>JAOWBC010000935.1:6198617-6217248 GCA_028566105.1 Hypoplectrus providencianus | reverse complement strand
ACTTATAATTACTTTTGAAATGACATGAGTGAAGTAAAGCATTGTCTTATGAAAACAGGCACGCACTGCAAAACAGAAGAGTCCTGTGGACAAGCAGCACAACCACCGAACAGAGTGCGATCACTGACTCACCCAATCACATGTAGGAGGAAAGAGTTAGCTTTCTTGTCACACTTGGGACAGAAATGGACTGAGAGGACAATATGCAGCAGACCTAGTCAAGGACAGACTAGCTAGCTGCAAGTCATTCATCATTAACAAGTGGCCGTCGTTTCGTCTCTGCCAGTAGGGTCTGACCTCTGGTGGCACACGCTGTGCACTGCAATCACCTTAATTCAGAGTCAAACATCAAGGAAGTGTCTGTATTTTTAACGTAATTGAAAAACACACAATCGAGATTTCTAAATACCCTGGAATACTGTAATGCCTTGATGCCGCCCAAAGCTACTCTCAATCAGAAGGTGAATAAGCCTATTTCCAGAAATGTAGGGCTGTTGTTTTAAGCTTTAATTCCTGGCTGAACTTGGTGAGACCTGTCATCAAAAATGTCATCCAACACAGTAATAATCAAATGTTGTCTTTTCTGTTAAAATAACATGCACTGGCTTTTGTCTCGCACATTACGTATGTGTATGCATTGCTTTTAAGAATCCCTTGTGCATTTACACTATTTGAACTCCACATGGACAAGGCGGCTCCACAAGCAACAATGAAAACTGCTATATAGAGAAGCAAATACAGCATGTGAGCATATCAAATGGCTTTTTCATAATACATGTCGGCCATAAATAGTATGAGAAATGTTCTAGAACACTGAAGCACGCACATTTAAAAAGAGATCCACACAACAGACACACACCTACTTTGTGAGCATGCATGATTACATGCTCATCAATCTGCTTCTGTGGGTGTATGCATAGTAATCCTAATAGCACATCATTTGTAACGGGGTCTCCAGTGTTTAGTCGTGGCGGCTCAGCGTTTACTCAAAGCACATGTGGCCATGGGGGGAAGCAGATGTGAGAACAGCAGAAAAAGCGTCATTAGCCTCACAAACATCCACTGCAGCCAGCCGTGGAGACCCCATCAGACACCAGCACCAGACCCTCAGTCAATCATGTTTCCCCTGGATTTAGCCGTCCATCCATACACATAACCTTTCTCACACTCAGATTTTCCCCCTTTTCCAAAAGAGTGAGGTCAGTGAAAGAGATAACCAGTCCTGTATTTGTTTTTCATGCCTGTCAGCCAGTCAGTGGATCTGGAATTACTGCATCTCCATTTTCTTCAAGAAGCAATAGCCGAATATTTATGTTTAGCTTTCCAGCATGGTGGCTTTGTTCTGCATTACTCCTGCTTGGCCTTTTACTCTGCGTGCACATTTCATGCAACTCTTCCACACTCACTCAATCAATATTGCTATTTTTTTTTCCCCATTTCTACAGACATCCTCGTGTCTGTGTGTCTCATGTTGCTCTCTCCTAAATCTACATCAATATCACTCCATTAATAAACTGATCTTCCTTTGTATTTTCAACCTTCTGTCTTTGCTTCTCCAAGTCTGTGATGGTTTTTATATATTTTATTGTGCTTTATTTCACTCTGGTCGTTGACAAAGATGTTATTCAATGATATTTTTACACTGACCTGTATTTCACATCATTTTACACAATAATTCCTTGAATATTTATGATCTTGTTTCCCCAGAAATCTGCACTCTCTTTTTACAGTCCTCTAACTACACTTCATTAGGAAAGGGCTATTCCATTACCTCTCTTTCTGTACCATTCTTGACCTTTGTCCCTCTTATATCCTCTTCCTTCCTTCCCTCTGCAGAGTCTGATCTGGCTTCTTCCTCTCTCCTGGCGATCCTCCCCAATGCTATTTCAACACACACAGACACACACACCTCCTACCTGCCCTCCCTTCTAATTAGGCGTCGCAAGAGGGGCCCGAGTGCTCCCTCTCCCCTCTTGTTAGCACCACTCCCCGTGACACTCCCGCTGCAATCCCACCCCGGGACGGATCTGAGGTCAAGGCCGGGGCAGAACAGAACAGACAGAACTAGACGCATGTGCACAAGCCAAGGCAGAGCAGCTTGACTGCAAGGTTCTGCTGCTTTTGAGACCGGCTGTGTGTGTGTATGAAAAATGTGCAAGCCAGATGAAGCACGGAGAAAGCCCCGGCTGCTGCAAATGAAGTTTGAGCTGGCGTCCAGGAACACACAACAGGATAAAACAACAACGTTCAATCACGCTGACGGAAAGGACGTGGGCTCGCTACAGATGGAGCCCAAGATGTTTCATCAGAGGAACAGGATGCCAGAGGCTCGGCTTTCAAGCCCGGCAACGACAAATAAACCTTATGAAGAAGGAACAAATACATTCACAAGGGGCTCCAGAGGAAACAGAGAGGGGATGGAGGGCAGCCACCTGCAAAATCACAATAGAGCTGACTATCTGTGATGGACGTGGGAGCTAGAGAGGCCATCACTGCTGAACTTGACACAAAAAGTCCCTCTGCTGTAATGTTGCCATCTGCTGGCAGCTCCTCATTAATGCGTGACAGCAGCCTGATCTCAAATTGGGGAGTTTTGCAGCATGTGTGGCACAATAGGGCATATTCGATTTCCTTAGAGCCACATGAAACCATGAAAACTCATTATGCTGTTTGATATTGTAGTCTGAACAACATGCCCTCTTACACACTGGTTGGCACAACACTGAAACATGACTCCAGAAAGTTATGCCATTTACTGGCACAGGCCTCTTCGGGCAGTCAGTCTCAGCATGTTATTAGAACTTGGCATCAAGTGATTGAAAGGCAAACAACACTATCAAGTTCCACAAGATTTTGGAAGGGATAGAGAAAAAGCCATATTCTCTGTCCAAATCTTTTCAATATACACATGGCATGATTTGTTAATAAAGTCCCGATGTTTATAAACAGCTTGACATAAAAAAAAAAAACCCTATTTAACTTTCTTGCTAAGAATTCAGTAAGAAGACTGATGCCACTCATGTTAACTATGAAGCTAAGGCCAGGGGTCGCCGTTAGATGAGCTTAGCATAGCATATAAACTTGAAATGAGTGACAAGGCAACGAGCTACATGTAATATGAAGTCTGCTGCTCCGATGCTTGCTTACTGTGTATTTTGGTGCAGATAGGGGCGCAAAAAGTTTTTTTTGCATCCTAAATAACTACTACAACAATTGCTTGAGCTATACTTTAATGGTAACAATGTACCTGGCCACATATGGTTGTTTTATAAGATTGACGCTTGTAGTTTGTACTCAAATTAAATCACATTCAATTTTACCAATTCATGATTATCCACACAGAAAAATGACTGTAAAAGCAATCGGACACTTTGATGTTCGCCGTTTCCCTTTGTCTTTATCCTCTGCTAAGCTAAATGCCCTCAAGCCCTAATTTCATATTTAGCAAGGAGACATGACAGTGGTATAAATCTTCTTATCCAACTCATTTCCATGGATATGAAAGATAAGATCTTTGTGTCAGGTTTAGTTTATCTGTTGCATGTCTGTAACCACTTGGATTGTCAAAAAGGGGGAAACCATTTATAAAAAAAAAATATTATTCCACAGACAAGCTCATCATCTGGAACAACAAGCCAGATATGATTTAAATATATTCTCCTCAGGCCATGCTCCATGTGTAAAATGACTGATTGGGGATTTTGTATTCAAACGTTTCTGAGTCCAAAGAAGGTGAAAGGACTTTCAGGATTTTCAGTAAAGTAAAAGAAAAAAATACAAATTGGAGATGAGCACTCAGCCTTATCCAAGCGATTGCTTCATTGTAAATATTGCTAAAACTGAACTTTCTTTGGGACTCAACATCCAAGAGAAGCTGCCATGTCTAGTTCTGTTCTGCAGTACTTTTCTTCATTGGCCCACGGAGAATAGAGTGAAGCTACTTCCTTTTGGCGCAGCAATGTAGGGATATGCCTGCTCTCAGGATTTCTAGCGCTGGAAGAGCAGCATCCCAGCACACCTGAGTAGGACACACAGGAAACACTGCTACTGTGCCAGGAACACTAAGAGCAGGCAGTAGGTATCTTGGCAATTTACGCAAACATGAGTACCAGTGAATTTTGGCCTTGGATTCCGAGCAACACTGCACACATACACTTACACACTAAGCAGCCCTCGGTCTCACTCCACAGATTAAGCCCAGATGGGAACAATGAGATGAGTATGAAGGCTTTTGCAGCATAACTGAAAACACTTGCTTTTGTTAATGCACTCCAAAAACTTGCTCCAGCCATCCATCAGTGGCCAGATGTTCTCTGAAGCCCTTTCCTTTTCTCTTCAAGTGGGACCAATCCCTCTCAAAATTAATTCACTTCCCATTCCACTTGCGTCCACAACAAAGGAACTCATGAAAGCTAATTGGATAGTTTGTGGTCTTTACGATCAAGCAATCAAGCCTAGGAGTGTGTTTCAGAGAACAGGAGATGTTGTTGTTGACGGACAATCACTTGGGACCATTTGCACGCCGTGACCCCACTTAATCCTGCCATTAGGCCCCAAAGCCTCCCCATCCTGAGGACTTCAGTACACTCTGCTTGCTGCATTACAACTCTGAAAGGGACCATTTCCTTAAATAAACAGCAAAATCTGTTTCTTTTGTGGTTAATTTCCTTTTGAATTCCAGCTGAGTGTGGCAGCCATGCAATGTTATGAAGTCTGGCAGCTGACTTAAATCCATCATGTGTCGAAAACAATAAACCATGTCGTTTTGTAATAGCTCCCAATAGGGGAGTAATTTCATCCACTTCAATAGAGATATCATTGTCAGTCTTTTATTTTCTGTGTTGAATTTAGTTTATGCAAGCTTACGTGATAGAGCGAAAGAACAATGAATAAACAAAATTTCTGCACTTTTGATCGCTGTCAAAAGAAGCATGGACTGAAGATATTTTATTATCAAAGGTTATCTTATTACCAACAAACCTAGTGCATTCACATGCTCCTCAGATTGTAAAATATATAAATGCTGTATCTGCCGTATCTGACTTGGATCTGCTCTAAAATGAAATTTATTTTTTCATCATTGCTACACCATTCCACAGAGTTGTCTGGAAAGGCATTTTTTATAACCCTACAAACAGACCAACAAACCAACCAAAAAAATGATGTAGGAGGAGGTGAAATGAGAATCAGTGCAATCCTATATGTAACACCAAATTTGAAAAAAGGCAACAAAAAAATATGGTTTAGAAATCTTTAACTCAAAAAAGTAAAAAAGGCAAAAGCATTGAGAGACAGCATAGAGATTGCCAAACCGAACTAAAAAAAAAAAAAAAAAAAGCATACAAAAAGGATTTGCTTTGCTCTGTCATCTTGGTAGGTGCCAAATCATGATTTACGGGCACCAACATTGGTGCTCAGAGAGATGCTTGAGTGTCTTTTAAGGCCACAGGCTCCGGCGCACACAACCTCCTTCAGATGCCTAACCAGCAGAAAAGTTCCACTTTGCTGCACAAATCAAGGGAATAGAGTGAGAGCAACAAGACCCTCCAAGAATCACTCGAGGTATGTCATTATGTCACCCACAAAGGAAGGTCTATTCCATTTAGGGTTGGAGCCACAGGCCATTTGGCCCACACACAAGTCACACAACTTCCAGCAGCCATACACACAAATATAGAGTCTCATTCTTTCGTTTAATAGTAATGCAGAGACTCTGACCTAAGAGCGAGGATGAAAGGAAACGGCCACCGCATAGCAGAGACCCCGGGAGGTGGCACTTGTTGATCCCTGGTCTCTGAAGCAGAGCACTGGGTCGCTCTGATGTGTGTGGACAGACAAATGTCCAGTGCTGACTCACACTGCGCAGTCACTCCTTGCACAGATGGGAAAGCTTGTCACGACCACTTGAGCAAAAAACTTACTGAGTCATTATTCAGTCTTGATGTGAGACAGAGGCACAAAACAATCAAGCCGCCGCTACTTGTTGTAACACAGAAGTGTGAGGGCTGTCACTTCAAACACTTAACTGAACAGCTCATGGAGTGGAGTAAAATCATACCATTAGTCATTGATTCTCTTCAGATAATTTAAGCATAATCAAAAGTCAGCAGCCAAACAATGATACTCAAACAAAACCAATTATGTGCCTAATCTAAATTTCCTTCTTTCCAAAAGGCCTGCTTAACAATCAGGCCAGCACTAGACAGTGGCCTGGACAGGGTTCAAGCACCTCTGTTCCTGACATCCACTGATTACAGCGTAGAAGTGCTCAGCGGGCTATATTGCAGCCAGGGTGTCTAAAGCCCAAATCACCTTGAAGTGCTATTAGCACCTGTCGTGGTCATTTAGACATGCTGACAGTGGCATCCCTCTGCCCCTGTTTGGGACCAAACAACTGCTTTGTTTTCCACTGAAAACCCTTGCTGCAGCATGTGTCAACTTTTACACAACTCAAGCCTTTAGGAGATAAACTTAAAAGTATTCCAGCAGTGATTAGTATAAGCTGAGTGTATGGGTTTTAAAAGTTTGCTCAATACAGGACTGATAAGCTTTGACCTTTCAGAGGATGTCTATCAAATTAAAGGTGGAATGAAGGTTGCGGTCTAGTAATTACATAAGACTTAAAAACACAGCAATATAACCAACTTTTTCAGATCATATTTGAAGTCAATTAAACTATGTCTAATTTTCCCATTTTGCACTAATTATTAGTTAATATCGATGCTTTATTAAATGATATTTTATCATCCATGTTGTGTCCTCATCGCATCTGCTTCAGCATCACAGGAGGAAGAGGAGGACCAGTGATCACCTCATTACATCCCCAAATAAAAAACAAAATTATAATACATTGAATTTTTTTTAATTAATCTTTGTCAAAAAGGGTTGGTATATATGTCTGTATGATTAGAACAGCCCTGTAACAAATTATACACATTGTAGCTATAATTTTTAAAATGTCAATCAAGGGTGAACTTGGTCTCCATAGTGAGTTTGTCTTTAGAGAAAGAGCAGATTTCAAATTCATATCGGTAGTTGTCTTTGGTAAATTAAATAAACACATAAATAACAGCAGTTTCGGAGTACGACAGCTTCACAAACGTATCTGTGACGCGCCTTTCTCTCACATGTTAGATGACTGAATCAAACGCTGGATTCATTTGAGTCTTACCTTCACATAAACAGCGAGAAGAACCAGTCCAGTCGTCCAAAAGCAGCTCCGGGTCATCTCTGACGCTGCTACCTCAAAGTAATTTCTATAAAACAGAAGAGAGGCAGTTGTGACTGGGAGCTCTCTGTCCGTCTGTCCCAGTCTGTCCCAGTCAGTCACTCAGGAATAAAGAGGTCTGCTCTCCTCTCCGCGCTGCGCTCCGGCTCCACTTCACAGAGAGAGAGAGAGGGGAAAAGGTAAAAGTCAGCCAAGAACTGCCGGAGACGACATGACACTTCACGGCCGCTTCCAGATATTTTGTTCCCCCAGCAAACACGTTGCTGCTAAATTTATGTTTGCATACCAGGCGTGCGTCAGGAAAAGGGGCTCACCCACCTTACATTCTTAAAGAAACACACTCCCGGGCCGTTACGCACTGATTGGCTGCTCAGTGCAGAGCATGCGGAGTTTAAGTGATGCTTTCAGTTTCCAACTAAAGTCCAGGGTTAAAAAAATCAGCATCTTTAGAAATGATTTGACCAGCTGGCAATACACATGAATTGTTTCCTTTGTAATAACCCTTCTAAATATCCATTTACTGATTTTACAATCTAATTTTTAATAATAATAAGTTTCCTCTCTTATCTCAAAAATGTATTTAACAAAAAAAACTAAGCGAAACATAGTATTCCATTGCTACCTTGTCAAGCTCATCATCAACTCCTAAAGAAAGGCCCAATTCTGTTTTTCACGGCACGAGGCTACATCATGTGGACTCCAGGTACAGTCGGAACGTGGACCATGTGTTGTCGGCTGTGCACCAGTTGAGGATTTTGTCTACTTTTTCACAGCTTTAGATTTAGTCACAAGTATGAAATGCATTAGTCTTTCAAGTTAGGCGCCCAGTGCTGCCAACCATGTGCCATTTAAGGTCAAGAGGAGTTTTATCTGAATCAAGCTCTGACTTCTTATGAACTGAGATCAACTGGATGGAATGAAACATTCATGCTCTTGGCCTTTGCCGGAGTATGATTGAAATCTGCTGTTGTTTCTGATTTACCTTGATGAGACCCATGTCATTCCTTTCCGACTCCAATAAAAATAGAAGTTCCCTCTGTATTTGTGCAGATCACATTTTTTGTGCAGTTTAATGAAGGTCTGCATTGTATCTTTGGATATGAATGCCTCCCACACCTCCTAGATGTGTGTCCTAAAAACGGTTGAATGCAGGCCTGACCTGATGGGTTTCACTTTTGTGAGTACAGTAAATGAACTGTACTAACAAACTGTAACAGAAAACCTGTTTTTCTGGTGATTCTATCATATTTAGAAATAAACTATATTTTTCAGCAATTCCATCAGGGCTACAACATTTTCCACTTCAGTGAGAAAGGAATTTTGTATTACAGAATAATTAATGGCTGGGGTCGGCAACTCCTCTTCCTTTTGATCCCATACTATCATTACAGTAGGAGACATTAGGTTCTTTGAAGCTTAGCCCATAGTGGTAGTGCATTAGGACTTGCTTGTCGCTTTTGAAGCTGTCCAGGGCCACCATAAAAACAACGTTCCTAGAAAATGTCATCTGCCGTCAGCCAAGCTCAAAGAGCTGAGGGAGATGCCCTTTGAGAGCCACACAATAGTACAGGTATGTATGGTATGAGCTACCTGAATTGCTGCCTGACACGCAGGCTAGAATTCAGCTTAATCTCTATTAACACACTGAGCACAGGAATGTAAATGTTTATTTCCCCAGGAGAGGAAAAGAAATCTTTACCTGAAGACCCGAGATGGGGGTTGAAATCATTTCCTTTCCGCCTCGGGGTTAAATTATCGTCCTTAATAGCTCCTTGAAATTCAAAGCTTACATGCTCATGCCACTCATCGTGAAAAGTACAGTGTCTTTGAAACACTCCAGGAGTCTCTTGTTGAACTTTGACCACCCCCGGCACCCACAGAGCACCACAGACACCCCACAAAGCTGGAGCAAGCAGTAGATAATGCTTTGAGACATGAATAGTTTACATTCACTGTGACTGGCGGTGCATAGCTAAGCCACGTCCTCATGTTACAAATGCTGTTGCTCTTATTGATGGACATGTTTAGCGGGATCAGTCGCTCAAAGCTCCCATCAGTGGAGTTGCAAAATCACTGCCCTGAGCGCAAATGTATTTTTAGGGACTCTCCAAGCTTGAATAGCATCTGTCAGTTGTTTGCTCAACAGATCTTACAGGGATAACAAATAATGGGTTTAGGCAACAGCTAATGACTGTCTTTCAGCTGAGATCTTTTGTTTGAATGCAATGATGGGCTGGACACTCAATGACACTGTTTTGCACTCCCAGGCCTTTTAAGAGGAACCTTTATACTCTGCAGGTTATATGCATAAACACACAAGCATGTAAGTATGAATTTGCAAGTGCAAAATAGGGCTGCAGTGTGTATATGTTGGTTTCCTAGCTAAACATACTTGCAGCAGGTCAGTGCCCCCCATATAAGTAACCTAGTTGTCTCTCTTTGGCTAACACCAAACATAGCTGTTTGATCAGTGATATTTGGCCTGTGAGTCAAAGCACTGCTTGTCACACATGTTCAAAGAGAGGGCAGGAATTTGCCAGATACCAGCTACCAGAGAATATGCCCTTCACAGGACACCAGCTAGCTTGTATTTTTCATTAAAGGGGCAACTAACAGATTTTCAGTATCAGTTTTGTTTCTCCCAAAGCAATATGGTAAACTTATAATTAAGAAAACGTTCACTGAGACACTTTCTCACCTTCTGGCCATGAGTTAGATAAGCATATTGATCCCACTCTTATTACCTTACCACTCTGTTAAATATGTAGTGGCAGCTAGCAGCCAGTTAGCTTAGCTTCCCCCAAATATTGGAAACAGGAGAGAACAATAAGCCTGGTTTTATCCAAAGTGAACAAAATAACTTCCCAGTGCTTCAAAGCTCACTAATTCACACTTCTGCCAGGCAAACAACTCTTCTGGACTCATGGCAGCCTCCCAGTGACAACACGCCTCTGTAAAGTCAGAGGTAGTTTACAGACTGATCTCATTCACTCTTGTTATACCAACAAAAAGTAATGCACAGTAACTCATAAATAACCTAATCTTGGTAATTATGAGCCAGAGGGTGTAGCTTGTTATAATGTTACGATTTCATTTTGCAGCTAGAAGATATTTGCTTTAACCTAAATTACCAAAACCAAGTATTTTGCTTATGTGGTAAAAGCAGCGCCCATCACAGTTTTACCATGGCGGTTTTCTGTTAAATAGAGCAGTCATATTTTGTAAAATATACTATGAACCTGCTTATGAGGTTACATTCTAGATGGATGTGTTATCTTTATGAAGAGCTAGGCTAGCAGTTTCACAGAGTTTCCAGTCTATATGCTAAGCTAAGCTAACTAACTCCTGATCGTTGCTACACTTCTGGGATTCAGATATTATTGGTATCATCGTTGTCATTTACCTCTAGGGAAGCAAAGGTAATAAGCATATTTCCTAAAATCTTATTGTGGGTTTTTTGTTTTTTTTTTAAACACAGCACACTTAAGCACCCCACAGTGTTGTTGTGGCACCTTGTTATGGCTCCCAGTCCCCCGCCACTTGGTTGCTGTTCTCATCTGTCCCTGATTGCCTTTATGGCTTTGTGGAATTTGGCACACTATCTGAATGTGTGTGTGTGTGTGTTTGTACGTGTGTCTGCTCATGCTTGAGACTCCAGAGGAAACGAAAGCTCTCGCCATCGCTGGGCCGCAATGTCCCGGGAATGCCAGGCTTGCTAAGGGTACAGTAACCTGTGTGTCTGTCAGCGCAGATCTGTTTCAGCTGCAGGCATCTTGTTCCATCAGACATGTCATATCCACTGTGCGCTGTCTGAGGGCATCATGCCACAAACCACCAGTCAGAAATGTAGACAGTGGGCACAACACTCTTCACACTGTTGCCAATGATCAGTCAGCTTGTCTGAGAACCTAAGGGTATAATTTTTCTTTCTTTCTTTAGGGAAGTATCTAATTACATACAAATCCTAGCTTATAGCTAAAACCAAATATGCTGCTGGATGAATATTCAGAAATTTGCCTAAACTATTTAACGTGCAATGAATTCCATATAAGAAGATTAAGGCATCATACTACACAAATCCAGGATTTCCTGTCATCTAATGAAAAAGTTAACCTGAGATACAGAATCTGATGTATCCTCATCAGATTTTCCATGGATATTACAGCTCAGCAAAATTCTGAGGAAAATAATCAAGTGGCTGTTAAAAAAGGGACAGAGCAGCAGAAAGGCACACTGTTATGTTTGTGGATTAGGGTGTCTATTGTTTCAGTAAATCTGCTGCAGGCTGATAGCTGGCAAAAGAGTTCAGAGGCATCGTTTGGGGTAAAGAGGACGAAACATCCCCTGGGATCAGTTTCATTCATGAAGGTCGGACAAGTAAGTGCCAAAATACGTTTTCCTTCACCTTTTGTCTTCATGATTTTTTCCAAAACATCCTAGCTTGTATTCTAGCCTACAAAGGCTGCATTGTCCCCTCATTAGATAATCGTTAACTTTTTCCCTGTTGCATGAATCTCTTTTTCGTCGTAATTAGTCAGGTGTTCTGTGAGGCTTTTGTGGGACACAGAAAACATGTGTGCTTGATATTGTGTAATTACATCACAATTCATGACTCATCTCCTTTATTTCCTGGAATATGAAACAAAAAGCTAATTGCTGAATGGAGATGACAAGCAGCGAGGGTCATGCAACACTTGAGCATTACAAGCCCAGACCTCACAGTGAAATCTGCTCCTGCCAAGGTGGTTGCTTCAAATTTCAGCACCTTGTACTGCGCTGCAGACCACTGGCTGCCCATGGAGACCACCTGGACAGAGGTCTTGTTGGGTGCATGTCTTCTGTTCACAACAAACGTGTGTGTGTGTAGGAAAAAGACAGAGAGGGAGAGGAAAAATGACAGACAGCTTGGCCCGGCTGTCAGCTGCCACTCGGTTCCCATTACGACTTCTCTCATGTCCAAGCCCAGCTCCCTCGGTTTCTGCAGACTCCTGCATGCCTCAGGTACTGCTTTGGAGGCCAGCTGAATGTCCGTCTGACAGAGAGATTGCAAAGGAGAAGCCCGGAGAGAAAGCAGAAATGAAGCAAGGGCCCATTTCCCACGTTGTTCTTGGCTCCTGTCTGCCCCCGAAGACTTAAGCGAACACTTCCAAAACAAAGAGATTGTCTGTGTAGGTGCCCAAATAGCCAGCCCACGCATATATGCACACTTGCACACAGACAGAGACACACTCACGCTGGGACATGAAAAATGTTATTCTAATTCCTTCTAAGTGCCTCTTTAAGCAGCTGTTTTCTGTAAACACTGGCCCGGACTGGAGTGCTCGGACATTTGGTTTTAGATCATTCTCAATTATATCATAATTACCAGGACTCGGCCTGGTTGTCAGCAACAGCACCCAGAAAATATAGCTGTGAATTGCTGCCGCTCTGCCAGCACAAACAGCCGGCCTGCTAATCCCAGCACGGCTCTGTGAAAATGGCCTGTGACGGGATATTGTCGAAACATGACGGGGTCATGCGGGACGGTGTCCAGCCCACACGACGGATAGCCTTCTGTGGTCTTTGTCTCACCTCCCATCTGACCTATTGTAAGTGTGCGCTCATTCAACGGCTTAGCAATTATATCTGTGCCTCACAAGTCAGCGACCAGTGCGGTCCTTTTCCACAAGACTTTGTTTGTCTTTCCTGGGAAAATCGTTACTGAATATCATCTAAGTGGAAGTGGGGTCAGGGTGTGGCCCCACAGGAATATGGAGAATCTAATTTTCAAGAACATACTGACCTTTTCTCACACTTCTAACCTTGTATAGTTGTTGGCTTTCTTGATCCTCTCAGTGGGAAATGTAGACGGTTAACTTGGATGTCTTAGCTAATGAGCCGGAGTCATTATCTGAGGATTACATCTGACAGGTGCACAGAGCCCCACTTAACAAGGCCCTGGTCTTGTCTATTCGTCTACATTGTAGCTATTAATCTGCACTTACTGCCCTGCTAAACACACATTGTCTGCGTAGATCCGTTGTTTATTAAAGGCTGAAGTAATGGTTATTTCAAGAGGACAGACATCATCTTGTTAACATGTAATTTATTTCTGCATGCACAGCCTCTCCAGCTCCACGGGGTTGGGTTGGATCTGGGAAGAATAATAGTGCCAAATTTAGCTGCAGGGCTTCAAAACTTTTTGTGGCTATTTTAGTCCCAGATGTTGAAATTCTGGTATAAATTCACTCTGACAACAAGAATAAAGCCAATATTAAGTCCACTCCTACTTGATCAAAATGACAGCCAGACATTTTTCAGCAATGGTACTGCTATTCATTTCTAAACGTTTTCCATCTTGTTTGGTAATATCTACAGTAATTATACTGTATCATGTTTTCTCAGTGTTGTGTTTGCAATTGTGCACATGTAATAAAAACTGTCTAATACCTAAGAGAGCAAAGAAGGCATTCCTTAACCTGGACACATGCAGAGATAATAGATATTGGTTGCCTTTCAGCAAACAGCTGCAATCATGTCTATGTCTGCAAACACACCAGTGACAAGTTTTGCTGTTTTGCGAAATCAGTGGTAACACAAGGATATCTATAGTTTACCCCTTGATCATGGACGGGCCTAGCAGGCACAGACCAAGGGGCCCCAAGGGTCAAGGGGTGCCTGGTCTTCATCTACAAAGTGACTCTCAAAGAGATGCTTTCAAACTTGGAAGACACTCAAAGTGACCACAAGGAAACATAAAATGACTTCAAACAGACAAGAGAAATATAATGAGATGAAACCAGCTGAATCTGGACACAAAGAAATAAACCAATGAAAAAACAGCTACAAAGAGACACAACATGAACTTACGGCAAAGAGGCACAATGTGACCACAGAGAGACACAACATAGCTGCAGAGGGGCAAAAAATTACATCAAAAAGGGGCAAACAAAAAGATACTGTTTAAAGTGTGGGCTTCTCTTTTGTAGGAGGGATCATGATCATCAAAGACCCTGAACATTTTTACTGCTATGATAAATATTTTCATTTTAAGAATAGATCATGACTAAACATGTATGTTTGGTCAACATTCAGAACTTAAGCTAGAAAGATAGATACATGCAATTAGCTTCAGTTGCTAACCAAGGTGGCTAGAGCGGCCTTGAGTTTAAATTCAGTTGGATTTGGTTTTATGTAATTTTGTAACAGACGTTGGAGGATATTTCCATGTTTGCACAGATTCTCATAATCCCTGGACCCTGTCATAGGGTTGATGGACAGTCCAGCAGACTAGTGCTGGTCGCTCAGGCTACACTGTCTGACAGCAGGTGTATTTAAAGCAGGAGCCAGGTTTGAGGGTAGAGTTAACCAAAGCATACCGCTGCACCAAAGACATGTCACTTTCTTTCTCCTCTGCTCTAAAGCCACATCTCTGCCTCTTTCCACATGATCTAAAGAGTCACTCTCCCACTGTCTGTCTCTTTCTGTCTGCGCTCTTTCTTCACGCAGCGCCTCTGACTGTGTGTGATCCGGAGGTGTGACACTTTCCCAGTAGCCCACAGGTATCCGTTACCCAGCCGGGAGCCTTGGCACGCTGCCCACAGACCTACCTGTCTCAGAGGGCACAATAGGGGGATGCCGTGTGAGGATCTCCTCTCCACTCCTGCCAGACTCTGCAACCCCTGCTGACCCCTGCACAACAGCGGGCCCCTCGGGAAACACGAGGGCAGAGCCTCTTTCTTTTCATCTTGACTGTAGAATGAGAGAGGCAGTCAGGACTTGGCTCAGTCCAAGACTGCCTCAGTCCGATTGGCAAATGTGCACATCATCTGTAACTGAAGTATCAATACAAATTATATATATATATATATATATAATATTTTAAAAAAAATATATATATATATATAATATTTAAAAAATATATATATATATATATGCACCTCTTATCTTATATATTATTGTTCAATTAATTGCATTACATTATATTGCTTAACTTACCTTTGCATTCCCAATATAGGATGACAATGGCCATGCTTCTTTACCTGACAACCAACATTTTAATGTGAATTGGCAAAGAGGATAACATTTGGGAAAAAACACAGACTGGCGCTTATGAGGAGTGAACTGTATGCACTTTGGTTCCATCTAGTGGCCTAAGTCTGTAAGTAATTAGAGGTGTACTTTAAAATATATCAGCTAAAGGCATAGAACCAATAACTAGTTTGGTAGGTTAAGATGTCAGCTACATTTTTTATAATATAACATAAATTATTACATTACATCATATATTATATAATATTATATTATATTATATTATGTTTACAGTATTGAAATTGTGGTATCTTAGAACTAAGAACGAAGCATTTTTTATTACTTGGCTAAAGTTAAATGACAACTTTTAATAATCGATATCCTCTCATCCATAGGGAATAAGAAAAGCTACATCTAAATCAATCCTATCATGCAATCCTATTGCACAGTTAAATAATACATTTCAGTTTCTGTTTCTGTTTCATTTCATTTACATTTATTTGGTATCCTGTTCACAAAATATGGTCTGTAATTGCATAAAAAAATGAACTCAGCATGTACTGCTTCTATTGTGAAAGAAGTTCAGTCTTAAATTAAAACAGTAAGACTCAAAGTTTAGACAATCATGTGTTAAGTGGTTTTGACCTTTCTAAACGCATGATATCTCAACCTATCTCTCTATCCAATCTTAAAAGATTAGGTCCCTACTATAACCCTTTCAGCCCATAAATATTTTTGAACATGAAATCAAACTATAAACCAAATATCATATCCCTAAAAACCCAGTACAATCGATTTCAACATGTAATCCCAATGAGTCATACTTTTTGAGCAACTGGTTGAACTTTGTACAGCGATCACCATGTAGTTGCCAACAAATCACATAAAGGCTGATCAAGGCAATTAAAAGAATATGACGTGGAGAATAAAACATGAGCAGATCAATGTCCAGTACAACGTGGTACCTGTGTGCAAGTGTGTAGAGGAAGACTTATTTACCTTAAAATCTTCTTTGGACTTCCTTCAGACAGAATCTTATTAAAAATTAGAGTCTGCGGTTTACTCCAGCCAGCACTTTCATATGGGGTCTGTTTGAGCTAAACAAAAGCTGATAAATGGGCCCCAACGGGATCATCTACAGAATACAGAATCCAATGTGTTAGCCAACTGGAGAATCTGAGCTAAGCCAGTGTTTCCTCATCTGGCCTCCAAATGTATAGTATAAAGGAAACTGCCTTAACACTTAATTTACATTTTTAATAACAAACATTCTTCACAAAAATGAGCACTGACACATAGAAAAAAAATATTGTAGCGCTGTTAAATTCAAAACAGAGTCACACATGTGGCTCTGATGAGCTACTGGCAAACACGGATAGACCTGTTGATCTGTGGGTAAACATGACCGTATGCTGCTGTTCAGGTCATAACCAGAAATGCAATAAGCAAGGTGTTAGGTTGGTAGAATGTATCCAATTAATTTAAAAATATCATGCAATGTTTCTCACAAATAGCAAGACTGTATTTGTGTTGCTCTCAACTTAATATTAATTGTGTGTTAAGATAGAAATGCTGTGGGTAATTAAAAACATTTAAATGTCTTACACACAGACTGTTCTGCTGTCATGCTGGCATACTGGCTATTGTTGGTGTTATGGGTATGATATCGGTACTGCTGGAAACTTTTATCAAGACATTATTTTGAAAATTATACTCAATGCATGATTTATGTACTATTGCTGTAAGCATAACTTCATTATAGTATTGAAATATATTGAATAGTATCACCTGTGTCAGGTTATGTCTCGTATCATCATTGCTTATTTAGCACAAACACAACTTGATGGTAAAATTGTATGGTATAATTTCTCAAAGCAGAAATCTGGGATGGCATTCTCCTTATGTTATCTGGCAGAAAGATATGTTTCACAATTCTTCTTTTTTACTTCCTATTCCAAAACAAGTATTGTTTTCTGTGACTTTAAGGATAATGCCACATTTGTATGGACACAGGGCCTATATAATTTCATTTTAAGGCCATCGAAACATGTATTCATATGACCAGTGGATAAGGAGTGTCTGATTGTTTACCTACTCTCATCTCATCTCATCTCATCTCATCTCATCTCATCCAGTTGTGTTTAAATCATGATGAATGTTGTGTACGAAGTAAATCATGATGTTTTGAGACATAAATGTAAATGACAGTGGGCCCACATGGGTCCAGGATGATGAGCCCTGTATGAGCAAAGTGTCCTGCAAACTCAAGCTGAGTTTAATGAGTTTTAACAGAGCAAAAACTGCCTCCAGGGCTCCTGAGCCAAACTGCCTCCTAGAAGCCTCAACTTCACTGTATGTTACATGGGTGTTAGAATTTGATTAATTATATATATTTTCTCAGGAATGCAATCCAAAAAGCATAACACCATCTGATATAATAAGGAACCTCAACATTGTCTCAGTTCAAATGCAGGGTTCAAACAAACTTGAGCAGGCATTAAAATGTATCTGGCTTATGAAATGGTAAGAAATCAGACTGTTATTGTGGGTCATAGCTTGACCACGTGATGGCTGGTCTGAGAGGAATTTCCCCGACTTAAACTTTTACCCGTTTTACCTTTGCCCTAGAAACGTTCCTGTCGCTTACGTCAACGTGATGCGTTACATCTCGCGATAATTTTAGAATATAAATAGAGGAGCTGCCGCCGCACACGTAGCATCAGTCAGCACACTGACACTTTGGAAAGAGTGAAACCCTCGGTGAGTCTCTACTTTATCTCTTTCTAACTTAACTTTGTTTACTGCGTCTTAACTAGTCCAGTTGTTTCTGTTACAAATATACGCTCTATGTTGTAGTAAGTAAGTAGTAAGCTAAGTAACGATTACCTTAATACGGAAGTAATAGACCTTTCATTTAAAATCTGGTGTTGGTTTGATTAAACACTTCTTCTGAACAGAGACATTACATATTGTGTCTTATCTCTCTGTAGGTTTTCTTTCAGCAAAGATGGCAGCAGCTACAGTCTCAAATCGGGTAAGTTTGCTAGCACTGTGAAATAATAATGGTTCATTGGCTTGTTTAGCTAATATAGCAGGGGAAACGCCGCTTATGACCCGTCAAGTGCAAAGAAACGACAAGTGATGGTACAGTCAGTCATGAATGAGATATGACTTTATTTATCATACTCATATTCTATGATTCAAGTATGGATAATTGTTTAATTCACTATGCTATTATACTTTAAGAATAGAATAGGCACAGGAACTTATTTTTTTAAACAGAAACAGCACAATCAAATTGGGAATTTGAGTATTGTAATTCTACTATTCTCTTTGTATTCCCATACAGAATGTGGTGGAAAGGGTGACCAGTCTTCCCCTGGTGAGCTCCAC
>JAOWBC010000935.1:6186320-6198517 GCA_028566105.1 Hypoplectrus providencianus | reverse complement strand
TAATTCTACTATTCTCTTTGTATTCCCATACAGAATGTGGTGGAAAGGGTGACCAGTCTTCCCCTGGTGAGCTCCACCTATGGCCTGGTGTCCAGTGTGTACACCAACACTAAAGACAACCACCCTTACATCAAGACAGTGTGTGAGGTGGCTGAGCAGGGAGTCAGGACCATCACCTCTGTGGCCCTCACCACCGCTTCACCCATCATCGGCAAACTGGAGCCCCAAAGTATGAACCCTTTGTCAATTCTAAATTTAAGTCTGCTAAATCCATCTGTACAGTAGGCATGACTTAAAGTTTATGCAAGAACAAAATCTACTGAACTGAAACTGGATGCAATTAAGTGCTGACCAGCTGAGTCACAGAGCTCAAAACAGGAAGTTCAGGTCAGGCTGTTGACTCATTGTGATCTTTCACCTAGTTTTCCTGTTGTCTAATAACCACCCTGAAATAAGCTACAATGACTTAATTACCAATTTCTCAATTTATAGGGACATTTTATCTCTTTTTCCTCACATTTTCATATTAAATGAATTTGACAGCTTTGTTTTAGCTTGGCTTTTAATAGCTGATTTACATTTTTTGGTTGCCTACAGTTGCCATTGCCAATGACCTGGCCTGTAAAGGTTTGGACAAGATTGAGAAAACCTTGCCAATACTTCACCAGCCATCTGAGCAGGTATGAACTGGATTAATGAGCAATAGCTGGCAGTGGTCAGAGCAGTTATGACTAAGCCACATTTCACAATAATAGCAGCTGACACTTGACATGAATTAATCTCCTGAGGGTTCGTTCATGACCCATGTCCTGTCTTTCTCAACTTCTGTTTCCATTAATATTTGGTTTAAAAGAAAAAAATTCTGTTGCCCAGATTGTCTCCAGTGCCAAGGATGTGGTAACCACTGCCAAAGATGTTGTGACAGGCTCAGTGTCTGGTGCCAAGGACACAGTCTCAGACACTCTGACCAACGTTGTGGAAAAGACTCGGGGTGCAATGCAGGATGGGATGGACAAGACCAGGGCTGTTGTGAGTGGGAGTGTGAGCACCGTGCTGGAAAGCAGAGTGGCACGGCTGGTCAGCAGTGGAGTGGACACAGCCCTCAGCACCTCTGAGAGCCTGGTGGAGCAGTACCTGCCCCTGACTGAGGACGAGCTGGGTGAGTTGGGCCAAAGTCTACCAGATAGACCAGCTTGTGACACAGAAGTCACACTTATCCACTTGACAGCTCAGTCATTTAACTTCTTGTATTGGTTAAATGAGCAACATTTTGTTTTCGAAATTATGCCCTAACAACTTAAACACAAACAGGAAAAGCCACTGGGATTAGGCTTGTTTTTGTAACAAATTGTATCATAGGTCAGTTATTAACAGGCAGCTGGTGAATGTTAATGATGGATTTTGTCCAGTTTCCAGGGAAACAAGACTTATCTGATTATGGCCTTCTGAGAAATGAAGTCTGCTTTTGGGACCTGTTTTCGCATCATTAAAGGAGTTTAGTGTGTTCAGTTTACAGCAAACAACCATGATGTTGTTTGAAATGATCTGTTTTATTGGACTGACAAGTGAAAAACTACATTTCCCATGGATTTAAACCCTACAGCTACTTGAACATGGAAAACACAACAGCAGTTTATAGCACACTCTCAATATAGAAGTGTCATCATAACAGAACTTAAAGTAATCAGACATTGTGTGTCCCCTCGTGATAGAGCCACAGGCACAAACTGTGAAAGGATTTGACAAGAAGGAGCCCAGCTACTATGTCCGCCTGGGTTCCCTCTCCACCAAGCTCCGGCAGCGTGCGTACACCAGGGCTGTGGCCAAGATCCGAGATGGCAAGCAGCGCAGCAGTGAATTCATTTCTGAGCTGAATTCCACTGTTGACCTGGTGGGTCTCCATATTCATGACTTTAGACAGGCATTACAATAAGTTAGTATATCCATAGACAATTAAGACAACTGCATGCTACAGCTGTAACAATTTGCACTAACATTCTAGCCCTTAAACAGCTTCAGGAAAAAAGTACAATTTATTTTCATGTTTACAACAGAAAATATATTCAAAGTGTCTGTTTTTGTAGATTGAATATGGCAGGAAGAATATTGACGGAGCTCAGCAGATGATAAATGACAAGCTCAACTCCTTGGCAATGTGGAAGTCCAATAGTCCAAACCAGGAGAATGGTCACGAGGCAGAGGTAAGGACGTGCACAACACAAGTATTCACTGAGATAACACACTCAGTGTGTCAAGAAAATGAATAAGTGTGTTTTACTACATGTTTCTTTGAATTTGAAGTCTAGTTATGACAAGTTATTTGACCTGTTCATCTTCTCCTTTCAGGTGATTGAGTCACGCACCTTGACCCTGGCACGTTCCCTCACCCAGCAGCTCCAGACCACCTGTCTTGTCCTGGTGTCTGGCCTGCAGGGACTCCCCAACCACATCCAGCAGGAGGCGCTGTCTGTCAGCCACTCTGCCACACAAATCTACACCAGTTTCAACAAGGCTAACACACTGGGAGAGCTGCCCGACACTTTGCTGACCAGCAGCAAAGTCCAGCTGAGCAAAATGAAAGATTCCCTCGACAACGTCATGGATTATCTGGTCAATAACACACCGCTCAACTGGCTGGTTGGTCCCTTCTACCCCCGCATAGACCCAGAGTCGACCAAAACAACTTCTGTTGTCAGCAGCACACAAGCCCCTTCCTCATGCTCTCCTCCCAGCCAGTTAGATGGAGAGGAACCCATGGAAGTAGAGATGGAGTCATTTCATTCCCAGCTGCATGAATCTTAGCTAAAAATATTCTGCTTTGAAGGCAAAGATTCTACTCTTCTATTGAGTTCACTCAATTATAATTCCATGTGAAACACTGCTATTTTATACCCTTTTTAAATGTGTAACTTGTTTAAATCTGTTTGCCAGTCTGGCAAAACACAATCCTGTGCTTTCTATATAAAATTTGGTGCAGTCATTGCTCACTTTTACTGGCTTTTTTTCTCCTTCACATAAAACTGAATTTCCTTTGTTCCTTTTTGATGGAAATTACAAAGTAATGACAAATATTTACTTGGAAATGTAACAAGTCATAAAATAAGTGTGGCAAGATCTCAATTCAAATTAGGTTTTTTATTACACAGCATACTTGAACAATAAAATTATATAATCATGTATGATAAAACCCTTACACCCACACATTAACTGATTTATCTTGTGGTGAAGTGGGAACCAAATCTGTATTCACCACATATAGGACTCCAGTTACACTTATGAATGCCACAATAATAAACTGATATTGGAAGTTAAATATAATTCCATAGGTCAAATTAGGAAAATTCACAGAAATCTTACAGACAAGACAAATTATACGGACAATCATGCAGAATACAAATACGCTTTATTATATAATTAAAACTCTTTATGACAACTAAATCACCATTGGTCCTCTTATTAACACATCTAATATTTATTAAAATTCCATAAATTAATACAATGCTATTAAGGGTTGTAATTAGATCCAAATGGTGAATAATCCTGGACAGAGTTGGTGTTCAGTCATCGCTGGCTGCGACTTTGACTCGAAAGATAGTCCATCAGACTCTACAACCAAAAATCACTGGTAAATTTTAGGGCATTGTCCCTTGTTCTGAACATAACATGAATACATAAGTCACATTTAAAAGTGAACCTTTTATTACCGTGAGCTTCTGAATCTGGCACCATGCCACATCATCCAGCAGGTCCAGGTTTATGTCATCCTTGGTCTCTTCAGAGAAACAGACCGTCTGGAAAGAAAGAAAACCACAAGTACAGCACATACACAAGTTTGTGGATCAGATAATTATCCAGGTCTATTATAACACAAACTACATATTGGCAGTAAATGATAAAATGCATTATACAAAACTTTAATGATGTCTGAGGGAAACTGTTCTGGGTGTGGAAAGGTTTTGGTACTTAATTCAAATACTTTGAAGAGGTGTTACAAAGTGAAAACACAGGTACCTGTCCATGTGCTGTGGTGACAGTAATGTGTGCGGAGCCAGCCACTGAACAGCTCAGATCACCAGCAGAGACAACAGACCTGGGACAGCAGATGATCCAGTGGCATTAAGTCTTAGCTGGCTAATGCTCAAACCATTTTCTCAACTCAGGGACAAATCGATTTAATCAACAGATCTGTAAAACTTCACCTTTCCACAAAGAATCATGCAATTACCCCCACTTTAAATCATGTGTTTACCAGACTCATGCTTAAAAGTGTATTAGCAGTAAGTCAAAATCTACCGTAAAAAAACTAAATCTTTGTGGACTGAAACAAGAACATTTTTTTAAATTGACCAATTGAGTGAGAGGAGGGGGGGCTGCCCCAGTACAGCTTTACTTAAAAAGTATTTATGTATGTGTCATACCCATTTACTGTTCCGGCTAAACGCCACAGCTCTCGTTGAGACAGTCACTGACCTGAGTTTGGGTTTGGTTGGTATGGTCTGGTCATTAGTCTTGGTCAAGCGGCTTTGAGTTCTTTTGGCAGTGACTGAGGAGCCTCTGTAGGTAAATAAGACCCATGTTATGGCCAGCACTCCCATTTATGACATTTCAAAAACCCCATTACCTCCAACTTTACCTGAGATTTCCAGTGCTGTTACTCCCAACTAAAGTTCTGCTCTTTTTTGTCCCCTTTCCACCCTAAAAATACAGAAATACAAGCATTTTACAGAAATCTGTTTTGTGGATTCTAAAACTAGATCAAGTTTGATTGAAACAACATATAGTGCCAGATTATGGGATTGATTTCTATTATTTTTGCAAACAACTGCTCAATATACTTGCCTTAGAGTTCTTGGATGAGGACCTCTGGACTGGTGTGGACTGAGCTGGAGAACAACCAGTTGATTTGCCTTTCACAAATAATAGCAAGGAAAATTATTGTTTTACAAAATAGTATGATTTTAAATTGTGTATTTTATGGTCAAAATAATGATTACGCAATTAGCTTAAAGTTATCTCACCTCTTTTACTGTGTACCCTCCTGAGGGGCGGCTGCATTTCAAGGGATTCATTCTGCAAAGGGTGAGAAATATCCCTGTTATAATAAAAGACCACTAGATGGCAGCAGGTGTGACTAAATCACACTAAACTCACCTTCATGGCAATTGATACCTCACTTGCGGAGATTTCCTCCTCTAACAGAGCAGACAGGGTGATTTATAGAACATATTAAGGTCAGACATCCTTTGGACTCTAGTCGTTATGTTAGTTAAATGAGGAGGTTCTCACGGCTTATTAAATCTCCAATGAGCGTGTTTTGAAGAGAAGGAAGCATCTTCATCAGCTCCACTTTGAAGACTTTGTCCACTGTTGCCAACATGTTCTCCATTTTGGCGTCTAACTCGTTCATACGCTCTTGCGCTGTAAGAAAAAACAAGTTAGCCATTTTTAGGACCAAGGTGGACACGACAGATGGGTGTAAAACCTTCTTTCTAAAACCAAACCTTCTTTCTCAAACTGTTGAATAAAGAGAACCCGTCTGTTATAAAGCATCTCCGAGCATTGTCGTTCTATATTCTTGGCATTTCCTGCGTTTCTTGTCCGCCTCAATGGCATCGTGTTGTCCTCTCAAAGTTTAGCTACGGTACCTGCGAGACAGCTCCGGGTCCTGCAAACACACACCTGTGACCGCGCGACGTCTAATTAAGATATCCATGCGCTCAACGGTGAAACGCAGTCATGCGGTTTTCTGCCTGGCGGAAGCATACAATCAGGTTTTTATCTTTCAACATCAGCAACAAACATCAGCCAGATATAACAGGCTACAAATCTCCAAGTCAAGACTGAAACCTTGTACAAATTATTTACGTCTACATTTAGTCGAATTCTATGTACATGCGTCCCATTGCCCTATATTAAAGAGAAAAAAAATACAAAGTGTATATTTAAGACTACTACAAGTTAAACAAGAACCTTAGTGTGATCTCTGTAAACGTCTGCTTAAAACTCATTTGGATTTATTAGGTTGTGGATGGGCTGGCTTTATTTTTTTGAAAAGAAAAAAAAAAATGAAATACACTATATTTGAAAAAATGATTAAAAAAAAAAAAAAAAGTTAAATGATATGTGCTCCTAACAGTTTTGTTTCCACTTTAAAACAGAGGTTTGAAAATTATATTTCTATGCCATAAGAAATGTTCCTCAACCTCATTAACTTGTACCAACTGTGGCAGTTATAGCCTTTTATTTTGAAATGGTCGGTACAACCAGAAAACCAAAATAGAGTAAGATGTCAAAAGCAAAATAAAATTAATCCCTACAGCTCCTCACATGAAACATGGAATACAAACTCATCAGCACACAGACAAAAAAAAAATCAAATATTTTGTTGTCAATCAGTTCACAAACTCATTTATTGCAGCACACTTAAGTGTTGACATTCAATTCCTTTCCACAGGACGGTAAGAGATCACTGAATCTATTGTTAAACAACAGTCTCTTCTGTACATCCTCTGTCATAAGGAGGTCAAATTTACAAAGTCAGTACATTATGGGATCCCTTAGGACAGATTAAAAGGGGAAGGTGGACTGTTAGTCATAAAAAAGCTGAGTTACACGCAATCCAAATGTCAATGATAGAAAAATAAATAATTGAGAATTTCTTGTTTTGGAGAATAAACTATGTTGTCAATATTCTGAGGTGGTCTCATCTCATCCTCACCCTCGGTTAACATCAGCTTTTTATCTGTGCAGTGCAAATATTTTATCGCTTCTGTACAAGTCACTCTCCCAAGTCGACACCCATTTCCCCAACAGTTCATCACAGCAATTTGCTTTCTATCTGTCTGTTTTAGATTTTAGTGGAATGTAATAATGTCAGCAGGACTGGAGAAGCCCTTCGCAGTATAAAGCTCTAATTACTACCAATATCTTCCAAAGTTAAGGTGTGTTAACCATAAAAGCAATCTTGTCTGCAAAAAGTTTACCCATTTTTTAAAAATAAAGACTGGTTTGTTTTATGCTAGAGTAAGAAATAGGCCCAGTATATGTGAGTTGCAGATCTAATTAGACATAAGGATATGTGGCATATTAGCTGAACGTTTTTTTTTACTGTTAAAAAATGCAGATATTAAAAACACAAGTTGGACTGACTGCTCTATAACTACTCTGTATCCCTGCAACAGAACATGTTTGAAAGTGTGGGAATCAGTAGTGTGTCATGCCTTTTCACTTCCCATTAATAGACCTGTTTTATAATCTCCTCCTCCAATTGGCTGTGGTGGTTGCGGAGATAAATAATACTTCTTTAAGACCTGATACACTGCAGGGCATCTGGAATGTTGTAGAATAAATTTTAGTGATTGATAATTAGTGATTGTCCTCTCCCATTTAAGCGTGTGCTTCCAATGCATATTTACACAGACAGAGAGCAGCACTCTGAACCTGTACATTTACAATGAAACAAACTGGAACATTCATTAAGACTTGGATCACACTAACAGTCAAGGCATCGAGACTTGTTGCCTCCAAAAAAAGGCAACCCTGGTTTTAGATTTCCCCCACGTAAACAATATTTACAAAGACAGGTGGATTTTTTTTTAGAAAGTGCATGAAGGAAAAGTCGGTATTTACACAGTCTCAAACAACTCAGACTGATGTAATGTGAGGACATTAGGACAGATTTAAGCGAAATGGGCTACGAGGAAGGCAAATAACACACACAGATATGTCTACACCGTAAGGGCAGTCAATACATTCTGTACAGTGATTAATCATTCTATACACCATCTGAAAAGAAATACACCTCAACTAGTCCCATAAGATTCACTGCAGTTTTCCAAGCCTTGTACAGAATAAGTGTCACCTGTAGGTATCTGCTTGGAAAGCTGATGAAAAGCATTATACTGTTGTAAAAAAAAAAAAAAGAAGACGACGAAGGGTATCTTCCAAGACAAGGGGGGAGAAGAAGAAGTACCATGTTTGGGCAATTGGAGGTGTTTAAATAAAAAATATTTGCGCTCACATTGCGCCCCGCCCCGCCACCTATCCTTCCCTCCTGCTGTTTCACTTCAGTCAGATTTTCCTTTTTGTGCTCAGATGATTGGAGCCCCAAAGCATTTAAGGCACCACTGGATGCTGGGGCTGGGAGGTCGGTCAATGCGGTGCAAAGACTTGAGCTGCTCCGTGCTCAGTTCATCATAAGCCAGGCGGTACTCCCTGTCAAAGGCCTCTGCAGGTGTACGGTGGAGGGAGAATAACAAAAGAGAGTCAGAAAGAGGGCTTAAGGCTGTCTTGGTTTGAGTTCAATTTTTCACACTTTATTTTTATGGACAGTTAAAAAGAAAAAAACCTCACCTACGTCGATGTTCTCCTTACCCAAGGCCACAAGTGAGAGGAACAATATTTCTCTATAAATACTCCTGAGAAAAGTACAGGACACAGAAATGAGACATGAAAAGTCTTTTCATTAACATTGCAAGAATCAAACTTTAGATTTACATTTAAACGTTTGACAGAAGGATTCTTGATGAATAAAAAGAAGTTCACAGTGCTAAATTGGACACATATCTGGGAGAGAGTCTGACCTCTGCCGTTTGACACCCTCTGGGCGTCGTTTGATCTCTCGGATCAACAGGTTGATTGGCCCGTAGACATCGTTGGTCTGGATGTTGCGAACAATTGTGTTGAGGAGGGTACGAATCTCCTGGTGGTCTGTAGGAGCCAGCGTCCCCTTCTTCTCCACTGGAAAAAAAAACGTGCCATCACTAAAGCTGTTATTTTATCTTTTATAGTTAAGTCATAAGGCCAACAGTGACATTGTATCAATGAAATATAAAATAATGATATGATGTAGCTTCCTTGCCATGATTTCAGCAAAGGTGAAATCTATAACAGCAGGATGTCACATGTGACACATTCATCCTTAGCTCAATTTGAACCAAATATATCAAAACAAGAGGTACTTTCCCCATTGCTTATTGGATTTTTGTCTCCCCCTAGAGGTACAAACAGTTTCTACAAATGCAATAATGTGCACACTCACACAAGGTCCTCCAGAGCAGGTAGAGGGGCTCTCCGTGTTCTTGGTGCAGGTTTATGTTGTCCCAAAGGAGCTGGACGTATACCTGCTTACTGTCCTGGGACAGTGATGTCAGGGGCAGCTGCAAAGACAGAATTTTTAGTTATAATACAGTCAAAGAGAACAAACAGGGCATTTAGTAGGTCTTGAAAAACAGGATAAATTGAATAACCTGCACTCCTTTGTTGCAGTGTTCAGATGTGAGGATCAGTCCAGGTAGGTGAGTGGGCAAGTCCAGGCGACGGAAATACCAAACCAGGTTCCAGAAGATGATTGGGTGCTGGTTTAGGAACTTGTGGGTATAGATCACCTGAGTGGACATGACAGAATAAATAAGTACCTATGTGGCAGAGATTTGCTATCAGCGAAACCATGAGATCATGTATCTATGCGAGTACCTGATCCCCCTCATTCTCCAACAAGGTCTCCAGCTCCTTGCGAAGCACCAAGGGACTAAGGTATGGTACAGACACAGGCTTGGGATTCGGCCGTTTAGACCCCATGCCATCCTGACAAACACAAAAACAACAATTATTTCCACTGCACAGCAGCTACAGTGGTTTCTGCAGTATTCTAACACAGTTGGGTTAGTTTGGACCACTGACCGACATCTCTTGCAGACTGCAGGGCAAGCTGGTCGTGGAAACTCCATGTCCAGGTCTCTGGGAGCCGTCCAGGCTCTGCAGTGGGCCACCAACACTGTTACTGCGGGTCAGTGATGTCCCACTGCACCTTTGTTGCTTCCCTGCTGCCTGGTGCTCCAGGAGACCTAATGGGTCGGACTGCACTGGCTCTGGAACCAGACTAGAAACACAACAGGCAGAAAGGACACAGTTTTAGATTTCTAATTTGACATTTCTAATTTTGGTGTTTTCCATGAAGTTGTTTGGTGCATACCTTTTATGTGTTGCAGGCAGATTATCTGGAGTCTCCCGAGATTCCTCTGCAGGGAAAGAGATGAGGTCTGGTGCCTTAATGTCAGCAGAGCTGCTGGCTGTAGGCTGGGTGCTGCTGCTGTGGATACTGTCTCCTGAGGCGCTGGGGTTCATGTAGAACCTGATGTGGAAAATTACTGAATAGTCACTTTGTTTTATGTTGTACATGCTAGCATGTCTGATTTGGCATATTTTGTCAGTGCTTTTGATTTAGATGTAGATGTAGATGTAGATTTAGATGTAGAAATTAAATTTGATTGGTTAAATCCCCAGATGGCAGATTCTTACCCTGTCATTGTGCGCAAATCATGAAACTCAACGTGCAGTAAAGGAAGGAAGGCTGTGCGACAGAAAGGACAGTTGGTATTCAGGTTGGAGTCATCTGCTGTCCAACCCGCCATTATCTCCTCATCATACACCAGGGCTTCACATGAGCGGCACTGCGAGCAGCTGGACATCAGCACCTGTCCGCAGGGAGAAAATGACCAGAGTTATGGCTGTGTATATGATGGCAGTGAAAGCACAGCAGCACAGGTGTATGTTCTGTATATCTGACCTCCAGTGCACAGTTCTGGTAAATGCTCGAGGAGGAAGCGTGATGTGAGGAACCCTGCTCAGAGTCAGGACCCCTGCCCGCTCGTCCTGGAGTTGGATCTGCAGACAAGACAGAAATAAGGTGAAACCTAAATTTATTCAACCCCTCCCTTTTACTTTCATTTAGATTTGCATGGCAGAGCAAGTGCCTACGTGTCTGCTGGGTCCCTCGACCCGTGTCACTGCTGCCACTGCTGCTGCCCAGGCTGGTGCAGCTCTGGTTGAGACCGTTGGCCACCAACCCTGGGATGACTCCTCTCTCAGGAATGTCATCTCCTTCATGTGCAGCCAGCATGTCTTCATCCAGATGGGATGGGAAGCCACCACCACCTTGAGCTTGTTCATCCTGAAGTAAGATTGGAATTAAATGATTGCACCCAATCATTAGCTCTCGGAAAAACATGTTTAAAGATCAGGAAATATCCTTAAATAATACTCACCTCGTCATCTGAGTAGGAATAAGCCGAAGCTACTGCCCCCCAGACTTTGCTGGCCACATTTGCTGCCTGTTTCATGCTCGACTTCAGCACATCAATTTTAGGTCCAGATAAGAGGGTGTCCATCTTGATGCCTGAAATGGAGTTGATGACTGAGCCCAAGGACCCTCCCTGCGAGGACTTGACCAGTGCTGTCAGTGAAGATGATCGAGGACCCGGACTGCCCACTGCGCTGCCAGGGGTCTTTGTCTTTACAGCAAAGGTCTTGGAGCGGGTAACAGTGTTGGGGCTGCGTTTGGGTGTATCTCCTGGGGAGCCAGTTGGAGTTTTGACAGGAGGCACAGGGAGGCTGGATCTGCGCTCCAGAGACTGTTTGGGCTCTGGCGAATCAGTGGAATCTGCTTGAGCCTGTTGGAGCTCCATGCTGGAGGATTTTGCACCCAGGGGGCTTCTCAGACTCATGTACATTTCGATCTCCTCCGCCAGGTTGCGGGACACCACAGCTGGCATGGAGCGTGGTGGCTCCTGGCTGGTGACAGACGCTGATTCTTCATTCTCTGTCACAAGGAGGGACAGTGGGTCTGCACCCACCTCCACATCCGCCCTTTCCAGTGTCGGCACTCGCAACCCAGAGTCCATCTCGTTTGTTTCAGTGTGCTTCCTCTCTCTTTTCTCCATATTTAACACAGTAGATTCTTCCTCATCATCATCATCTTCCTTCCCTTCTTCTTGGTCTTCTTGCCCCTCTTCCTCTGGCAGCTTCACCAGTGTCAAGCCCTGATCCTCTTCAGGCTCTTCCTCCAGGTCTTTAAAAAGTGCTTTGGACACACTATTCGGGGGTGGACTTTGGCCTGCACAGAGTGCTGCGGCCAGGATACGGGCATCAGCACCCATCTGACTGGCCATGTGGTCCACACCTTTCTCTAGGAGCATCCCAGCACGTGTTTCAGCGCTGAAGCTACAGCTGCGCTCAGCAAAGGCTTTCTGCCGCTGCTGTTGAGGCTGGTTAGCTACGTCCCCTGATGGTAGCGAGGCGTCATCATCAGGGAAGGAAACATTATCGTTCTTGCTATGTCTCCTGAACAACTTCCCTGTACCTGCAGAATGTGTACAGTGAGCAATCCAAATTTCATACTGTTCTCCAATATAGTTCCT
>JAOWBC010000935.1:6133864-6160538 GCA_028566105.1 Hypoplectrus providencianus | reverse complement strand
TTCATGACAAACTGACTGTTTCAGGACAATAACAGATATCCACTGAAGCCTTGCCACTGAAGGCTGACACAAACTGTATGTTCCCCTTTTAGTATTTATTTCTGTAAATCTTTGTCATTTCAACAGCAATCCAACAGCACTGGATGCTTGTTTAATGTTTAGTCAGGATAACATGAAAGTCACCGGTAGCAACTGGTGACTAATAACTGAAGCTGAATATTTTGACTTTTTCCATTCAAACTCACTGAGGATCTGTAGTTACACTATGCAACGACCTGAGCATGTGATGAAAGAGGCAGGTGTGCTTTCGAGAGAAAGTGACACACTTTAACTGCTGAACTGTATCAAAAACAACTGCTGTCTGCCCTGCACAGCTTAACGGCGGCACAACATGACAAAAGGGTAAAATGAGGACAGTGCCAAAACCTGGAAATCTAGTAAAATTATTTATGTTTGCAGTAAAATATTCCTTTGTACAACTAAAAACAACCTGGGTATACTAGACAGCGAGAGGCACTTTGGAGCAGTGAGGCTAGGCTCAGCAGAAACGTCACAAGACTGCCTCCCTCCTGGAGCGTGACAGCCCAGCGGACAGAGAGCATTCTTTCCACTCTGAGGAGAAGGGAGAGAGGGCAAACTCGTTGCCCTTACTAACTAGCTGGGTCTAAGACAGCTCAGACCCAAGCATACAGAAAGGACACAACTTAAACCCGAACTGGCACTGCATACAAACATACAGGTTCAGAGGAAGGAAACAGGTTACCTGAGAAGGTTTTTGGCTGTCATACACGATCCTTCTTGTTGCTCTTTGGCTAGAAACAGCTACATGTAGTTAATATGTTTTAAGGCATGCAAACAGGCATCTTTAAAGGGTTTCCGGAGAGTAATGACTCAGCAAGACCAAGAATTTGCATGGTCAGTAGTAGTGGCATATTATTTCTTTTCTATTCAGTAAAGTTGATATGCCAATGATAAAATATTCTCACACAATTAGTATAAAACAAATGGACATCACTGACTTCCTACTAGGTCTGAGGGCGCTATAGTGAAGCTGACATTGGAAACTGTGGCAGGAAATTTCAAAAATACTTGGCAGGTGTTAGGATAAACCATCTGCATATCACTGTCTGCCAGGAGCTTCTCACAGGATGCTGAGTGGTCCGTAGACTGGTAGTAGAAAGATTTTTGTTGATGTTTAAGGGTTTTACACCTGAGAGGGTGTGAAGTGTCAGTCAAACTTGAAATTGTCCGTAGGTATGGCACTTTTTCAGGTATACTAATACCCAAATGGCAACCTCAAGCATCTGCGGATAGAAATCCAAAACAGATTTTTTTTTTCCCCATAAACACCTCAGGCCATAAGAAACGTAATGCTCAAACTATTAACCAACTACTCCCCTAAATGAAGAAATAGATTGGCCACAACAATACCTCAATACAATACTCACTGTTCACATGCTGCTTACCTCTCGTCACAGCAAGGTGACAAAAGTTTAGTGAAGCATCTACATAATTGCCTTGGTTTATGGATTAGATTACATTTCTATTTTTTGTTCCAAAATCTGATCTAGTAATTTTGGCCAATAACAGTCAAATACTGATACTTATACTGCCAGGTCGCCCCGTCCCTGCTTGTCAGTTAAAGTTAACACAAAAAAAAGCTGTCAAAAGTGTCAATGTAAGTGTGAGTGTTGAGTAAAGCTCAAGTATCAGTAGAGTGAAAGTGCGATTTAGTGGAACTTGAAGTCCTTAAAGGAGTTGAAATGTCAGTCAAAGGAAGTGAAGTTGATGCATTGACCTGGAAGTGTCAGTAGTAGTGAAAGTCCTAAGAGAAATTAGTACCAGTACAAGTATAAAAGTATACTAAACAATTAGGCGATGGCCTCTGAGTTGTAAGCTGACGTTTAAGCAATTGTATTGCCATCCACAGAGAGAAAAAAGCAGCTGGGCTGTTAGTTTGTTACAGCAAACGTTTCAGAAACAGCCATATTCCTCTCACTGTCGCACTTAAATACCTGGATTTCTTACTCTTCCTGTTTCTTCTCTCTTTGCCAGTCTTCCCTTCCTTGGTCACCTGACAGAACCTTTGGACGACCAGCGGCAGTCACAAAGTGCAGGTACAATGTACACACAGCCACACTGAAGCCATGACCTACTTTATACCTGCCTTTAGAAAGGAGTAGGAGGCAACATTCACTCCACTCCCCTTTTCCAGCCGCTGTCAGGCCAAGCCAAGGTCATGACAGGGATTTTTCTGCTGCACTTCCACATGACAGCAGTTCAGTGTTGATACATTTCTGCAAGAACAATTACACAATTTACTTCCTCCACAAGGTTTCATTATTCCATTATAACCGGACATTCCTGTTGCCACTTCAGATGGTAAAACACCTAAATTAAAATATGAGTACAATCAGTTGAACACAAGAGGAAGTGCCATTCTCTGCTGTGCTGGGACTTGTGCCACGGCTGTCATAACAGGAACATCACATGCATGCCATGAATCACCAAAACGGTGATGGGAAGCCAGAGCTGGGAGTACTCTGCTGCCCTTAGGGGTTAGACTGCTGCTGGCTGGCAAACAGTCAAGTGCTGAGGCATAGATATGTGAGCACCTTGGCAATGCATTCAATTCAAAGCCATTTGTGCTCACCCAACACATATCCACAAAACAAGCAGAGGCATCTTACACAACTATGTCCTCAAATAAGGGTCACACAAATGCAGACATGGCATATTCAGAGAGAAAGTCCCTGGATAAAAGCAAACCACATGCACAAAGGGAAGTCAGGTTATCAGTTCCATATATTGGATATCTTAAACTGCAAACGAATCAACTACTGAAGTCTGCTTTTATCTAAATATGTTATTGAAATTAAGCAGTTAATGCAGTTTTTGAGCGTCTGGGAGCAGACACCTGCAAGGTTAGACAGGCTCCAAGAGAGCACAGTCTGATTATCTGGCGTCAAGGAGGGCCCGGGAGGAGAGAGGAAGAGGAGGAGGGGGTGTTATATTCCCAACTGTTGCATCCGACCCATAATTAGGTCAACTTTCATGCAGGAAATACACATCGCCGCGGATATAACAAAAGAAATTTCCTCCTGTGATCACCCTGTGCAGTGATACGTGGCTGTGTCTCTTTCCGCGGTAGTAGTACACACGATGAAAAGCTTAGCAGTGGCATTACACCAGGGAAATGTATGTTTTAACGGGGGACCTCACTCACATAAAGCCACCTTAAAATAGTTGTACTACTATTTCTATTTCCCCCGACACACTCTGCCAAGAAGAGTAAAATATACGAACACTTACCAGCTGTTTACACTGCAGCGCGAGACAATGTTGACATGTAGGCAACTTGCTGTTTTCACCCGCTTGTTATATTCCGTATTTGTACGTGTGCAACCCGAAACAGCTTAAAACAAGACGACGAGCAAAAAAAGGCACTTCGAAATACTCCTTCAAACTTTGCTGGTCACTTCTTCGCCACACTTTCATCTGAAGTTGTCGGCGGAGGTAGGCGCCATGTTTGTGTCTGCGCTGATAGTTTTGTTGGTGGGCTGCTTTCTTCCTAAACGTCTCTCTCAGACTGGAACCGCCCAGAGAAGAGGAGAGGCTACAGCTCAGCTGCAACTGACAGAGGCTGGCCGCGGAGCGCCAACAAGCTAGCCCGGATAAAAACCAGCAGCTTCCGGTGTGCCTTTTCAAAGTAAAGCCCCAAGATGGTGACTTACTTGTTGCAGTTTCTAGTATTTTCTATTGAAAGTTGAATGATATACTAATTACATAAAAAATAGTATTCGTTATAATTGGTATAATGAATTACCTTATATGTATTTATATAATCTCCTGCATGTTGTAGTCGAAGTATGGATTAAAATTTTCATATTTTGTACAAACTGTTAAGCAACAATTTTACCTAGATCAGGTAAGTGCAGTGTGTTGTTGTGGTCATCTCAATATTTCTGCACATCTGTGCATTCATTGGAACAGTACATACATAGTTTGTTCGGTAGAAGACGTTTAAAGGTAGTTCATGTAAATTTTCCCACTGGTATTCTGTTTATTTTAACACAAAATTTGCAATGCATGTCTCTCAATATAGTAACACTGAGCAGTTTATAGGGTCCCACGGCCACGTCTGATACGCAATTACCAAATGTATTGCATGTTTAGTTTTTTGTGGGTATGGCAGGTACAACACCATGGAAACACTCAAAGTAACGCAAATAAAGATTCTAGTTATTTCATTGTGAAGGAGAAAGAATTTGACTTCCTGCCTTGCCTTACGTTTCACTGCTGCCTTAACTTCTTATTCTGTGTTTAGCTCAGCTTCTGATGCCCCCTATCTTCAATTAAGACAAGTGACGTCGATTAAAAAAAAACAGTAGAAGCAACAGGTGCGTAGAAGGAACTCTATACGTTTTGCCACCTTCTAGAAAAACACGGGCCCTCACAGGTCTAGCCGGTGCTTCGCCACTAGTTTTATAATTGAAACAGTTACTCTTCACTAATCAATGCACACAATGCTTATCGATTTTTCTTTTGCATTCATTTTTCGTAATAACGTGACTCCACAACCAGGTTCGTTTGACTGCAGTGTAAACTTCTAAAAACAATGGTCAAGTATCCTTGCGTGAGCACTGTTTTAAACTGTGACAAGAAAGAGGCAGACCAGCTTGTGTCAAATACGGTGACTCGAAAATGTCACCCAACCGTTTAATGGATGAACAGATTCATGGAAACGTGATGTTGCTGTATGACTCAGGTAGAAACACTGCCATGTACTCACAAATAGAAAGGAATGTGCACTATTTTACAATTTTATTAAATCAGTTCATGTCTATTTTAAAGTTAAAAGCCATAGACTTAAGCATGGAAACGTAATTTAGTGTGTGACAGTAAGTTTTTTTTTTACAGCTATGTACAAATATTAGTTTAATTCCCATTAAAAATCCAGACAAGGCTGAAAAGCAGTTTCTTGAAGAATGTCATTAACATTTCATGTCATCTATGGGGGAGAAAGAAATCAGTTTAGGGAGGCTGTACTCAGACCTCTTTTGGGGTGATGGTGTCTCCAGTGTGTCTAGGTCCAGTGAGAAGACCTTGTCTGTGGTTTCCTCTGGCTTTACAGGCTCCCTTAGCCAATTTCTATCCAAACCAGTAACTCTGAGATCTGACAAAAGACACTCAGGTGTCCTCTTCCTGCTTTCCATGAATGAGCCATCACTGCACGCCTCCTGGACCAGATCCAGATGAGGTGTGGTTGCAGGTGATTGCCTCACCTCCATCTTCAGGGAAGGTATCAGGAGATCCTCACTATCCTCGCTCTTTATGTCCACCGCTTCATCATCAAGGCTCAGCAGGCTGTCACAGCTTGACATTTCAGGTAGCGTTTCATGTTCAAGGCTGAACTGAACCGCACTGCTGCCTGTGCCACTCGGGCTGTCAAGAGCCACGGTGTTAAAGGTGTCCCACAACTGGGTGGACTTGAGTGACACTCCCTGTTGGCTGGCAGGGGGGCTGTTGTGGCTTGTGACAGGAGGAGTGATGCTGTGAGAGACAGTCTGGGAGGGACCCTCTGGGCTCAGCAACACATTATGCTCATTGATGGGAGTGAGCAGTCCAGTTGCGCTGTCATTAATCTTAGACAACCGTCCCATTTTCTCAGCTCTGTCTTCTTCAACGGCTTTGCGCCAGGAGCTTTTCACATCCAGAACTTTGGAAAAAAGAAAGTGTTTTATTACAAGATTAAATGCAACTATGTCAGTTCAAACAGGTCCCATTATTTAACCACTGTGCAGTCCTAAATAAGCCCTCTCCCTCATGCTTCCATCTCTTGATGCATCTGCATAAAATTCACCAAAATGTAGCGCTGGGGGAAAATGGGACATCTCATCACTTACTCAAGCTCTCTGGTGTACGTGGCAACTGCTTTTTGGTAGAGAAGGGATCTCCATGTAGAGTGCAGAGTAGGCTATCCAAGTCCAGACCCTTGACTCTGCCCTCTGAAGGACTGGTTGTAGTAACAGCATCTGCAAACTAGCACATGCACACACCGCTTAATCCAGATTAAGTGTAATAAAAATCTAGACACCTTCCAATCTGAATGTTTGTGATCACTTCTGCCTCCATTCAGCTTTGGGAGACAAAAATAAAACCTTAAAAATACTAAGAATTATAAATATTTATCTGGTTCTGATTCAAAGACTTTAGATAGCAGCCTTTGACACTTAATTTTTTTAAAGGGATCACTATACCTGATCAGCAAGATTGTCATATTCCATGTCCAATATTTGAGTTTTGGTCCTCACAGGACTCACTTTTGGATGAACCTGGGCTGCCTTTCTTACACTGGCCTGAAAATGAGGACAGCTTTGTTAAATAGTTTATCAAAAGAACTGTCGTGCAAGTCGAAAGTGGAGTAAATCTAATAGCAGGAACAGGACTTTAACTCGAAACAAAGGTTGGTAGAAATGCAATACTTGCCTGAGGTGGTGGCACTGGCGGAGCCCTCAGAGGAGGGGATGGTGTGTCAAAAAGCCAGTCCAGAGAGGTATTTGCTTTTGATGATGCCTGAGTGGTGACAACAGGACTTTCAGTCCTCCCAGATGTTTCAAGGCAAGAGCTGTTCAAAGACAAAAAGCTTGACTTGTTATTAGGAACAGTTGATAGTGTCCTGGCACATTAAGGTGTCTAAACATATCATAGTCAGTCCATGAGGCTAAAATATAAGAAATAGAAGTGTCTGCTCCGTATCTGTCCGTGGTGATTTCTCTCAATTCACCGCGGTCATCAGAGAGCAGGGATGCTATAGGGAGGACTAGTGATGGACAGAGCATTGCTCAGGGCTGCCCAGGTATCTGCCTCCCAGCAGAAGCCAATACACAGTACTGTTTTCATTCGTCATTAAAGGAAAAAAAATGACATTACCTCTTCAGTTTAGAACAAGGGGGGACGCTTTCCTGTGTTTTACCCTCTGCAGGTTTCTCCTCTGAAATTGTAAAAGGCATGACAAGAAACAAAAACTACAATTTGGCTCAAAATTAATACATTAACTAATGTTCGTGTAATCAGATTTTTCTTACCCAGAAGCGTAGCAGGATACTGGGAAAAGACACTACTTCTGAAACTAGCGTCAGCCGCTGGTTCAAAAGACAGTGGAGCCATTGGTGACAGGAAGCCAAGAGCCTTAAGAGCAAATTTCATATTAAAGATCTGCAACTACAATTAGCATTTATGTACTTTAATTGTGTCCAAAGCAATAGGAAGGGACCAAAATATGACAACATTTCAAATCTTGTTTCTGGACCACTCACAGGATCATCATTCAGAAAAGAGGCTAGAGGTGTGTGTTTCAGGGTATCCATCCACTTCCTATCCCACGCAGCTTCCAACTCTCTGATGGCCCCTCTGACCTCAGGAATTTCTTCCTTGGAAACACTTTGCCTAGGGGGAAAAAAAGTAAATACAGTAGCAACCAAGGTCATCCAACTTTCAGTGAGCACACGATACTATTGAGATCATTCTTCCCCATGACTGCAAATGTTCCATTCACTGTCCCAGTTTCCAAACCACAAATAGTTGAGGGTTTATAGATGTGCGCCTCGGTGACCTGGAATCCCAAATCCTCATACAAGATATTTGCAGCTCATAAATTTCTATACATCATTTCGCAGAACAAGACAGGTTAAATGAAGTGCCTTCCATCAGGACTGTGGGTTGATGTTTACCTGATGAGGTGGAGGTTCTGTAGTGCACGGGCCATCTGCTGACATTTCTCCTGCAGGTGCTGGGGACTAAGCTGAGGCTTGGGAGCATTGGAGACCAGGCATCGCTCCTCCCTCAGGAGCTGCAGTGCATGGTTCATCAGCTCGAACACACACAGGAGGTTCAGCTGGCCAGCCTCATACACATTCCCTGAACTCAACTGGAAAACACAAAGTAAAAGCTACAGTGAAACTTGTTCATTCTCTTGCACATTTTCCAAAGTTAAATTACAGCATTTAAGAAACCACAAAAAAAAAATTCTGCATCAAATTAAAGTCACTGGGGCCTCATAGTTTGAGATAGCAGTGAAATGAAGCTATGTGCCTTGTAAAGGATCTACATTTTAAAATGATCCTAATCCTGTACCTGATGTGGGAGCTGTTCAATTCTCTCCAACAGACTGCGAGGAATTTTGAGGACTCGATCAGTACCGTCCAGGACGTACTTATCTACATCACCCTTCAAAACACTTTCCACTGCTTGCTGCTCTTCTTTGCTGGTAGACAGCATTCCATCAATGTCCGACCACAAGGAGCGCACCTGAAATCAAGTTGTGAAAAGGCTTTTTATAAACATTTCCAAACAGCAAATGTACCTCAAATCAAATGTTTTTCACAGACAACATTACATACCCTTTTAGTCTTCTCAGCTTGAGAAGCTGACTCCTGGGTAGAATAACTGCCGTGATGCCTAGAGGAAGATGACCATACTGAATAAACTGAACACAGACAGAAACAGCAGTTCAAAGAAAACTTAAGTCATACATACTTGAGTAGCTCATCGTACTTGGCACCTTCCGCTCTGATGTCTCTCATAGACTTCACCAGGAGCCTTCAAGACAAGGAAAAACATACAGATCATCCTAAATAGCAGTAGAAACTAACTTGATAAAACTTTTCCAAAGGACAATATGCATAAAACATACAACCTCAAAATTTTTCCAACACAATGCAGTTGCACTTGGTTTCAAGAGGTATTTTTCAGAGCAGACATTTGGGTAGAGAAGCACATAAAAAAGATGAGATGTTCCGAGGCTTAACTGCAAACAACAGCCTTCGTTGCCAAAATTAGTTACACCTGTGCATTCCCTGTTATGACAGGTTAAAATGTCTGAAACAAGGACACTGATTGTGAACAATTCCAGCAGCTGTCAACTGGCCTCGTTTACCACAGGTTTACTAATTACATCACAGTAAACAGGTGGGGCTTCATAACGTTTGCCAATGAAACATGCATCATCAACTAGCAAAAGAAACACATCTGAAAAAAAAAATAGATAATCAGTGAATGGAAAATCAATGGAAAAAGGAAGACATTATAATCAGAGAGTTCTGAATTATTATAATGAATAGGCATTGGCAATGCACAACACTGTTTGGAACATTGTTCTAAATTAAGAAGAAATTAAGTCATTGCAAACTTGTTTTTACTGGCCGTTGTATTTACTGACCACTACAAAACATATATTTTAATTGTTGTTAATGGCAGATTTGAATAAGTCAGACAAAGGGTATATAACTTGATAACAAGTGGTATTTCATTAGAATTTCCTCCAGTTGCTATGTGGAAAGCATCTTTCTACTGCACCGAATTTTGTACAACTTTTAGACTTGCCCAGGTTTCAAGACGGACTACCAAAAACTTACTGTGCTCGTCTCTGGTATTCCTGAAGAAAATGGTCCTGATCCACTGCAGTTTTCAAAAATCTGGCACTGATCAAGTTAAGCCTCTTCACTGCCATGTCCAGGGAAGAAGCTGGCATTGCTGCAGCTGCAGGAACCCAACTGTCATCTGACAATGATAACATTCAAGATTGTTTTATCGTGTTCTGCCGGCTAACTTCATGTTGTAAGGAATGAAACAAGCTCAAACAATGCATGGCCCGGATCATTCTACGCTTTAAACTCAAGTCAGACAATGCTGGTATTCATAACAGGGATAGTTTTTCAAGTAGACCGACCTGTGGTGAATGTCTTCATTTCCTGCAGCATGACATGATTGGCCAGTTGAAGCATCAAGCTGACAAACTTGGGACCTCCAGGAGAGAGGAACAAGGACGCTACCACTTTGGATCCTGCATTTGCAGTTTCATCCTACATGCAGTTAAAAATTAAATGGAGTAAACAGCAGAAAAAGAACTTGTGTGGAACATATTTGCTTCTTTATTAAAGACATCAGGAATGGAAAAAAAAGGTTGAACATTTTTTATTATGCAAATTCAACTGGAGGTGATTTGCCGAAAAAAAAAAGTGAAAGAAAAGTGAGTTAGTGGATACTAATGAGCATTTACAGTATGTCTAATGTTTACACGTACAGGGTGAATGTTATTTGCGGAAAGTATGCAAGGAGAATATTAGAGAGGAAATGAGAAATAAAGCAACAAAGGAAGGAAAGATGGACGTCACATCCACATTTGTGGGACCATAAATGGATTATAAAATCTGTAAAATCTATGACCTGAATAGATCAATAAGAGAAACATAATAGTAAACATTCTTACCATTATTTCGCGCAGCCAAGCGCAGGTAACTTTACGGAACTCAGCATCTGCTTTGTGGTTTAAAACAGGCCAGCAGTGCCTAAAATTAAATATTTAGTTATTTTACAATTAATCATATATACGTTTATGAATGGATATAGTCTATAACGAGTAACGTTACCTATAAGCCTCCTGAAATCGCGTGGGGTTGAGTTTCACCAACAGGAAATTGATTACTATGTAGAAGGCGTCCTTATTTGGTTTGTCGAACATATTGCTTTTGACAAAAAACAGCATCAAACGTATAAATGCAAGAGTACTGTGAATGACAACTAATGTATCTAACTTCCAATGACAAAAGCCTCATTTAAAAGGTCTTAACGCTTCACGTGCTTGGACAAGACTCATATGTAAGTAAACAATACATGGTAGTATGTTGATAGATCACTTCAGAGCATACTCACGGTCCCAGGTTGATGTGTTTAACGTTAACGTTGGTTTTGCCAGCGATTAACGACACTGCAGTCTCTGGTTGAAGTCCGAGTCCAAGAAGAGCAAACCAAAGATATTTCCCATTCTTCTTCTGCAATAATACTGGGTTCGCCATTATTCCGAGCTGAAAGAAGCAGTTTGAATGTCCGCTGGCGACTGGTCAAAAAGCCAGCCTGGCTAAACAGTTAGCCGGCTAGCTGGTGCTAGCTTCAAAGTTTACTCTCGGCCAACTTTCGCTAGCTTTCTTATTGTTTTGAGTTTGCCAACATACATTAAACAGTTCTGTTCAATAAAGGTACGAGCGAGGAACAAATACGCGGGATAAGAGTCGCTACAGGTAGTTTAAGTTTCTAATCATATTTGTTAAGCTAAAGTTCTCAAATTTTAGTCAGGAAGATATCAACGCAGCCGCAAAAAGCGAACCGCCAATTTTTCACAATCGCTACCCGGATGTTGTTAACAAATACTTCCGGTGAGCAAAACGCAAATAAAAGCGATTGTACTATCAGCTGTTTAATTCTACTTACAGTAATCACGAAGTAGGATGCATTTGGAGAGTTCTATAAGTTTGATATAATAGAATAGAATATATCGTTTGATGTAAGGACCTCTCAACAATCAGCCTTGTGTAGATGCAAAGATGACTCATTTTATTCAGTGCTCTGTGATGACAGGGCTAACTGGTTCTGCTGTCAGCAGAGAACACTCCAGGCCTCAGGCTAGTTTTTGGAAGTCTGGTCTAAAGATTACCAGCACTCAGTAATTTCCTCTTCCAAATAGCCATCATAGCTGTCAAAATAGTTAAAGTATTACATGGCAGTAGCAAATAAAAACCTAGCTTGCTAAACACATATAGTATTTTTAACCTATCAAAGCGTAACATCAATATTTAATACATATTTTTAAGCCATTCATTTTATGTATATTGACCCCACATACCTAACAATTGGGTTAAGGGGTTATAAAAGTGGTGCAGTAAAAAAAAAAAAAAACACAGGCTAAACATAAGCAGGGATTTAAGTTGTCCTTTTTTTATTGCAGAACATACAAGTGTTTAGTCTCCACCACAACTGATTAAGCAGAACAGAGTGATTGTTAGAAACAAGTGCTCCGTTGTCTAATTATTCACATCATTGTAGTTCTTTTAAAACCAGCTGGCAACATTCTGCCACCTTAGATGGATCAGACACCGATGAGTACTTCGAAATCTGCGAGTTGACCCCCAGGGAGCGAGCCAGGTCCTGGGCTGTCTGGTCTGAGGCCACAGTGGTTCCCAAGGCCACCAGTAGCCTAAAGACAGCCTCCTTGTCTTGTACCGTCTCCAGAGCCCTGCTGGCCACAGACAGGCACTGGGCCTTTGCCTCAAGATCGGGTTGGCTATGCAGGCAGCCAGCGTAGTTAAGCACCAGAGTGGCCAGGGCAATGTGGATGTTCTTATTGCAGACATTGGCCAGGTCGGCAGCACGAGATAGCACCGTTTCACGCTGGGCCATGAGGAGGGTTCGGCCGTGCCTGCCACTAAAGCAGTTACACAGAGTCCGCAGTGCCAGCATCTGATTGGCTGGACGGCCTTCAGGCCTCATTAGGCTCAGCAGGTGGTTGCACAGCTGGACTCCTTCTGCCTCTCCGCAGAGGGTCTCGTTAACCTGCGGGTGGCGCACTGCAAGCCTCAGAATGTCCAGGACTGGAAACACAATGTCTAAAATTCATAAGAAAGGAAAGCAGAGTTTGGTCAGTGAACACAAACTAACTGAAGAATAATGTTCACTTGATAATTTTGATAACTTTGCAGAAACCATAATATCAAGCCACAATAATGAGATGAAAGACAAAAAGTTTAAACTGGGTTATACCTTCTGGCCAGTGGGAGGCCTTCCACAGCAGGTTGATCTCTTGGATGGTTGGGGGCGACATGGACGAGTTGGGCTCAGAGACAGACACCAGCAACCTTTCAAGGGTTTCCAGGATTTCTTCGGAAAGCTTGTGTTCCTGAGGGGCACCTCCATTCAGCTCTTTTAATTTGCCTGGTTAGGAAAGATAAAATCATGGATCATGACACAGTAAGGAAACCTCAGTGAACCAGGGAAAATGGCATTTTGGTACAATATCTTTATGACAAGAAATTCATTGAAAATGTTACTTTAAAAGCTCCTGAGAAATAGGCAATATGAAAGGAAAAAACAAACATCTTTAGAGATTATTACGTCTAACACACTGCTTCATCAGAATGATGGTGAGGTAGCACCCAAACTACTAACAATCATCAAATGTTAATTCAAGTTTTGCTTGATTACCTTTTCACAAGTAAGGTGCAACCATTCTAATCAGTGAGAAGAGCACTGTGATTAAACAGATCCATTTTAAAGTTTCTACCGTTACAAGGAGCAATATTATTTTCTTATAATTTTAGCCTTAAATAGTACTTGATTGATTAGTTGGCTAATCTTGCAGCTCTAAATGTGCTCTAAATTGTTCTCGATTGGAAGAAAAACGTGTATTTACATCAGTCCCCAATTACTCAAAGCTGGAGGAGAAAAAAAGTTTTCAGGTCATAGTTTAAACATCACAGTCTCTTGGAAATGCGTGTCATTCATGACTGACATAAAGCTGAATCATCAAATCCAAACGCTCACCTATGATCTGTGTGGAATTGGCTTGCTCGAAGGTCACACCATCAGTCTTGGGAAAGTAGATGTTGGTTGCTGTCTGTCTGAGGGCTGCTGAGGAATATGCGCCTCCCCCTACAGAATAGAAAAGCATGACCAAGTGGAGAACTCAACGTTAAAGGATTCAAAACTGACAAAATGTGTCCTTGGGTCTCTCACAGAACAACTGTCACGAATAGGCCCTGGTCATCCATATAGTTTAGTAAATAACTCACCCGTAAAAGGATCTGCCACACCTACAGGAGCACTTGGGTTTGGACCTGACCCTGGGATGTAACGACCAGAGCCTGTAGGGGAGGCAAAAATGCCATAAAAATAAGATCCCTGCTGTTTTTTTGATTGTGAAACATCTTTAAATAAACAAAGTATACCTGTGAAGGGATCAGCTCCCGCACCTGACCTTTCATCAGAAGCACCAGGGATATAGCGAGCTCCTCCTGTCAGATAAAGAAACAAAAAACACCTTTACGAAAATATAAATTCAGTCTAATAAACTTAACTGACATTATAAAACATGTACAGTGTGTAAGCATGAGACACTCTGATTCTAGGTTCAAAATCTAGTACGTCTCTTTTGGCCTCACCAGTGAATGGGTCACCGCCAGCTGGCACGGCTGGTCCCACCACATGTCCTTTGGTGTTATTTATTATAAAATTGGCAACCTGGTCAAGGAACATGGGGCTGAGGTCATTCTTCTGCAGAAAGTTGTGCGCTGTCAGCCAGGGGTCCTCTGACACGTTGTAAGGCAACTTCATGGACGGCCCTCCCTCATTCACGTCAATGGTGAATACATAGTCGTATTCCTGAGAGAAGATGGGGAGTCATTCATTACTATTCTCTTAAGTGCATGCAAAATTTGCTTTCTCAACAAGCTTACTGTTTTACCTTTCCTTCATAGATAACGCTCTTGGAGGTCTGTTGGTTTGAGCCTCCGACCACATCTCCGATTTTCATCCAGCGCCCATCATTGACACTCCACTGATATGCCTCTACCTTCTGTCCATCTTTAATCAGACGCGTCTGTCCATCACGGTTTCCTGAAATAAATGAGCAAAGAAATCATCAGACTAAATGGTATCCGTATCATGGGTGTTAAAGTGATTATAGACATGATTTTAAACAGCATCAGTTCATATTAATACCCGGCTCGTTAAGGTGTTCCCTTCCAGGAAGGTCTTCTATTTTGATGTCTCCAAGGTCGCCTGTCTTGGGGTCAATGGTGGCTTTGGAGAGTTCATCCTCAAAAGCCTGCAAATCTTCTGCACTGGCCATGCGGTCTTCAGCTTCCGTAAACACGCGGATAATGCCATCACTGTGGGCAGAGGAGAGGCATCTGAGTTAACTAAAAATCAGAGAAACTCTGTCTTGATGTGTGAATGTCAGAGTGATGCCAAAAATCAAAGCAGCGAAAGCAGTAAACAGTTGTAGAAAGAGCTGTTTGAACATTTGTCGTATAGCATGATCAAGAAAGTCTTGGACTGACTGCACATTAACATGCCAAATGCAGTTCTTACCTGGCGCCAGTGACTATATCCCCATTAGGTAGAATGCAGCAGCACCAGACAGACTGTGCAGGCAAACGGATGGTCTGAGAGCACTCTCCCTTCTTCCATATCCTTAAAGTCCTGTCCTCTCCTGTGCTGACAAAATCTGAGGAAATGCATACGTACAAGGTCAGGGTGAGCCAGCTATCATCATACACACACACACAAATCACAAATCTTCCATTGAACTCTTACATAGGCATTTAAATACCAATATAATGAACAGACCTTGGCTATTAGGGAAGACTGCTAAGCTGTAGATGAAGTTGGTGTGGCTGTAATAGACCTGTACACATTCACCAGTCACTAGCCACCTTCTGATACTTGTGTCATTGCTGCAAGAGAAGAACTCCGTATTGCTGATCACTGCCAGTCCTCTTACACAGTCCTCATGACCTAATATAAAAGAGAAACCATGTAATAATGTATTATGAACATAAAGCCTCTGTACTCCAAGACAAATGGTTTGAATTAGAAGTTTATAAGATTAGCCAAAAGAAATCTGATTATTTATTTATTATTTGTGATCTGAATTAATTTCATTCAGGACTTTATTTTTTTCTATCCTGCTACACAAGTATTGTTGGCTTAAAGTAAAAAGACAAGTCAAAGACAAATGCCAACCACCTGTCAACTCTCACCTGTAAACGTCTTCTCACAGCGGCCAGCTTTCCAAAGCTTTATGGTCTTATCTGCTGATCCAGACAGCATAAGGCCCTGTTCAGGTAAGATGACCACCGCCCACACCGCTGCAGTGTGTCCCTGCAGCAAATACATGAAGCATCACACTCTGTCACATCATCCTTACATTATAACATATTGTTGACATGCAAGTACCAATCACAACCAATGTCAAAAAATAAAAAAATAAAGCATCTTAAGTAACCACAGAAGCTCGGGTATACCTGTAGGGTCATCATGCACTTCTCATTAAGCCAAACTTTGGCTGTAGTGTCCCAGGAACCGCTCAAAAGTGTCCCAAACTTCCCAGATGAAAGAGTGCAAACTGTGGGGATTAAAAGTAAGAAAGATGTAACCAGATCAACTGACGAGATGTTTGACATTTTAGGTAAAAAAAAATTATTTTAAAAAAACTAAGCAAACTCGATGCTTTTTAATATGTTAGAATTTTTGAAGTGTAAAGATGGGCACAACACACCTGTGTTTTTGTGACCAGTGAGGGTGAACAGTGGCTTTGATTGGTCCAGTGTGAAGATACATATTAGATTATCATTTCCACCTGTTGCAATAAGTCCCCGAGGATATGTGTCACTGGGTGCAATGATGCATACACAGGATACAAAATTTGAGTGGCCAACCATACTATGCATCTCTGTGAAACCGTTGTCTGGGCTGTCAAGCGAGGAGAGACACATTAAGTGAGAGGCATTTCAAGAAAAAGTCAACAAATTAAAGGTCAGACAAATGTTACAACACAATTCTGATATACGTGGACTTAAGCAAGTATCGATCGTCCACGCTGGGTACAGCCAGAGTTGCAGATGAATGAATGACAAAGCTAATTCTAGTAAACGTTAGCAAATCGCCTACTAGCTAACTTAGCTAGCAACGTTAACACGAATACATTGCTAGAGTGTAACGTCACTGTTAATTAGCTTGAAACTTTTCCTGTCTACGACAACTTTCCTCACAATAGAGTTATTTGTAAACTGAAATGAATCCAAGCAAACCATTACAATTACTTAGTAAGTAGCAGGCTAATGCTAGCTACCTTGAGTTTGGTACCCAGACTCTTCCGGTTCGATCTCTGGACACAGACACGAAGGCTCCCTCGGGAAAAAAAGCAGATGCAAGTCCCCTAACGTCCATTTCGTGGCCCGGGATGGAGCACCTGAGTTTGTATGAATTAGATGATGCCATTTTGCCCCGATAACACGACTTCAGTGAGACAGTACAGTTAGGCTAGGCGGCGTTGCTGTCAACAAACACCGGCCGCTAAAGCTAGCGGAAGTTGAATAACGTCACCATCATGTGATGTCAATGAACTCACTTTTCAAAATGCATATTGCTTTACTAAAATAAAAATAATCATAAACAAACAAAAAAAAAACAAGAACATATGGCTAAAAGTGGTGGTGGATAAGCATTCAGTCACAGTGTTTTTTTTGTTGTTTTTTGTTTTTTTTTAAAGTGAGATGAAGACTGCATTCATATGTATTTCTCACGGTTCACCAGAGGGTGGAAGCAGACAGTTTTCCTTGTGGCCACTGGTGCACTGCGCTCCAACAGAGTCCACCGCCCACCTGCTCCATCAAGCTGCCAACCGGGATAACAGCAAGAACCAGGAAGAAACTTCAACATTTTCGCTTTAATAAAATCATACGTAGTGGACAGATAAAAATCTGAACCCAATCCATTCATCAGCTCTCACCAGTAGGTTTTATACTTTGAAGAATTCAATCAGCCCGAGCAAAAGACTACAATTAGGCGATTTAAGGAAACCTCACCATCATCACCCCAATGGGAAATTGTGTTGTTTTAGAAGCTACTACATCCCAAGTAGGTAAAGGTAAAATGGAAAATAGAAAAACAAAACAGAAATGAACCCACTGACATTATATGAATCAAAATTAAACCAGGGCACATATCTCATATAGAGTTACAATTCAGTTAAGAAATCAATGAATAATACATCCAGTATAATTCTTCAATGAATGATACCGGTTAGGGTCAGAGTGCTTTTATTTTTTAAGCATAAATCAACCGGAAATGTGTGGATTTATTTTTTTTTTTTATCACAGGTAGCAAAGCCCTGCTCCTGTCCAGCCCACAGAGGCTCGGATGAGGAAGTATTTACACCCCATACGTTGGCTGAATAGGACAGCAGCAAAAACGTATGTATATTTTAAATGTATTTTTGCGTAGGAAATCATGACTGACGCTAATCGCGTAAAACTATGTACTTTGTATGGACGCGAGTGAATTGAATCGTGTTAGCCCGCTGATGTTAGCTAACACTGTGAAGCTATGGAGCCAAGCCCATCGCGGACATCAGTGTTATCAGTGGTATGAATGATGGAGCAGGCGAGGTTTTGTATTAACAAGGTTATGTAGTGCAGGCTAGCAGGTGTGGTATGAGTGCTGCCAATGCTGATTTAGGCTGGGGTATATAACAGATAATGCTAATGCTAAACATCTGTTTCAGGTGTTGTGAGCTAGTTAATGTTGGACTTATTTATAGACACCTGCTTTATCTATTGAGCAGTAGTAGCAGGCCTGTGTTGAGATTTTATCTCAAAAAGAAAACGTGACCTAATTTCCATCTGTTCATGTCAAATATTGCTATCTTTATCCGTGCGTTTTTCTGTTGCTCTGTCATCTGTACACCATTACTTCCACTGTAGGAGTATTTAAGATAAAACTCTAGCAGCTTTTTGATGGAAATTACTGGTAACATTGATGATAATGTCGTGAGATTTACGCAGGAAAGAAATAATAAAAAGGGCACAATAAAATGACATGTAGGCCTATGTCAAGGTTATTTACTGAGTAACAGATAAGAGGCCCTTTAGCCCCTGTCTGTTATCTGTAGATCATTTGAAATCAAGATGTACATCTATCCGTGTGTTGGGGTTCACTGTAGGTGTCCCCTGAGTCCCAGCAGCCATGAAGCTTCGACTGCACTTTGTGGTGGACCCAATGGGCTGGCTGTGTATCAGCGTGGTGTTTGGGATCTGGCTTTACAACACTTTCTTTATCCCTAAACTGGTTCTACATCCACACTACAATGAGGGACACATCCCTTGGGTCATTGTTGTTTGTGAGTATCCAACCAACTGTAGGATTTTTTTTTTGTTGACACACAAGATTGTGTTTACCCATTAGTGAAAATAAGTCACTTGAATTTCTGACTGGGTTGTATGGATCACAGAATTAAATGCTCTGTGTTCCCTCAGGTTACTACATAGCATCGGCACTCTGCATAGCAGCCCTGTTCAGAGCTTCCACAGCAGATCCCGGCCGTCTTCCTGTGGACCCCCACATACCTCACTCCGGTATGGACACAGAAACCAGTCCATCAGATTGTGTACATTTAACTATTTAGCCATATAACTTTATACTTGTAAATAAGTGAACATAGTCAATGCAGCATTTTCATTCTCTCACAGCTTTGTTCCTTATAACATATAAATAAAAAAGGATAAATAACTACATTGATGTTAGCTAATGCTTCTCATTGGGTTGCTGTTATTACTGTGTCACTATGCCCTTTACCAGTGCCAATACTGCCTGTAATAACTAATAAACAAATTGTTGCTTTGATGCCACAGAGCGAGAGCACTGGGAGTTGTGCAATAAGTGTAACCTAATGAGACCCAAAAGGTCCCACCACTGCAGTCGTTGTGGCCATTGTGTGCGCAGAATGGACCACCACTGTCCTTGGTAAGGATGCACACACAGGTCTTTTAATCATTTAATTATTATGGATCAGTGTTCTGTCGAGTTGTGAAGCATAATTCATACCACTGCCATTCTAATTTTAAATCAACATGCAAATACTGTGCAGCTGTTCTTTTTGCATGTTAATTCATTCTGTTTAAACCTGCTATTTCTGCAAAGATGCAGACAAGGTTAAGACTTCACCAATAATATCAGTATTAAACTATTTTTTATAATTAGATTCCAGTAATTTATTGTTTGTGTCTCATGTGATCCAAACATCTAAAATGATTCTCAAGTGTTGTGGGGTCAGAAGACCAACAATTATTTCACAGTTCCAAAATACACAATGCACTCATATCAAAAGAAATGTTCTGCTCTAATTCATATATGCTGCTGTTAAACCTTTTTTAAGGCAATTCAGTCAGACACAAACCCAACTTAGATGTAATATTCAGAAACATATTTGATGAAGTTTCTTTTAATTTAAATTTTCTTTCAATTTCTTTTTTAAAAAATATTTTGAAATTATAAAATTGAATTCAGATTGTGCAGGCTTTTGCTGTGGGTAGAATTCTGTCAAAAAAAACAAACATTTTTCCATAAACACGGACAAAAAACATTATACGGTTATATCCTAAATCCTGTTTATTTCCTCCCAGGATCAATAACTGTGTGGGAGAAGACAACCACTGGCTCTTCCTGCAGCTCTGTTTCTATGCTCAGGTCCTCAGTTTGTTCACCCTGGTCCTGGACTTCTGCCAGTACTACTACTTCCAGCCACTGAAAGGACTAGACCAGGTATATTCCACAGGAATATCAGTAAATGGTAGCAGTTGACAGAATTCCAACTTGTAGAGCTTAAATAATGTATTTCAGACATGAACATGTAGCAGTTCAGACTGCAGCAATATACTCTGTATTTATTTACTTCAAATCCACCAGTTCTAAAAGTTGTTACTTTTAATGATCAGCTCCAACACAAATATAAATGTCATTATATAAAGTGATAAAACATGGTAATGTTAAACCAAAAGGCTGCTGTTTTGTTTCTGCCAGGAGAAGTTTACAACACGTCATGAACTGGCTCTGCTGCGGGTCTCAGCGCTCATGGGTTTGGTCATGTTTGGAGGCATGACTAGCTTGTTTTACACTCAGATGACAGGCATCCTCTCTGTGAGTACTGAGTAATGACTAGAAGACCAATTATGTTGTTTCAAATGACACTTACTGCTGTAATTATGTTGGTGTGATTATGTTGTCTCCTAACAGACTGCAGCAAACATTTCAAAGCTTATGGAACAGTTTAGTGTCACTTCGTTGATCTATAAAACAAGCATGATAGCACTAATTCGCAGCGTAATTTAGCTTGTTTGGGTTATGGAAAGCAAGTTCTGCCTTTTTAATAATAATCTAGCAAATGACACAGCAGCGCACACAGCTGCCAAATGACAGTTCACCAAAATAAAACAATCAATGCCAGTAATGGAGGGATCAATAGAAAAGAAAAAAGAGAAAGTCTGGGGAACTGCTGCTTGTGTGAGTGTGCATGCAAACACGTGTTTGTACATCATGTCACTGATAGCATTAACCATGATGTAATTTTATCACAAACCAGTCATTTACAGTCTTTCATGAGGATTTTTTACAGAGCTATTATCTTAGAAAAGTCTATATTTAGCCTTCAAAATAAGGCGGGGAACAGCAAGCTGGTATTCAGAGAAAGGTTTTCTATAGATTGAGCCGTCAAGAGGAGCAATAGAAACAGAAATCGATTAATGCAGCTAATGGAGGATCATGTGACACTTTAATCAAGGTCCAGAACCCTTATGATAGAGCAAATTTTTGGAAACTATCTTCTCATTTTGTGCTGTTTTATCCTTTCCCCTCTTACAGGACACTACCACCATTGAAAAGATGGCTCAGTTCTCCAATGAAATGTGAGTATTGTGTCTTGCTGAGAATTAGCTCAAGAGATCAATATCACTGTCTTGTCTGTCCGTTCAATGGCTCTGAGCGTAATAACTCCCAACTCACTGTAAAGTGCATCAAAGATTGAGAGTGGCATTTTGTAGCCTGTCCAAATGTATACAGACAGTAGGAGTGAGTATCCCACAATACATCATGAAGTGCTAGAGGGCACCACAGGAATTAGTTCTAAGGAATCAAGTTGGCATTTAAGCACCAAGGAGTCTATCCTCTCAAACTCAATCAATGATGATTTTGAATGGGTTTTCAGTTTGATGAGCAAAAAAAGCTCCATGGTAACACAAGCTGAAGAGATGTTCACGTAGTCTTGTTCTACAACATAAAATACATGAGTAAACACGAGGTGTTTCACTGAATTTAGAAGCTTTTAGGAGTACCTAAAAAGGCGTTTGCTCACAAGTGTTCCTCAGCGCTCTTGTAAACGCATGTAGATTGTTGTTTAAGTTGATAGATGGTTAACTAGCTTATCAAAACCTCTGATTAGCTAGGAGGAGACTGTCTGAAGCACAAAGGCAGTGACGTTCACATATAAATTAAAGTTGTATTACTGCATTGCCTGGTTCTCACCTCAGATGTTTAAGAACATTTTTTTAATTGGCTATTGAATGAGGAAGTTTGTAACCTAGCGGCTTTTTTGAAAATAAAGCTCACTTGCTAGTACTTTTAGCTTTCGCGTGAACTGATTTGTTTTCCTTTTTTAGAACCACTTTATTAATCCCCAAGAGAAATATGTCCATGCTCTCACTTCCACTCAGTTTTAACATGACTAATAGGCTTTTTTTCCCTTCTTTTTTTCAGATATGGCTCCAAGAAATCCTGGCAGTGGGCGCTAGCTGAAGTCTGTGGCACTCGCTGGAAACTCCTGTGGCTCATGCCACTCCGAAGCAGGCAGCCGATCCAAGGCAGCCATCACTTCCGTACCCACGTGTAGGCAGGTAGCACAACCGTACCTCCTGCCTGCACAGATGGTAGGGGGCTGCCATGATGAAACACTGTATACACACTAAAAAATCCATCTGCTCGCCTTCACCGTCCTCTTTTGTGCTATGGGAGCTGGGCAGCAGTCTTGGTTTGTGGATACTTTGAGCTTGTTTTTTTTCTTTTTCTTTTTTTGCCTTTCTCTACGAGGCCCAGACTGGCAGTAAACAGGGTCAAGAAACATCTAAGGGAGTGATGGGAAAATGTTGCTTTTTTACTCACTGTGACTGCTACTTTCAGCATTTGGAAACCACTTTTAATGGCTAATTGCATCAGACGGATGGAAGTCTTCACCTGAAAGCAGCTGGCGAAAGGGACCCCTCTCAGGTTACTTTAACAAAGAGCCTTTACCACTGACCTTTAATCAGCTACAGACAGAACCAGTGTGTCTATCAGAAAGGCATTTTTTTGTACAAAGTTTGTGCCTTGTTTCTTTTAAATGTCCTTTTTATTTCCCATGCGTGTGCAGTTTTTACGTTTTTATGTGATCTTGATGGTTATTTTCCAGCTTGAATATCTCTGGTGAGTAGTGAAGTTATTGGGGTCGATTCCTGTAATTGGTGACCACTTGATGATTCATGAATGTTTTCTTGCATTGTTCTATCAACGTTTGGTCTATGAAGTGATTATTTATGAAGCGTGGCAACAGAAAAAAGTCCATCACTTGAATACTGATAGGTGACTTTTATGGTACGTGAAGATGTGTAATAGTAAGCAGATTGTTAACCCTCGACCATGCCACAGTAAAAATCCCAAATCAGAAACAAGTCTATATGATCAATCTTTGGCTGTTTACTGTATGTTGTAGTCAGTCCTGCTGTATAATCGAGTTGTTTCTTGGAGTATCAAGAATCATTACCTGAGGAGAATCCTTATAAAAGGGGTTAAAAAATTGTCAACTATTTTCTGAAATCTGCTTTTTTGCTTTCTTGCCAAAATGATATTTGTTGCAGTGGTGAAACAGTGTGTTGCATCTGTTGAGTGACTCTAGTCTGTTAATCAGCTAGCTAGCCTGTTTAATCGCACTGCAACTGACATGATATACTCACGAGACATTCACCTGCTCAAACAATTCCATATTTCCATTAATGCATCACCAGTTTGTATTTAAATTATGGGCCTTGAATTTCCTTTTTCGTCGCTCATTTCAGTGTTTCATCTGGATTTATCTTTTAATTAGGGTGTGACAAAATACCAAAGCCTGCCTCTTGCTTGATTCAATTGTGTGCCCTGTGCTGAAAAAGCTGAAATAAAATAAAAAATAGATGCACAGCTCCAGAGAAAGAAACATGCCAGGCGCTCTGTGCCATAGTAAAACATTTTTTTAGTGGCGACATATTACTAGAGATTTGTCTCAGTGACAAATCAAATCATCCCCTAAAATGAGAGACGATCAATCTTATCAACTAACTGTTGGCAAGAAAGCAAAATGCATGTAATTAACCAAAATATCCAACTATTTCCTGACATCGGCCTGTTTAGCTTAAGTCTGCTCTGTCAACCATAGCACTTACAATGCATCAGCACAAATCACTTTTGAACACGTCTATCATTTTTCCATTGCTGAATATAATTTGTAATTTATACCTATCATTTTAATGCTGTAGCTGTCATAGTTAGGTCTTCAGTGTGTCTGATCTAGTGGCTTTATAAATGTGTATCTTTATCAGTAATGGTAAAAGCTACCACATGTGGAGACATGCAGCTAGTTTACACTTGACACAGCACTGATTTATTTAAGGCGTTTTTTCTGTAATGCTATAGTACTGTTTAGAGAATTCTTTAATAGGACACTTAAGGAGTGCATATTAATAGTGGCATAGCGTGGTTGTCATGGTCTATAATACTTGGCAAACCCATAGCTAAACCTGTACGTAAACAAAGCTTGCCATGTGTTTGAATATAAGAATATCCAAGTAGTTTTAAGTGCCTTTCTAGGTCTTCTTTTTACTCTCACGGTACACCATCGTCATGTTGGTCTCCATAAAAGCCAAAGACCTGGGGAAATGTTGCAATAGTCAGCAAGCATTCACTAAATGCATGTTTCACCAAAATCCTGAAGGTAGCGGTTCACTATTATGCACTGATTTCCACACTAGCACACAGTCTGTTTCACTGCATTAATGGCACTCTTGAAAGGAAGTCTCCACTATTGTATTTTATGTGTACTTTCTGTTTTTATTCATATCTTGAATCAGATTTTTTGCATTTGCATGAGTGTGTGTTGATAACTTTGCTCAGTGGTTTTTATAACTCAGATTCAGGTTCTTGGATGTTGTGTGAATTTTTTTTTTTTTTTTTTAATTTTAGTTGGTTTTGTGGTGGAATAATGGGTATGTGTGATTCTGGGGAGTACCGATAACATTTATGTTTCTTTTACAAATAGTTTTTGAAAGCAATAAGCATTGTGTTTCAGAAAAGCCATCCATATTGTCATAAGAGTTGTGGAGATCTGTGGAAAATGTAACGTGAAGTATGTAAACTGGAAGGATGAGCCAGTGGTAACCTGACTTGAACGTGGTGTCAGTACTTCAGTCATTTTACGACTGTAGCTGCTGTGTATAGTTTTAAAGTATATTAATGAAAAACAGCTCATTTTATTTGAATCAAGAGCTGCAGGAGAATGAAAGGCTTGACAAACCTGAGCTACGTCCGTTAGAGCTACTGGTTTGGGTTTTGTGCAGTTCTGTTCATTTGCTGGATTTGGAATGTGTTTCAAGCTTTATTTTTATTTTTTTATTTTATTTTACTCAGACCTCAAACACTGCAACTGTTAACATTTGCAAATTAAATACACCATAAAGATGTTATTTCTTTCTTTATGTCTAAAAGCATATAAAAATGTTAGAAAACTGTATTCATTGTGATTCTATAAAATATCATAGAGGTATTCATATTCTAATAAATGACATTCTGGATATGTTTGAGCAGCCTCTCTCCCACTTTTTCGACTTGCCATTCAGCGTTCTCAATTTTGGCTGGAGCTGAGCTTTTATTTTCTGGGATGGGGGTGTAGTTAATAATAAATAAAGTCATATAATTTCATATTCAGTGTCCAATCCATGAAGAAAAGGTGAAAGCTGAAGCTGAAATATTTTTTCCTTCAATGTAAACACACCAGAGGGGTAATGGGGGGACCCTGAGCCTCTAGAGGAACTCTAGAGAAAGGCTCCGGGGGCACCAGGTGACCGCCCTCAGATGTAGTAACCAGGGTTTCAATTGGCAAGTCTTTTCTAATCTGGATCAATGTTGACTGGTGGAGCTGGAAGGACAGAAAATATATGACTCACATGTGTGTGGCAAATCAGAGCGAATGCCCCGAGGCAAATTACTGGCAGAGCTTGTTAAGGCACTATAGCAGGACTCACAAGTCCAGTATGGGTGCCATGATGACACACACACACACACACACACACACACACACACTACACTACCTTGCTAATTATTACATTTTACTGTTCCTCAAATCAGTTTGAGCTAAAACTGAAAACTGGTGTCTGAAACATACTAAGTACCAGCCCTTTCAGCGAGCTGCTTTCATTATGCATCATGCGTGCCAGTGGCAATGATAATATATAATATATTTGATAAAAATCAGTGAAAATAATAAGACATAATTATGAGATAGTAAGTTGAAATTATGACAAAGCAAATTGTAATTATGGCATAATAAGTTGTAATCATGAGATACCACGCCGTAAATATAAGATAGTAAGTCTTCATTTTGAGCTAGTACGTCATAACTATGAAAAAGTCAATCATAATTATGAGATAGTCACAATAACAATATATTAAGTCATGATTACGAGATATGAGAATGTACACAAAAAGAGTTGATATTGAAATAAGCCTTGTGTTGCAATTTAAAGAAATTAGGTAAAACATCTTATTTTAGGTATTGGAGATATCCGTTTATTTCTTTTTTTGGGAGGATTTTGAGCACTTATTGAGCTGGGAAACAATAAACCAATCTGTCCACACTAACAGACATGTTTCTGCCTTCTTAACATTTTCATCTTTCAGGGAAGAAGTGTCTATTCTTCATCAAGGAAATAGTTTTTGCGACATAATCACATCAGTTACGTATCCGCCACCTGTCCGAATGAGAGGCTCCTTCATGCTTTGTGAGCAGGCTCTGATAACAGTGTGTGAGAAGAACAATGTCTTAATAAAAGTGATGGGGTGTATTCACAGACTGCAGACAAATTGCTTCCCTTTGTCTATTAAGTGATGCAATCAGCCATAAAATGTGTAATGTGATGACACAGAGGCCCACAGATCCTTGTAACCTGGTCAACAGACCCCCTGCTTTAACTGAGAGAACAGCTTCATTATTGGCTGGTTAATATTCACA
>JAOWBC010000935.1:6104181-6121613 GCA_028566105.1 Hypoplectrus providencianus | reverse complement strand
ATGCTGGAATGTGGACAGTTTGATAAGAGAAATACAACTATGAGGGGCGCATGCTCCCCGTAGCAGCAGCAGCAGCACAGGAGTCCCGCTCAGAGCTCATGCTCGGGAAATGAGAGCGGAGGGTGCATTCAGTCACCGGGCTTGGTGCTATTGTAATGCTGGCAGTTGATATAAACAGTGGAATGTCCTTGTCATACCTGCAGTACGCCTAGAAACATCTCGGATGGTAAAACCACAGTTGCTATGTGAAAAGAAACTTCCTGCTTTAAAGCAGTTGAAACTGCCAACTACAGTATTATGTGACTGATTATGAGGGATAGTTTATTTGTGGTCTGACTTTCCTTCTGCCTCAGATTAGTAGCTGACTAAACCCATATTTCTTCTTCTTGTTTAATGACACGAGTTTCTGATTACATATCTCTCCCTTTCTCTTCCCTCTTGTCTTGGGTGCTCCAGGATGAATTTCATCCCTTCATCGAGGCACTCCTTCCTCACGTCCGTGCCATCGCCTACACGTGGTTCAACCTCCAGGCCAGAAAACGCAAGTACTTCAAGAAGCATGAGAAGCGGATGTCCAAGGATGAGGAGCGTGCAGTGAAGGATGAGCTTCTGAGCGAGAAGCCCGAGGTTAAGCAGAAATGGGCATCCAGGCTGCTGGCCAAGCTGCGTAAGGACATTCGGCAGGAGTACCGGGAGGACTTTGTCCTCAGCGTGACGGGCAAAAAGCACCCGTGCTGTGTGCTATCCAACCCGGACCAGAAGGGCAAGATCCGTCGGATCGACTGTTTGCGGCAGGCCGACAAAGTTTGGCGTCTGGACCTGGTGATGGTCATCCTCTTCAAAGGCATCCCTCTGGAAAGTACAGATGGGGAGCGCCTTGTCAAGTCTCCACATTGCACCAACCCAGCACTTTGTGTCCAGCCACACCACATAACAGTATCGGTCAAGGAGCTGGACTTGTTTCTAGCATACTATGTCCAGGACCAAGGTAGGTTGGAGCTGTGTGTGTGTTTGTTTCCCTGTGTGCGTGAGCTAAAGCGCATGTGTGAATGGTGGCTTGGCAAGGTCAAGGGTCACATGTGTTACTTTTTGGCAGTCTGGCTGAGACTGGCTGAAATCACCACTACATGCGCCAGACAAATAAACATCAGAAACCTGAGATAGAACTGTATATATGCAGCAGATATTTTTATCTGGCCAGTTAACTAACGAAAAGACAAACTGTAATCAACGTTGACTTTGAATCATATGTAAAATGTGTCTGTCCTCTGCTGTAATCCAGCATCAGCTCCTGCTCAGTCATTCCTTAGTTTTATATAATTTGGACTGTGTTTGTATAATCTCGTACACACAGGCTTGTACAATTACACACACACACTGTTCACCTATTCTATTTGTCCAAATAGTGTCCAAGAAGTGACAAATTTAAAAATGTTGAGGTTTAAAATTAAAATAAACCTACAAATATTATATTGTTCCAGTACTGGATATATACTGAGTTGATATCTCAAAAACTAATAACTATTAATCATATGCCAGTTGTGGTTTTTATCAACAGTATATTTTTTAAAAACTACATGCCTCCATGATACAATGAAAATGCATAAATAAAAAATCACATTAGAACAATTTTGTTTAAAAATAAAAATTAGCATAATTAAAAGAGAAAACAACTACATGATCAGATTTATAAATGAAGAGCTGAGTATTGAAGATTTGAGTAAATCTAGATATGCCTTTGTCATTTTTGCAATATATTTAATCACATAAATAAGAATGTGCCTGTTATAAATAATGCATGTGAATGTGCAACAATCCGCCTCTTCTTAATTCCTGAAAAGCTGCTTTTTCTTTTACATGACAGCATTTTGCAGACACAGTGATGTGGTCGATGTGAATTTATTCAGCACAATGTTAAATAAGAGGTTGAAAAGATGTGTTGCCAAGTACTGGAATAGGTTTTGACATGCACATTTTTTTTGAATGAATGTGTTTAAAACCTTCCACATTTTTTCAAATTGAATTACTGTAGTTAATTTTTCACATAGAAAAAATGCGACACGCTAAAAAAATACTGGTATTCACTGAATCATTTGACATAATGTAACACACTTATACAAACTGAAGCCAAATGTATCGCTGGAAATGTTTTTTAAAGAGCAGTTCTGCAAGGTCTTCCAGTCTAAATTTGAAGAAGCTAACTGTGAATTTTTACACACTTGAATCTGATTCTCCACACTTGATTTCTGAAGGGCAGCAATTAAGAAAAGAAAATGCATGAGAAGAAATTCAGCAAAAAATATTGTTTAGATTCATTTTATAATTCAGACCTTCTAAACAGTTTTTTTATTCTTATTTGGACTGAAGAACGGTATTTTTTTAAATGCAGAATTTATCCCCCTTTGTCAAATCTGTTTTTTACATTATATACTTACATGTCAGTCATTCACGGTGAACTTCCTCCCTTTATCTGTTGACCCTGAAGGAATCCCCCATATAGTATTCCCTGCTGAAATTCCCCTGTTCAGAAATCTACTGCAGCAGCACCGAATAACCACCACGACTTTGCTACTGAGGGAGAAATGGTGGTATAGCTAGCTCATTATCATCAAACCCTGAGCGCCATTTTGTGTTTGATAAGTGCCAGGGAAAGCAGAAGGCACAGCACACAGACAATAATGGTTGCCACTGGCACCGGGGTTGGCATCAGACCCTCTTTTGTGTCTTTTGTAGGATGCCACCGCTTCTCTAGTTTGCATCTGCTGCATTTTTAACCGTTCAGTACCAAGTTGAGAATGGCTCTTTAGTGCGGTTCTCATATCCTATACACTATTTAAATGATATGTTAGTGCTTATATTGTACATTTATAGAATAGATTTCACTAGCTTTTATTTTTGGAAAATTCATGTGCTGTGGAGGAAAGGAAATCATTAGCAAAAAGATTAATTTTAGTGTGTGAAATAAACGGTGAACATAATTTTCTCTTTCGCCGGAGAATAAAGTCACTGATTCGGCATCGCATTGCGGATCAGAGCGATTATTCACCGCTGTCCTCGAAATTTCTGTTGGTTGAAACTTTGGCAAATGCAAAATAGAATTCTTTTACGGGGATCACAGAGACGGCCATGCTTTTTCTTTTTTTTTTTTCCCTTTTTCGTTTTTGCAAGCTAAAGCGTCTTTTTCCTTTTCTTCAAGTTACCAAGCAGTGCCCATCTCCAGACAATGCAGCCATATTGTGGTAGCGTGTGGTGTGGCGCCATTTTGTTTTGCACTGTGCCAGGGAGGCAGGCAAATCACCAGTAATGGTTGTTAGAGGTTTGGAGGTTGGCATCAAACCCTCTTTGTCTGCTTGCAGCATGCCTTTGATTCGTTGGTTGGCATCCGCAATGCAGTGGGCATGTTGGAAAGTTTTTTGACAGTGGCAGAATGGAAGCCGCTTGCCTTTGTTCTGCTGCAACTGCACGAAACAAACAAACATACAATCAAACACAAAGAAACTAGCAAACGGCTCGGGCTGAAACAGAATCTGGTATTTGTGCGAAGTGCTGGAAAAAAAATGGGTCCGCGCTGTGCTTCTAATATTGTTCTCTCTGTCCCGCTACCTGGCGTCGGCTCACTTCTGCTGTGTTGTGCAATTGGGTAACAAAAAAATATGTTGCGGCGTGATTTACACACAACGGTATTTTTTTTTCCAGTTATTTTTTGAGGGGCAAAAATCAATAAGTGTATTTGTTTTAGATTCTGGTGGGTTGCTGCCTGAGAAAGGTCGGCGGGTTGGCACCGAGTGCGCTGGGTGAATTTAGAGAGGGCACTCAGCCCCCTTGTTCTGGGGCACAGACGCGTTTAGCCAGGCAGGGCTGTAGCACCCATGTGCATGCCCAGATGAATGCCCGCTGGGAAGTAGGCTGGGGGCTGGGAGTGGGGGTTGTGGCATCCATTGTGCCAACTGGCAGGCCGTGTTCAATACAGGGCCCTGGCTTCTCACACACAACACACATACGGCCGTTGTACTCCAATGCACTGTTTTGTCGTTATGTGAGATTTTTTTTTTTTTTCTTTGAATCATCACCTCTCCCCACCTGGATTCATATGAATATCCAGTTTGACAGCTCGATGGAATAGTTGTAACAAAGCATGTAGATAACGATCATGTTAGGACATGTTAGGACACTGTAGGCCTCGTTTGTATTTGGCTTTGTTAAGCTGCGTATTACTTTCTCCTCAACAAATAGAGAAATATAGTTGATATAGTCACTGAAAGCTCTCAGCTCTGAATAATCACTGCCTTGTTCTTAATACTCTTGTCTGGGATTATTGAAATGTAAAAACAAAACAATTTAAAAAATACTGTTAAAATACAAAAGCACCTCAGGAATTTGGAGGAAAATGTTATAGAAATGCTATGGCATACATTAGAGCATGTTATAGCAATATTCTATATAATTTTAGATTAGATGACGGCATAGATTTTGGACACTGTATTCATGTAAGTGCTGTATTTTAGGACATTATCACACTGTTCTATTATTTGACTTTTTCATATCTACATTGGAAATTATTATTTTAGAATAACACACATTTTGTCAACCCTATTAATATCAAGATTTTTGATTTTCTCCTTTTTGCCCAGCCATACAGTACATTTATACATCAATTATAAATGATTAATTTGGCAAATGCTACCTTTGTAGAATAAAGTAGGAATGATAGCCGAAATTAGAAATGACTAGATAATATTCTGAGCATTTTTGAAACTGTCAGTGCTTTCTAACCAGGAGACAGAGAGAACTGCTGAGGTAGTCCAATGGGAGACTAAATAAGTCAAGGTCAAGCCTTTCCCATTACTCCGGTACTGAAAGTTAACACGGCCATAAAACATCATTACCTTGACACCCCCCAGCCACGTAACTTTTTTTTTTACACTGTCATGATAGTTTGCGGAAATGGATGGATTACCTCTGAAAACACGCTGCCATGTTAATGGAGACCTTGTTTTACGAGCGGCAGACTTAACCCCTGCCCCTGAGGTCCCGACCTTTTCAAAGAGATGTGGCAGGGTGTCCTCTGAAGTTTAATTGAGCAAAACAGATCAGTGAAAACGCGCTGTTGCGGGCCCAGGGCACGTGGAGGAGGAAGACTTTTTGCCTGGGGGGGTGGTGTTGGTCAGGGGAGGAGGCAGGGGAGCTGCTCCTAAGCCCCCCTTGTTGACCTCCTCAATCGGGGTCAAACTGCGGCGGTCGCAAGATCAACGGTGGTCCCTTGGCAACTGTTTGTCTCCACTCCCCCCGCTACTACTCATGGTCTGGCTGGTGGTCCCTTGGTTCACTGGCCTAAGTGAGGGGGAGTAGGTACCACTGGCTCCCCACACCTCCTCACCCCCCCCCACCCCCCCCTCCAATCGCTCAGGCTGGGTCATCCGACTGGTCCCTATCTTCAAGACCGGCCATTGCCTGCTCACCACACTGCGTGGGGTAGCTGCCTGCATCTTGTTTTCCGCCCGGCTGCCTCCGAGGCTTTGGTCAGGCGGCCAGTGTGGAGGCCTGACCTTCTGGGTCACAGTGGAGGTCTGTGACTAAGCACAACATCCATCCCTCCCTCCCCTCATCCCCTTATCCTCCTCTGCCATCAGGAATCACCCCTGCGGCACACTGCCCGGCCAAATGACTCTCTCACTCCTTCTCTCTCCCTGTCTCTTTTCTTTTCTCACTCCCTGGCTTTCCCTCAAGCCCGAGACTCCGACCATGACAGCTGTCCCCGGCCCAGGCGCTTGGCCAGAGAGAGGGTGGCTGGGCTCCTGCCAGAAGTGTGAAACAAAAGTTGTTGTAAGCAGACAGCGTTAAAAACACTACTGTTTGTCTTCCTTTTTTGGGGTTATGTCAAGTTATTCAGCTGCCTTTAATTTAAAATTTTCCTGGTGAAATGATACTGGAAAATGTCTCAGGACTGTTTTTTTGGAAGTTGAGTGGAATTTTATTCTTGGACATGAATTTTAACAGTGAACATTCAGAACAGAATCAGCAAGATCGTAAAATACAACTCCTGGGAAAAACCTTAACCGATGACTCCAGAGCCATATAGAAAAACTCTTCAGATTGAACTGCACAACCCTGTGCTCAGCTTCCATTCTGGCTTCCTTATTAGTATGCAATAGAGCCTGCGGTGTCTGGCTACCTCTCTGTCAGAGCCATAACCTATCGAACACATTCTCTCAATCTAATCCACTTAGAACTCCCTCCCAGCTTCACCGCTTGCCTTATTGATTTCCGCTTCCCACTAAATGTCCTCCCGATCCTTTTTCTCTTAACCCGGGAGCTATTTATGTTTTGCAGTGGTCTTTCTTTCTTTCTTTCTTTCTTGCTTGTTTCTTGCTTTCTTTTTCTGCCTCTTTTCTTCCCTTTTCTTTCTTTCTATCTTAATGGCGTCACCCCCTTTCTAGGATCTTTGGCTGTTTGTGATCTCCATCTGACTTTCCCCTGCCTTCTTTCCCCTCCTGCTCTTTCTCAAACACTAACCTGTGTGCAGTGCAGCCAGGTTGCCTGGCTCAGTATGAAGCTTGTGTTATTAGCAGCGGGGTTTTGCTCGAGCAAATACCTCAAGGCTTAAACAGGCCGTGTTACCTCCTTGGCCCTCTTTTGTGTGCCATGTGTACATAAATCTCCATGGAAACAAGGCAACTCGGAGCAGAGGCCACTGAGAAATGTGGATGCCTTCTTTCTCAACAAAATTTACAACTACCCTCCTTTGCTCTGCTACACTGTGTTTAATTTGCTTGTGTCACAGTTTTCACTGTTGCATCCGTCAAAAAATGGGACAAGGCCTTTTCTTTGGCATTCTAAGGAGCAGGCATTGTGCTGGAAAGGCTTTTCTTGTGTATTTCAGCAGGAGACTTAATTTTACGTTCGTGGCTACACTTGGTTAAGGACACAAGTTTGTATCATTAGTCTATGGTTAAGATCTCAGCTTCACCACACTTTCCCAGGCTTTTGGGGAGGACCCCAAATGCATTTCAAATCCCCCCGAGGCCACTTGACTGGAGGACCAGCACCTCCCACTCCTGCCGGATAGATTCCCCACCCCCACCCTGTCTGCCGGTCCTCCCAAATGAAGACAAATGGGTACATTCACCCCCTATCCCAGGCACTACACTGTACCTCACTGTCCTGCCGTACAAAGCAGGCCCTCCCTGTTGCCATGAGTTCCTCAATCCAATGTCTGCCCTCTCTTTTTGCCATCATTCTCACACAACTACTCGAAAAACTTACCGTTGTCCCATCTGCTTGCTGGACTGGTCATGTTAGACAGCAGGGTCTGTCGAGGAAAGAGAGGCAACAAGGTCAAGAGAGGAGAATTCATGTGAAGATGTTTTTTTGACCTCCCATTTTTTTTTCAACCAGGAGAAAAGCGCTCTCAAGTACCAGACTGAGACTTTCATGCAAAAGCCAGTCCTCTTTACCCAGGAAGGAGCCTTGTGAACAAGCAATGAAGGGTAGAAAAAATGGGAAGGGGTAGTAGGTGGGGTGTGATGGGGAACTTTAGGCAAGGACAGACAATCAGAGTGGTTGCCCAGGAGACACTAACTTCTCTGTGCAGCACCCCCACCCTGCTTTGCCCCATCAAAGTCTTTTCAGTCCAGACAGGGCCGATCAGTGGCCCAGAGTGATGGTTGTCTCTTCTTTTGTCTGGCGGTACAGTACGGCCCATCACTGTGACGGCTCGACAAGACCTGAGCGGGACAGAAAAAGAAAAGGCCCGCCATCGCAGGGCTGTGCAAAATGTACTTTTGGGTGGGCGTGTTGCTGTTAGGGGTGGTGGGCGAATCCCCCAGAGGACTTCTTTCTAATGTCAGTGCAGCAGGTCAAAGAGGGGATATGGTGTCTGGGGCTTGGGAATGGCCTGCTTGGGACGGATTCATCAGCGCCCCATTGAGTTGTCAAAGCCAGCCAAAGAGCTTCCACTCCTCCCTCACATATGTCAGGTTCACTTTTCAAAAAGCTCCCAAATTTTGAAACCAACTTTCAATCAGCAGAAAATGCCTTGTATTCAGTGTAATAAACAATACAACCCCCAATATGGTTGTTTGTTTTTATCGACCCATACTGTAAGAAAAGTTATAGGACAGCGGGCAAGGCAAGGAGAGTAGGAAAATAAGTCATTTACATTTTAAGCACTGACATAAACATGCAGTCTTTTATGACAGAGAGCATCTTTGAGTTGTTGTTTGTGATTAAAATGAGCCATATAAAGGGAATGACAGGAGGAGAGGAAATATAGCATGAAACATGAAAATCTTATATCTTAGGATCACCAACCAGATTTTCTACAGAGGTACTTCCTCCATTGTGGCAGATCAGCAATGTGTTTTTTAGTTTGTTTGTTTGGTATTTTTTGCATTTTGTTTTTTTAATGTCAACATATTATAAGCAAGAAAAAGATAGTTAAAAAGGGCAAATAATAGAATGTACTTTTCCCATATAGTTCTTTATATCACAAACTTGTATAGCCTGGCCAATATGCTGTAAGAAAAACAACAAACAATTATGATCCAAATATAGGAGCGGATAAATGTGGTCATTATGTATTTGCTGCTGACAAGTTAAACATTTTGAGCTCTTATGACAAAAGTCCCTTTCTCTGTGGGTTGTGAGCTGATTCTGCACAAATCTAGAAGTACTCCCTTTTGAATCAAGTTTTGTAAAATTTTAGATTTATTTAGAGATACACTTTTACGTATTTGGATCATTTAAAAAAAAAAAAAAAAAACAGTAGAAAACGCTGAGTATGGGATTTAGTAATGATGAAACTGTTTGCCCACTGTGGAGCTATTTGAGTGAGGAACAAGCAAGTCCAGTGCTGTCTGGACCCTGTGATTAAATCCCGCTGCAGCACTAACAAGATGGTTAATGAAACCCGTTATTTTTACTGGGGAAGCTTGTTACCATGGTGCCTTCTAAAAGCCTATATGATCTTGCTCCAGATAGCTCCAGAATTGGCTCGCTCTCCTTACTGGCACAAGTCTCCAGCTGGTAGTTTCTACACTGACTTTTAGAAAACCCTTCCAAAATTTGATAAGCAAACACAAAAATGCACACATGGGGACATATGTTCGCACTTGCACTCCCTTACACAGTATATGTGTGTGTGCAGAAAACCATGAATGGATTATTGCTCACCTGCACTTCAGCTCAAAAAAACTGCAAATAGATTCAACGAATCGCAACTCCTCAACAAAATTGGACCAAGCGTCTGTCGGGCAAAAATTGAAAGTGAGAGTGCTTTAAAAGCTTGCTCCAGATTTACCAAGTCAAGATTGTAATTAGGCCTCCAACATGTGCGCAGATCTACAACCCACAATTACACAGTGGATTCTTACCAAAAAATAACTCTGCTCCACCACCCTTCTCTTGGTTTAGCCTACATTACCAAGGAAATGTGGCTAACAAAAGGTCATCGGACTATAACAGTCACTTGTTATCTCTTCTGGCTGTCTAATAAACCTCAGACTCTGTCTAATTATGGGGTCATGATGTAATGGCTGATCTTCCCTCATTGTTTTTACAGAATTGTTTGCAACCTGTGGTCTGGGATTTCTACTGGCTTAACATGGCTCTTTTAGCATTTATGATAATGACCCTAGTTGACCTACAGATGGCTAAATGAGTAATTCTCAACCTCATCATCTCTTATGGGATCCCAGCTGAGTCCGCTCGGTGTTTCCCAGGAACATCTTCATCTGCTTATGCAGGTCTGTTTCACAAACTATTAGACGCTCGCCAGACATTTTTCTCCCCATTTTCTGTAAAACCTCTGGCTGTAACTTGGGTTGCCATGTGTGTCTTGTTAAGGGCAGTTATGACAAATGGCAGCAGCTGTACAAACTAATCTCTCTGTAGCTTTCACACATGGCGCCCAATTAACAATGGACCACTGTGGGGCCCTAATCCACGGTGCAGCCATCCTCTGGTCCCGCTTGCCGAGCCAACTGCCCCAGGAGACTCCTCTCCTCTGCACTCCTGTTAGCCTGCCTGTAACTCCATTCAGATGGGAGCCGGTGAACACCGCAAGGCATGCTTGGGTTGGAGACACGGTAGCCATCTTGTTTGTTTCCATGTTGTGAAGCCTGGTTCCTGACACTAAAGAACCTGGGTTTTATTTGACAGTTTGGACTTCTCTGGGATTGGGTTGCAGCCCTGAGAGTGTTTGGACTCAGATGCTCACATGCACATATTAACTCACGTGTGTTCAGCTTGTGCACATGCATTAAATGACATACACACAGCTGCAGTTGATAGATTTAGCGAAGTGGTTACTGAACAAGTGGGTGGGAGCAATGTGTGTGTGTACGTATGATATAGCTTTCCTGTCAGTGGGCATTTTTCCAGTAGTTGTATGATGATAAACTGCTGTTTCTTGGGGCCTCAGATAGCTGAATGCACTGTGTAATGCACTTAAAGTGCGGGGGGGAGAGTGCTTTAAACAGTGCATTCACTACCTCCGCAGTCTTACAGGATAATATACTATATGAAGGCAGGGGGGATGTTAGCCCACACTTACTTAATGGTTCTTTTTAACTTTGGATTAGTTCCAATACTGCTACTCACATACACAAACAATATCCATCCACTTTCCCAGGAAAAGTTTCAATGTGTGAAGTCTTTCTCCTCATCCAAGAGCATGTCAGCAGAGCCTTACACGGCCTTGCTAAAATATCTCAATTTCACTTTTAGATTACAATTAACAACTCCAAAACTGAAATACTGTAAGGAAAAAGTCACTTGGATGCCGACCAGCGTGAATTGTTGTTTCCACATTTTCCTCTCTCTGATGCAAAACAAAGCCACAAACGGGAGTTCGAGACTCAAAAGAAGGGTGTTGAAGGGTCGACGGCCATCAGGAAAACGATGCAGGCCCCTGCCAAATCTATGACATGAATGAAACAAATGGATGAAGGAAAATGAAAATGGTTGGGGTGTGATCTCTGGCAGGCAGTGCGAAACCAGTGCCAACTGTTATGAATGGGAAAACCGCTGCTGAGCTAATGAAAAAAAAAAAGAGAAAGAACTCACTTTTTTCATCCGCCATCCAAGAATAATTAACCGCGCGTAGGCCTTCTGTTGAGGGTGGAGAAAGCCACAAGACACTTGACTAACATCTCACCGCAGAGAAGGACAGTGAAACACAGAGAGGGGGAGTAGAGGCAAAGAGGAGCTTTGTTGGGGGACAAAGTAGAGTTCTTAACTATGAAAAGAGAGCAGGTGAAACCAAAAGTGGATTAAAAACTGAAAACTGTCAAGGGGTCCTTTTTTATATAATACTTTAATAAAGAAAACACAAAAAACTTTGTAGTGTCACATATATGCAACATAAAACATTTTCACTCTCTAATCATGTAATGGATGCTGGCATGTCCTACCACATTGCCCTTAAGCTGACTTGTAAATGCTCTCTCGCACACACACGGACACACTTTCAACTCTTAACTTAATCCCTGCTCGAGGTGTTTGGTGACGGGGCTTAAGGAATCTGCAGGGATCATACTGTACTGTACTGTACTGTACTGTACTTTAGCGCTGATGCAATCAGTTGAAAAGTCCATCAGAAAGTTAAGGTTCTATAACCAATTAATAGCTTTTCAAATTTGAATATTTGCTTCGTCTTTCAGTTTAAACGTCTTTATAGACTGAATATGTTTAAGCCTAAGCCTGTTTGGACAAAAAATAGATGTCTCCTAGTGCGCTGGGAAATGATCACAGACATGTTTGGTTTTAAATTTTGTAGACAAAAAAAAAATCAGTCAAAAATAATCAACCCATGATAAAAATAATAATTTGTTCCAGCTCTGCTGTACCATAATGTTCTGTACTGTGTGTATCTCTTACTGCCTTCGCTGTAAGATGACATGATGGAAAGAGCAGAATGGGGGCCAGATGTATGTTTATATATAGGACCTGACAAGGGTACAGAGCAGGACACCAGGCAGAGGCGTTGCATATCATATGCACCCTATCACGTACACCACATGTACTATATGTAAAGCAAAGAAAAGGACAACTGTTAATGCTACCAATGCGTTTAATGTTTAAAAAAATGTGAATGGGCTAATTAGTGAACTTAGCGGGTATATTTAAATAAGAATTTTTAGTGCTATACAGGGTTAAACTGGCACTGTGCTGCTCTCTGGGTTAGTTGCGCTGGTCTTTGTCACCCAGGGGCCCGTTGCCGCAGACTTTATTTTAATCCATTATCAACTTGCCCTGTAGCCAAGAAAAACAACAATGTTTTTGTTTTACCGTTAAACCTTTTTTTAATCGCCATCTTGTATGCCACTAACATCACCCAGGGCTGACAAAGCGCACACTGTTTAGAAGCAAATGCTTAAAAACAAAAAGTGGTTTCCCTATTATGGCAATCAAAGCGACGTTATCAGCGATCAACATATTCTCACCCAGAGACAGAGTGGAGAAGAATGCCCCATTGACTGATACTGCCTGCTAGGCTGGTCGCGCTGATCTCCCAAAGAAAAGACCAGTGTCGCTTGTGGACCCCCTACTCCCCCCAACTGCCTCCCCACTCTTTGCCTTCTTCCCTCTATATATGTCTCAATACTGGGGGATCTTAAAGGGGGAGGGGGGGGGGTGAAGAGGGTTGCGTGTGTGTGTGTATTGTCGAGGTGCTGCCGGGCGACTCTATCCCATGCTGGTGGTGCATGGGGGGGTGGGGTGGGGGTGAAAAGACGGAGCCGTCACCTGCCAGACTGCTGGAATGTTAATGCCGTGGCTCTGATAATTGGATTTTGTACACACCGTCTGTGAGGAACGTCCAGCAACTTTCCCCCTCTTATTGTTCGACCTAGCCCTGGACCCTCAATAGGGCTTGGCTATGTTTATACAAGCACTCACGTCTCAATAAAGACTGTTTACAATGTGTGTGTGCATGTGTGAGTGTGTGGTGTCGGACTTCTGAATCACGGCACAATTGTGTGTGACAGGGAGACTGAAATGAAAGCAAGAAGTGTCAGATTATCAAGATTTGGCAAATCTTTAAGATATTAAGAGATTTGTTCGCCCTTAGAATGGGATTTTCTCAGATTTTCGGAGTTTCGCATTAAGATTTTGTACATACTTGGATTAAAGATTGTTCACAATGGGACATTCAAACCTCATCCATAATGTTTTTCCTCCCACCACACTAGCACCAAGCCTGCATGTTCTCAACTACATGCAGAGTCAGAGGTAGGCACACCCACTTTGTGGTCAAAGGTGAAGAGGAAGTGCTCCCTATTGGTGGGATATGTCCGAGGCGTACATGATCTGGGATCATTAGGGAAGTTATGGCTCTTGTTTGCGTCGGGGGGAGCCTGGAATCGGGCCGGGAGCTGTGACGCACTGGTTTCCCCCTCCCTGGCCTCCCATGCTATTTCCACCCAGGCTGCAGCGGCTTGAGCTGGTTAAATGTCTCGGCTGCGCTGACCTAAATTCCTCATATTCACCTCAGAAGACCTTTGCCTTAGCCAACCTACTGTTTTTTTCCATCCCTATAGTCTTCCTATGGAATGAGCATACGCTTTGTTTGTGTATAAAAGTTCCTTCCTGTATATAAGGAAGCTACGTTTGAAAAAAAGTTGCCCTATTCCCAGCTGTAATGCCTCTAAGCAGAACTGCTACAAACAATGACAGAGGTTTCTCTTTTGGCAGAGAAACTTGTTGTGGTTAGATAAACAGCCCCTAATTGCATTTAATCTGTGTTAAAGTAAGGTATTTGGAACAATTACTTTGGTATGTTTACCAAGCAGCTGGTGTGTGGATCTTTTTTTTTCCAGCTCTCTCTAAGATATAATGGATTTGGTTCACCTCGCTGGTTAGTGGGAAAATAAGATAGGCGCTACATTAACTTATGCATGGGTTTGTATTCAGGCTTCAACTGTTACAGAAATAACAGCGTAAAAATCTATTTAGTTTGGGTAACATTTCATTAAAGTTAAATGACTTTGGTTAAGGTGCCAGATTTCCATTTGGTATCAGTGCAACATGGAGCCACTTCTTTTACAAACAAACACAATCTAACAGCATAGGTCATTACCTCCAATATAATATTAATTAACAGCATTATTCTTACGCAGCAACATGTTCAATTAAATCACTATTTTAATAAGAGACAACAATACTTTTCATGTGCAAAGAAAATGGAATTAAGAATATGTTAATGCCTTCCCTTCTGTGATGGTAAAAACAATCTTAAAAGATAATCTCTTGTGCATGAGTAAAAACTACAATTTAATAATAAAATGTCATACTAAGCTGTATTTGTACATGGAAGATTAAAAGAAGGCATAACTCCAGGAGACCTGCATATTTATTCACTGTCTTGCTCTTTTCCCTTTAACCTAGCAATGGTGTGCTGTTGCATAAACAATGGTCTGGGCAGCCACCTTTGGGCTATTGTAGCCTTCCACGTGGGTTGAACTCTGGCCAAGTGGATGTTGTTGCAGGAGACGGCCCTGCAGCCAAACACACGAGCCAACCAGAGGCCTCTGTTCCAGGAGGCGAGCACTCACTGGACGATACCCGAGGATAGTAATGTTTGACAGCTCTTGGATCGCGCAAGGGAACTTGACTTTGAAATTCAAATAGCGACGGGTGATTTGGCCGCAGCCTGCAAAATGACGCATTCCCTGCAAATGTCACAACTAAATCGAAACTCAAGCCACACTTTGGACAAGGGATAAAGCGCTTGTGTATGTGTGTGTCTGTGTGATTTGACATGCTGCATGTGTTTAGTATTCATAATGAGGTGTTGCAAAATGCATGCTCTCTGCATATCTTGCTCGACTCAACCGCCACCTGTATAAACAACAGTGCTATTGCGAAACGGTTCCAGGGAAAGACTCTTCCCGGGCTTGTTGTCAGAATGAGGTCAGCGAACACTACTCTTTTCTCTCTCACTCGCTCATTTTCCCTCCTTCTCTCTCACTCGCTCCCTTAGTTGTACTTTGTCCTTTGAGCAAAGGAGGAATCAGGCCACCAGATCAACTTGAAGGCATCTGTATTCACGGACTCACAGTGCATGTGTGTTCTTGGATCAAGAGGCTCAGGGATTTGCATCATTACCACTGACAGGCAACAACTTTCGTACTGTCCGTAAAGGTGTTATTTTACTGTGATTCTGGATTTTTTGCAACATATGTTGAGTTCATGATAGCTACTTGGTATATCTCAAGTAGAAACAAGCAGAAGGCGCTTGAGCAATAATGCAATCAGCAAATGGACTTCAGGGAATCCTGACGCACTGTTGGATCTGCTTGTATATTTTCTTTCTTTGGTAATGGGGATGGGAGGTCTCTATATCTGAATTCTCGCTGCATGACATCATGTGACCCCCTCGCTGATCATTTTACCCCATCACAGCACAATGGCGCGCTCAGACGTAAGAGGAGTGCACATGTATCATATGCTTGAAGTTGAGGAAGCACCTAATCGCGCTGCCCCGCCAAACGCCATGCTCCCAGAGGCACCGCTGGTGGACCGCGTCGTGTCTGGAACACTGTAACTGGATCTCCAGAGAGGAGCACAAAATGGGCGCTTTGTGTCCAAGATTTGTCCAGACAATCCCAGATAAGGAAACCCAACAAGGGCGAGCCGAAGGAGCTGCCTCTGTGACTTGAGCAAATAACCTTTAATCTAGGTCATGCAGCCAGATAGGGACAGCAGCGGCAGTGGTAGCCTAAGTGTGCGCAATGGCATTACGGGTGACGTAAGTGATAAAGAGAAGATTAATGTGGCCATTCCTGTGACTGGTTGAAAAAGTTATTTAACCTTTAGGGTAAATGGGAAAGACACTGAAAAGTTCTCACCCATCCAAACTGTTGGAATGTATTTCACAGAAAAGTTACCGTCATTAGCTTCCACAATTTTCATACTCACTCAATATAGATATGACAAAAAATAGCTAAATACACTATGCTCTACAGTTCACGAAATTTCTATGCGCATTTTGAGAAGGTTTTAATGGAAACACCAACATTTTAATTTTTTTATTATTTATTTATTTTTTAAATAGGCTTTGTGTTCAATGGGAGATGAAAATGCTTTTTCATAAAAAGTTCTGACTAAACGAAGATTTAACTCACATGACTGATATGCTGTTAAAATTTGCCCAGTTTTGAACTACACTACTGTGACGATCAGCTAAAAATCACACCTACACTGCAGGGGTAATATTTACAGTGAAAAGCACCTAGTCAAGTTAATGCGGATAAAATGTGGTGAAAATGATGTGGCAATCAAAATCAAGTAAGGCACTGGTGTAACTGCCTGGTCCATGCTGGTAGAAATGACCAAGCACTATTTGGTTGATTCCACACTCTGTGGCAGCACTCTGATCGCAGCCGTGGCCTGACTGAGCCCAATTCTCATGGCAGTCATAACAAGGCCCATACACGTCCCAGCATAACTGCGGCAGGCCCCTGGGGCTGTGTCTGTCTCCCTCTGCCCACATCTCCCTGCACATCGCAAAACGATCGATGGAGAGGGGGGGCAGGACCAGATCACTACACGGACCATATGTGTCGGCAGACCACAAAATGCTGAAGCCATTACTTGGCCCACTCTCGTGAAATTGAAAGCAGGAGCCAGTAACAGCAGCAGCAATAGCTAGTTTTGGCTGAGTGTATGGGGGCAGTGGAAGGAAAGCCCAGTCAGATGGTAGTGCTCATGCTGACTTGTTGACGGCAGCAGGCTGCAGACGGCTGATGTCTTGTTGTCATAGAGCCAGCTCCTCCCTCTCATGACCTCCCAGTGATTATGTTTATATGCTTCTTTCTGTTTCAAGTTTGCAAATGTGTCTGCCTGTGTGTGCGGTTATTTAATCCGCCTGCTAAGACTGTCGTCTGCAACATTTGAATAATTTGGAAGCAACATTACTAAAATGATTTGTTGTATGATATAAAGAGCAAGCATAGATCTTGAAAAAGTTGCTCCCTTGTCGGACTTTCTGCGAAACCTCAATGTGACTTTAACCAGCCAATAATTTTCCTCTTTCAGTCCAACTAAAAATGGAAGCTTACCAGATGTAAGATTGCATTACATGTGCTGAAAACATGTATTTAGGCAATGCTGTCTCATGTTCATATTATATTAATGATGAAACATTCATCCAACCGCTGTGTCATTGTAAGCTGCAACACTACTCTTGCACTTGGCATTTATAAAGGCACTAGTAAGAACAGTATCCCCTTGGCGTAAGTAAGCTGCCCCCGGTATCCAGCTTTCCTTAAATCTTCATGCTGCCGTATGCCTTGCAGGAACCGCATGCATCTAATGCATTAGTTCAGGGTATTGTGTTACACGCAGCATACATCATGCTTTGTGATTGTCTGTAATTTATGTTCAAGAAACGATGATTTGCGGGAAATTTTCGCCTACTTTACTTTTTTTTT
>JAOWBC010000935.1:6093789-6104081 GCA_028566105.1 Hypoplectrus providencianus | reverse complement strand
CTAGCTGCTTGGTTTTATTAGTAACTGTGGGGTTCCTGCTTTTTGGAAAGTTATGTATAAACTGTACAGGCTTTTGTTGTCTTTGTATGCTCATGTATGTATGAGTCTGTTTGTCTTCTATTCACATCTTAATTCTTTTCAGTGGAGTTATCCATGGTGGATCACTCTTTCAACATGGCCTGTCTGGTGCCACCGGTTTTAGGTATCATGTCAAGGCACTTTGTTGTAAAAGGGAACATTTACTTTCAAAATAAACTCTTCACATCCCTTTTGATGCCTTCAAGGTGGGATCCCGCTCTGCTGTATTTGCCGTTTTGTAATCTATTTATTTATTTCTTTATTTGGCCCGGACGGCGGGTGTTCGTAGGATAAGGGCTCATGGAGAAGACTTATCTTCAAGCGCACGTCTGTCATCTGCTGCTGCAGACAGAGTGTTCTTTCATTCGCTCCAGTGAAAGAGGGTTCACAGAGATTTAAGGGCCAGCATTGTTTGTGCTCTGCGATGCTTAATCACTTTTGATTGGACACCATATTAAAACTTGGGCTCTAGACGGGAGAGAGGCTCTTCGTCTAAAACGAGTACCCGTCCTCCACAAAAAGGAGCGGCGCTGCCTCACAGGGTGGATGATGGGGACAAAGACATGCTGACAGAGTTAAGCCAAGAGACGGAGGAGATGAGGACAGATGAATGTGAAGGTCTTCCATGGAGGGAAAGTTAACACCAAGTTTTGTTCTGTATAAAAATGAGTTTAGTTTTAGTTTTAAATTAAACTTTAACAGGATTCTGTAAAAAACACATATAGGTTTTGCAGCTTTTTCTCAACTGACTTATCTGTCTTTAAGCCTTAGGAGTAAGATGGCGGCTTCTTCTTAATGCACTCCACTTTCCCACACGCCCCCCTGCACTCCATTTCACTGCAGCACTGATTACACATAGTGTTTACATATTCCATAGAGCACTGTGACAGAGATAAACCTCTCCTGATGCTTATCCCCTGGCCACAATGTGGAAACCACTAAGATATAATGTAAACCAAACGACGCAGCTGCCCTTTCATGTCTCAAGTGCCAGTTCTGCGTGCTGAGCGAGAATTTTGAGAGCTCGGCTTTAAGTAGCATTGGTTAAATTGAAGTTTAAACCATCATGCCTTTTTTTTTTTCTTCTTTCAATTATGTTGGAAGCTCTTTTCATAAGAGCATTTTCAGTCTTTTTCGCGTGGTGGCACGGAAATACTTGTGTGGAGGTACTTCAGCTTAAAAACTTTGGGGATGATTTTTCAAAAACACATATTTATACACTTTAACAAGCTCCTCTCTCTTGATAATTGATTGTGGAAAGTTTGAGTAACTTGCTCTGGTAAAGGGGAGTATTTGACATACATAGCTCTGAGTTTGGGGAATGAATATTTGTGGCAAGGGATAGGCGTTTGATACGAAATGTGATTAATGATCCACACATCAGCGAAAGAGGGGAGCGCTCCCTATAAAATGGGTTGTGGGATTATACAGAGGGCTGCACTCGGAGGACTTCTTGGCATTAATTGGCCCGTCTCTCCTGTGGCTCCAAGCATTGCTGTCACTCTCCTCGGCACACTGTGGTTTGTGCATGTTATCACTCTTGAGGTCCTCTGCCATAAATGTGTCACAGAGAAATTGCACTGGCCTAAAAATACCCTTGCATGTGCATTTCCCATCGTCTCACATTTGGGTTGTTGAGTGTCTTCGGCTGCTCGGGACCTGGTGCTGTGTAAAGTCCCTGCAGCCGGGGATAAAATTCATCTGCTGAAATCATCAAGGCGCTGAAATGTTTTGAGGATTGTTCCCATCATTCTTGTTCCTCACTGACAAGCACTCCATTGCCTTTAAAATCTATAGGTTCCGCTGCACTTTTCGCATCGCACCTGCACCACACCCTTGTTTTATGAAGTGCTGATGAGAGCAAGCGCTTGCCGCAGGGCTACTGCTCAGTATACATAACCTGCTACCCGGGGACACAATACACACACACACACACACACACACATTCCCTTACAGTTGAGTTTACAGAACAGACTGTACTATGGTTGCCAAGGTTAACTAAGGAAATGAGGTTACAATCGTCATTAATGAGAAGTGCTCTGTCAAGTCGACCCGGTTTGTAAAGTTTCTCAGATCCTCTTCACTGGAACATCTTCACAGTCAAATAACTTTACAATTAGTCTTACGTAGTGCTGCATGCTTTCACGTCAGTATTTTATTATTAGTTGCTGTAACTATGTAGACGTCTTTACAGCTTTGACAGGCTTGTTTTCTCTCTGTTCTGCACTGGCTCCAAGTTGCCTCCATAAATCTAAAACTAATCCACCAAGTGCGAGCTCATCCCTCTTAATTTGTTTGCCCGCTTTACGTCCATGAAGATGTTCTCCAGTGACATCTAAGCCATCACGTTGACAACCCCGAGTGGCTCCTAATACTCCGACTGATTCTCTTCTATAGCTGCTTTGATGCTCCCTTTATTATGTTCCACAGGGCTATTTTTCCCCTCCTCTTGTTGTTTACGAAAGAGGCCCGATAAGGCCTTCAGTGCGCATTGCTTGAACTTGCAGTCTGCTGCTTGGCCACTTGGGCAAAGCTAAGGCCTACTTTAATCAAGACATGGGAATGACCCACTTCATCTTATGCTAATTTGTTTTGGGGGAAAATTAGCTGGGATTGACTGTGAAGAAATGTTTTTGGTCCTTTTCATAAGCTTATATCAAAGAAATATCTGTGCATTGAAGTAGGCTATGTTGACTTAATTCCTCTGTGGCTTTTTTCTTTTACATACACTGGAACCGTGCTTTCCATACTCTATGTGATAGCATTGAATCACTTTGCTTGGGCTGTTTGTATGAAAGCAGGCCTAATCTGTTGTAAAGCAGAGAAGTGGCCCTTTTATGAGGTGCTAATGGCCTGCTAATTCTTGAGGAAAGGCAAAGTGACCAATTCCTTCAGCTGAGTGTTTACTACCTACTGCCCTTTGACCTCTTTCTGTCAGGGTGAGGTCAAATGCAAGTTGTTGTTCCAGCACAAGTGTCGTGTTTGCATTCTTTCCTGACATGTTGATTTTACAGTCCTCCATGCTGCATACCATCACATATGCAATATCTGTGCATTTCATTCATTTCTGTTATAAAATGATCTGTTCAATAACATGAATTTGGACACATTATACAAAAGCCCATAATCTTAAACAAATCAGCCATGAATTAGACATGTCTTTTACAAGCTGTTGTTTGTACTGTTAGTGACCAAATACTGTTGTCCTACATATGGAAAAATAGCCCCATTGAATGTAATAGAGGGAGCAAACAAGGGATCAGTCGGAAAAGGACCGATGTCCACAAGGAAATAACACAATGAACAACAGTATCATTGTTGTTTATTTACTTTCTTATATACTTTTTACTGCATGTGTTGGATGTTAGGTTTAGGTTCAGTGGTTGATGGAGTCAGCTACTGGCATTGTGTTTGGCATCTTTCACTGAGCCAATCTTACCTAGACCTAATGTTTTGTTTTGTCGAGGGACACCACGATAAAAGAAATGTACATTTTTGCATGTGTGGTAAAGATGTATAAGTATGTCCTTTGCATGATTTTATCTTTCGTGGAACCAAAGGATCAAGTCCAGAAAAAATGTCCATACAGGGAGTACATCTTATCTTATCAATACATTTTACCTGACGCATCAATGGAAACGATGGCCACGTCGATGTTGTGAATCAGCAGTTTCTAACAGTCTTAAAATAAAAACTTAATGTTTTCCAAGTAAGTTGTATTCATCACAGTGCTATCAGTCTATTACACTAGATTACACTAGATTGCACTGTGTAGGTGCAATGAATGTATAGTTTTTCTTTGTGTGTAGACATCATATCAAAAGCTTTGTATATCCTAACTATCCATATCATTCAATTAGCTAATAGCCTGTCCTCCCTTCTTTCCAGCAAGCCTCCTCAGATGTATTTACTAGGCCTTGTTGTCTTTATGGTTTCCTCTGGCGAAACGTGCGTAAATAGCGGTGGATAAAACGAGAGGTGATTTAGTGGCCTCGTCACAATGCGCCCTGCTCCGGTGGCTGCTTCCTACCTTTGTGTGGTCGAGGGCTCAGGGGTGCGGCAGCGGATACATGGCCCGGGTCCCGGCAGGCTCCGAGGAGGGAAGGAAACCTGGTGTCAAAGGCGATCGCTTGCTGCTTCTGTTATCTGAGCAACAGACGCTCACAGCCAGACTCAGGGACAGTCAGAGTCTAAGTGTGTGGTTATGGAAACTATCAGCCGAATGTATAAAATGTCACGACACAAGTTTTTAATCATTTCACATGTTTTAGCATTCATGGGAAACTAAAAATAAACAGTTAGTCAAAGTGAAAGCAGCAAAAAACAGTCCAGTGGAAACCGTGTTGCGTGTGGACTGCTGCTGCATGGTTTCTTTCTCCTGCTCCTCTCCGCACAGGCCTCTCCTGTAACCTTGAGAGAAGCCCGCGCAGGCCCCAAGTTCAACGAGTGCATGAGGCATATTTTCGCTGAGCGTGCTTGGACCGCCCCACTAAACCCCTCGACCCCCCACCCCCCTCCCTCCTCACCATACATACAGCTTTTTTTTTTTCCTCCCCTCCTCCTAAAGAGGACTCCCTGTAGGCCTCGCCTTTCACAGCGCCTGCAAAGGAAATACATTATGTGTAAAAAGAATTCCATATGGTGTCATACGATCTGTGTAATTCTCTCTCAATTGATAAAAAAAAAAGTCACCTTGTGTGCACAATTCTGTCCTTTGTGAAAGGCACTGTAGCCTCTGTACTGTATGTACTGCCTTGTAACATGTGGTCAACTTTTTTTTCCAACCAGTTGCAAACAGGCTTATACAAATATGAATTATTATACTGCAAGTGGGTTACACAAGAGTTAGCACTTGATATAAATGTCTCAAGTGATTGACAATACTTACGGAAAAAGGTAGTTCAACCAGCTCATCTGGAAAAAGTTGCATTTTAACTTCCTTCTTCCTTGATAAATACCTGGAAGTCACTCACAAGCACTTTTCTGGAGGTGTGGCTGTCATCAGCTGTTGTAGCTTACAGTGAGGCCTCCTGCCTTGGCTGAGGGGGAGAGTCTGTGGCAGTCCTACGGGTAGGCTGTTCCAGGTAAGCCCTGCCAAGTTCAAGTGGCTTGGACCAAGCCCCGCACCGCAAATGGGAAGTGTTTCTGCAGGGCTGCCAACCTTGTGAGAGCTGTGATTGCAACAAGCCTGTTGTGCCGTCAGTGTCAGTAAAGAGATAGTGTTTTGTGCATGCACATTCAAGCAGGCTCTCAAGAGAAAAAAATGCAGGCAAGCAGAGATGTATATGTGTAGATGCTTGCCAGGACGGGGATTATAGAGTCTGCTCCAGTCGTGGCCCTTTGATATTCCTTCCAGTTCCCGTGATGCAACACTGTGGCTACTATCAGGAGATTATGTTTTTATGACATCTGGACTGCTTCCAAACCAAATTCAGTGCAACTGTAACATGAAATATATAACGTTTGTTCTTACTTTCACGGAGATTTGTGCTAAATTAAAACAAAATAGGAACAAAAGTGACAAATTTTACAATATTTTTTGGCTAATGAAGTGCTTAGTTTTTTCTCGTGGGCAAGAAAGGGTATTTGAAAATAGTTTAAAAAAGCATTTTAAGGACAACAGGAATACGATGGAAAAACTCCTGGAGGCAAGCATAGTGAATGAATGTGACGACAGCATCATATTTCTGCTAACATTTGATTTGCACTTTATATTTTTGTGCCACCTGTAGCCTGAATCAGTGTCAGTGGGGTGTGGGTGAGTCGTAATGATCAGGGGAATCGAGACACAATCAAAGGCAAAAACAGGGGCCACTTTTTCTAGGTTTCTCTGAGACAACCCTGCCAGAAACATTAAATATAAACAGCTCTGCTTGGCTTCCTGAGCCGAACCAGAGCAGAACAGGAACCACCTCTCTCCTAACACTCCTGCAGCATTTAACCAAACCCTTTTTGCCCTCCTACCCACCCCTGATCTTAGTGAATGAACTTTTGGCATCTCAGATAAAGTGAAAACAACATGCTTGGGCGAGTGGAAAGCAAGGACTGTGGGAGCTGGCTGTGAGGCGGGTGCAAAGGCCCCTGTGGTGCGGCCCTGAGTGGACAAATCCTAGCAGGCTGAGGAAGTTGAGGAAGGAGTGCTGGGAGGGTTATATGGGTTGGTGGGAGGCATGCGGGCGGGCGGGTTACAAGGAAAAGCGGCAAAAGGGGAATTCCCTTTCCTGAACTGAAAAGTGATGGAAAAAGTGAGTGCTCAATCTCGTTCATGCCGCTCCATGTCAAAACAGCCGAGCGCTGCCGTCATCTGTGCAAATATTTCAAGAGATTATGGTTTTGGAGCCTCGTGGGAAAGGCTGAAGCAGCGTTGCGAGGACAGCCCGACTTAAACTCGCTTTAGCAGAAAGCCTTCCCTTCCTAACTTTATCAGAGCGTGAATGTATTTGCAAACCACAATATTCAAGGTACCTGTAAATACAGAAACCTGCCAGGTGAGGCCTGATGACAAATATCTTTGTTCTGCTTATCATCCTAGTTTTTTGGCAGCAACCCAGAAATAATTTGGAAACAAAGGTCCTTTACATTCTGGGCCTAAATAGCAAGGGAGGACCAGGCTTGCCTTGCCTGAGGACACATGCCTACTACACACCTTTGTTTTGTACAGTGCGTTCAATAAGACTGCAATTTTCTATGTAAATCTGATGGTAGTATCTCAACACTCGCAGTGCATAATGACATAGTCCAAAAAACCCCGAGAAGCTACTGATGTAATGTGTTCTAACCATGTGACCAAACACTGTGGCCACATCTCTGGATGCCATGCTTTGCTGTTACATTGTTTATGACTCTCAAACAACAGAATCTGAAATTAATTTAGCGCCTCTCCTCTTCCCACTGTAAACTGGCGCTGTGCAGCCAAACCACATGTTGTTATTGCTGCAGTGGCAGAGGGGGCTGCCCCAGCAGGCCTTAGTAGCACAGAACAGATTTGCTCTCTGTTTTTTTGCCAGGAATGTGGAATAGAGTTCTCTCTCTCTTTGGCTGTGAATACTCTCTTAGCATGCACTTAAGTATGATTTATAAATCATACACTTGTGGTGTGGCAAAGGGAATTCTCTGTTAAACCTGAGAGATTAGATTTGCATTTTGATCTCCTGTAAGACCAAGATGTTTTGTCATGATTATATGGTGCTTTGTTGTGGTTAGTGACGGGCTGTTGACTGTATTGAGTCTCTGGGTGCTTGTGTTTGAATTGTGCATTTGGGACCAACAACCACAAAGAGCAAAGATGGTTTGCACCTTAACTGCTGTTAGCTGGATACCTCCAGACAGTTGGAGGGTCCACAAGGAGCAGAGGAGCTCCACTGTCTCTGGATGGCTGCCAACGCTCTGACCTTGTGGCGGGCACAGCCGCTGTCACTCCCTCTTGAGTTATGTGAGAACCTGTTTTATGATGCTGTTTTTTTAAACCACTGCGCTGCATCTCACTATGGCTCACCAAATGAGCACTTACCTGGTCTCTGTGATTCAACGAGAACCACCAACACTTTTCTTTATAAGAATAGTGGTCTCTGTGAAATTACTCCCATAATTTCAGTCTTGCCCTAAAAGCTTCGCTCCCTGGTCTTGTGCCAGTACAGACACCCGAACCCTGCTCCCTCAACAAACCCATTTGCCTCCCAGCCTGTATCCCCACAGATGCTTTGATTCAGGCCAGCTCTGACTGGGGGCCTCCGTCTCCAGGCTCATTAACAGGAAAGGAGGGGTTTTACTGGCCATGCGGCAGGCAGCCGGCATTTAAACCACCAACAAGCTCCTCTATCGGCCTGCTGCATCTGAACAACATACACCCTAAAGAGCTAAAACATCTTTCTGTCATTACTGCACTATTGGGATTAGAAAGGTGTGGGCACTATTAGAGCTAAGGCTCTTGAAGATTAGTCTACACCTTGCCAGAAGGTACTGTCTTTTTACTTGTGTTACACAAGTATGTATTCCATATGTAGGATTGGGTACATAACATTTTTGATACTAGGGCCAAGACAGTATCCGTAATAGCTTTTGGTACTTTATTATAGCACCTACTCCAGACAGTCCCAAATCAGGATTTTGTTTTTAGAATCAGCCCTTTTCCCATCAAGGATTAGGTACTGACAACCGCAATAGCAGATTTGTTAGTTGATTTTTCATTCTTGCTAGCAGAGTTAAATAAATAGGGATTCTTACTTTTTAAAAGTTGCTGCAATTGGCAGCACCACACACCCACACCCAAATCCCAATGTTTGGCTCATCAGTAGATCAATCAATCGTTGATGGATGAGAGCATCATCCATCGGCCCAACCCGAACGTCCATGATGCATATGTGAATAACAGGGTCAGGAGAAATGATGATGCAGCAGCAGCAGTGCAGTACCCTGGATATTAAAGAAGAAAGCTACAAGACTGTTCATTTGCACCTGCCACTTCATTCCCTACTGGAGTTGTAATGGCAAAAATAAACTGGCTCGACATCTGTTGGCAATGTCAGTAGTCTGTTTTTATGCTTGTAATGACACATTAAACTCTGTGGTTGATTCTCCCCCCTTCTCCACCCTATGTCCCGTTCCAGGGGAGCAGTGCCAGCAAAATCGTCTGAATGAGTGCACGCTTTGTTTTCTTTGTCTGTTTTGGGCCAAGATCTGGTCTTAGATGTGGTGGCATTCTATGATCGGATAATTCCTTCCACGTCCCCAGTTTAAGGTGTGTGCGCACGCGTTTGTGTTTGTGTGCGCTTTACCGCTGCTCGCTTGGCAGAGCCTGGGGAGTGCAAACAGTGGCAATGGGTGGCAGGGATCCTCGGTGGCCTCTCGCCCAGCTGGAGGAGAGCCATTTGCCCTGTGAGGGAGCACCCAGTCGCCCTGGCTCGGCCTGCTGCTCTCGCCAGTGGGAACTCCTCTTGGCTGAGGCCTGATGCCGTCGTAAGCACTGACAATCACTGACACATCACTGGCTGAGGCTTCACAGACACTCAACATTACACAAGTCTGAGTCAAAACAACAGAACACAACCGAGTCTAAGATTGCATTGCAGAGAAAAATCTATTTTAATCTGTAGATTAAAAAAACAACAACAAAGTAATTACAAATTAAGAACATGTCTTTTCTGCTTGTACTTCTGCTTGTTCTTTTGCTTATTTTCATATTTCCACAACATATTTTATTTTTATTTTTTTCGCATAAAACACTTTTAAATTCGAAGCAGTTTCACAGATCTTCATTGGAATTTGTAGTCATATACAATTAAATGTTTGCTTCAGGGATAAGGCTGTCAGGGCATAAGTGTGCTTGGTGTGAGATAAAGATGGAGGTACTATTGCAACTGTGCTCCCTTATCAGGGCAGGCCAGAGCACCATCAAATACATTAATAAAACAACTCATTGTGAACTGGTTCAGTCACATATTCCGCCAGCTGCAAGTCGAAATCAAGGAGCATATTTCAGATGTTTTTTCTTAGAAAGGTACGTTTGAAAAACCAAACAATGCAGTATTTATTAAATGGATGTGTGTGTGGAGGGGGGTTGAAAGGAAGTTGGCGGCTTAAACCAGTCAAGCCTCGCTAGTATCACAACCAGGCTGTCCCTGAACTATGATCTGTGGGCCAACTTGTCCCTCTTGGGAGAGTGGGGAATTTCCCAGACCCCTTAACACCCCCACCATCCCTCATTCGCTTTGCCCCCCTCTCTCTCTAGACCAGTCGAGACGTGCAGGTTTGAACCCTCTCTCTGTGTTTCTGGCCTCCCATGCCCATTGCCACTCAAGCAGCAGGGGTCCAGTGCATTTGTCTCATAATTATCCGACTGGATGGGGGGGTTCTGAAGATGAAAGAGGCGAATCACAGAGCTCCTCTGTCAAAGGTCTGTCTGCCTGACTGGGGGGTTTTGGATCTATCTCCCTTGTCCTCTCTCTCTCTCGCGGCATCCACCGCCCACCCCACCACCTCTACTCCATCACACACACACACAGTCTTACTTTTCCTCAAGAGCTGCCTCCACAGAGCATAATCGCCGACAGTGAACGCTCGTGCACAGCCCCCCCCCCCACCAGCCACCCCGCTGGTTCATTCACAACTACAAAACTGCAGAAATACCCCCCACCCTCACATCCTGAAAGACTTCAGACTCTCTTCTTTTTTTTTCTCGGTCTGTCTTTCTCTCTCTCTCTACCTGACATTTGGCT
>JAOWBC010000935.1:6074941-6093513 GCA_028566105.1 Hypoplectrus providencianus | reverse complement strand
ACACACCCCTTACCCTCTCCCTCTCCCCTTCCCACCACTACAATGAATGAGAAAACACGCATGCATAATTAAATCTATAGTCTCGTCCTCACTCCACCCTCCCTTCCCTCCTTCCTCCACAGCCGTGCATTAAAAAAAAAAACGCTCCTGCTTGGAAGTTTGCCACTGTGAAAAAAAAAGCGGTGTCTTCGAACCAGAGAGATGTGGCCAACCTTCCACCCTCATATAGACCTATTCTTTTTTATCCCAGCCCGTCGAATAGCAGGGTGGCAACAGCGGGCGAATGTAAATGCCACCCGGTCCTGCCAGTCAATTACGCCGCAACAAAGCTAATTGTTTGTTTGGTGCATACCAAAAAGATGCCAAGGTTGGCCATTGATGGGCCCATTGTTTCAGCGCAGATGCAAAGTTCTTTTTTCTCACAGGCTAGACTTGACGCTGATTAAACTTGTGAATGATGAGACCACACTTTTGGAAAATCAGCTAATCTATGCCGTCCTTTTAGGTGTAAACTATACGAAGCCATATCTAATTTTCATTCATCACTGAATCTATTGATTTTTTTTTTTTTTTTCATTTAAGTGTAGTCTATAAAATGACTGAAAATATTTTTTTACCCAAAGTCACAAGATGAGAAAAGTTCACAAAATAAAGTAAAAACTTTTGTTTTTTTCTGTATATCAAATAATTTCAGAAAATAATCAAATTCTCAAGGATTAATTTCTCATCGTTCCATTAATTGATTACATGACTAATTGTTTCTTCATTAGGATTTCACATCATATCGTGTCATTTCTGCAACACCTAACTGCAGTGGATGACGCCAGGGGCTGCAAAGAAGATAAGTTTGATGCATGCAAAGACGAAAAGTGACAGGAATAGAGAGAATAAGAAAGGATTGTGATAATAAGAAAAAAAAGAATGCAATAAAAAAGGGAAAGGAATGGCCACATTGTGAGAAAAGGACAAACAGAGGGAGAGAGGGAGGAGGTGGAAACATTAAGTGGGGCGCAGTGTGCTGACTGGAGGCCAGCCTGCTCATTTTTCATGGGACAGATGAGCCACTGTGTCGCGTTGTGTTGTGTAGTTTGTCTGCTGCTCGGCCGCTGACTGCATTGCACATGTACAGCACAGATCAGCTCGCCGCGGGATGCTGAGTGTGTGTGTGCCCCTGCTTTTGCATGCACGTATGCCAGCATGTGAGATAAATGTGTGTGCACACTTAATGCACCATTATAGAGCGAGCATTTGAAGCTGCTTTGGATTTTGTGCTTGTCTGCACAGTATATACATCTGTGTAGAGGTGGGTAAACTTTATTTCACAAATTAAAAGGTGGGGAAGTTGAATTTAGATGGGTTAACCCTCATCTGCATCCTTGGTTTTGTGGCTGTGTATCCCTTTGTGCTTGCCAGGTTCTTCCTTCTCCTCTCCCGGGCCGGTGTGGCTAATGATCCGTCAGGCCATTCAGTCCCTTGTTCAAGGCCCACTCGCCACTGAATGCGCTCCCTCCCCATCCACACTGTTTGGTGACCTCAATGAGGAGCCTGTTGTCCTCCCTGCTCGGTTAAAATGCTCTCCTCTTTTCACTGCCGTGAGAGTTTACTGAGGAGAAGGCACAGAGACTCTGCGGAGAGAAAGAGGGCCCGCTCTTCAACCGGCATTAGTATGCACCGATTAGAAACAAACACACACTGATGATTCACGCACACGCGCACATACACACCGAGGTGGCAATGCTCACATCCAGGGATGCACACGCACACAGAGATACAAGTGAGCTGGGTCACACACAGTCAACCACACACACATACACTGTATGGCTTCTCATTGTTCTTGTCTGGGCTGGGATCCCACTTGATTCCATAAGTCTCAAAACCCTGACAGTCCTACTGTGTGTGTGTGTGTGTGTGTGTGTGTGTGTGTGTGTGTGTGTGTGTCCGTGTCCCCTCCTGCTCTATTGAACAAGTCTGTGGTGTCTGGCTTGGAGAAAAGAAGGCAAAATGTCATTGTTCTCACAGACGTTTCAACTTTGCCCCTCTCACTTTTTATCTGCCTTTCTCTCACTTTCGTCTGAGAGAGAGTGTGTGTGTGTGTGTGTGTGTGTGTGTAACTCATCCTACTGTACCTGCATTCCCCGTTGCTGGCAGTCATCCGATAGGGTAGCTATCCGGATTACCAGGTGCTCTTTTAAGCCAATAAGAAATACTTGCCTTGTTCCAATTATAAGATAATCATTACAGTGTCACACAGTGTATAGGCGCTATGTGGGGAACGTAGTCATAGTTTGATAGTTTGTCAATAGGAATGCAAGGCTATACATTTCTGTCTTTGCACAGGTATTGCTGATAACAAATCCAACAATAATGCAGAGAAGAGTTTGTGAGAAGGCAATTCGAATACTTATTACTCATAAAGTGTTGAAGTTCAACACCCAGCCGTCCCAAATGTCGATAAAGAGGATAAATAATGAAGTTGTGTTTTGTTTCATTGTTTATTTAAAGCTCATCTTCCTTGTGAGACAGTGCCACCCTAAGATGGCGCCCCATTTGGCTGCAGCATTTGTCTTCCCTTCACCCTCGGCGACAATATGACTCTCTTTTTCGGCCAGGTCAGGTGCCAGCCCTATGCAGAACACCATGCATGAGTCCGGGTGGGGGGCTGGGATGCCAGAATTTTGGTGTGTGTGTGTGTGTGTGTGTGTAGGGAGGGGTCGGCGGCGGGGGGCATCGCCAGTTGGCAGGCTGGCACACAATGGCTGGCACGATAAGATCCTCCCTCTTCTGCGGGCAGATTTCCTCGCCCATATCTTTTGTTTGGCTTGTTTGGGTTGCGGCTCATCCTGATAAAGGCCACTTTGTTTAGACAACAAAGCGTGAGGGAGGGAAAGAAGAGAGAGATAGAGAGACAAAGAGATAGAAACAGGGAGAGAGAGAGAGTGAGAGGGGGCATTAAAAAAGGCGGCAAAGGGGGGAGAGCGCCAACACAGATGGAGACATTAAAAGAATGAAAGAGATAAGTGTTAAAAACTGCAGATATGAGGGGTAAAAAAGAAATGAAGAAATTTGAAGACATCGTGTGCACTTATCGCCGGATAAGACGATATCGTCACAGATACACGCTGAATAGTAGATATATACACAGGCGGGTATGAAAAGATACAATAGAGGAGGGATACTGTTTCAGGCACAGGGACAGCGATAGACAGATAGCGAGGAGAAGAAAGAAAGAGATTTGGAGAAGAGAGCAGGTTCTGCCGGCTGTTGGAAGCCAGCCCGAGTAGCGTGAGGTCATCGACGAAGCTGTGAATGATAGAAACCAGGAGCAGAGGAGGACATAGGACAAAGTACACACACATACACACACATTCCAAAGCGCCACATGTACAGTCATTTACGCACACTGTCAAGACTTGCATGACCCCCACGCTACACACACACAAACACACACATATTTGGGCCGTGCATTTTTTCAAGGAAGCACAAACTGATCTCCTGCAGCAGGAAGGGAAAGAAAAGCAGGAGGACACTGAGCAGAAAGTCTGCTCGGCCACATCAAATATTTACTCAGGAGCAGCTGTATTGTCGAAACATTACGCATCGGAGCTGCTCCGTAATTAGGTCGATATTTTCTGCCCCTCTCCCTCTCTCTGTTTCCCTACTTCTCTGGGAGTCCACCTCTCTCCACCTCTCCTCCACGCTCCCCTCCCCTCGCCTCCCCAGGCTGCTGAAATGCGTCTTGGCTCGGGACCCATGCCTCTGGCAGCCAGAGTGCTATACATGTGCACAGAACCCCGCTCGGCATAAAATGGCTGCCAGACAGGCTTCTCCTCCTGAAATGTCGACAGCGGTATGCATCTGCAGGGTGTGCGTGTCGCGCGTGCGCACTGTTTTTTTGTGGAGGATATCTGTACGTGTCTGCAAGTGTTTGCGGGCTAGGAACGTGCACCGCCACTGTCAAAAAAAAAAAAGAAAGTTTCCCAAACTATGTGGCTAATTTAATCCACACTGTGTGTGTATGTGCATGTGTGTTCCGCAATTTAGTGGGAACAGAATGGGTAAAATGCCAAAAAATGAGAGGGTGGGTTAGGGAGAGTGTGTGTGAGTGTTTTAGTGATTATAAAATCCAGGCGAGGAACACACTTGGGCGTGGAGAAACCTCACAAGCACTGAGAAACTTTCTTGCAGAGCCAGATTTCTGTTGCCATTACCCCTAATTGCCCTAATCGTTACAGTGGTATGATAAGTATCCCACCGGACAAGAAGGTGTAAGAACTCGTGGACACATCCAAAATACCCACAAGTCCTCTCTGCTACTTTTTCCTAGTCCTTTTTTTTTTTTTGCTGAGTAACTGAAGATAATCTGATTCATACGTGGTACTGTTTTTTCACTTCCTTCATGAAGCGGTTTGTTTATTTAAACAAGTGGCAGGGATGGAGGGTGCCAAGAAATGTTGTTTTTGGAAAAGGGCCGTGTGTGTGTACGTGCGTGTTTATGTGTATGTGTGTGTGTGAGAGGGCGTGTGTGTGGTGTCTGGCCCTGATCGAGGCCTGCCAAGCTCCCAGGGCAAAGCCCAGCCTCCTCGACCGCAACTGTTTATTTACAGGTTACACTACTGTTTATTTGAAGACTATCGGATTGGCCGGGCTTCTGCACAGGACACCTTTTAGATACAGATAACAAGCCTTAGGCCTCAAATATCCCACTTCTTTACTTTGTATCAGCCACTTTATAAACTATATTTCTTTTTTTTAATTCAGGTGCTATTTATCTATTTAGCCTTTAACCTTTTTGTAATCCAGTCTCGGGCTTTATTTAAATACCTGTTGAGCGATGAAATATGTAAAAGAAAGTGTTTGCTTGATATAATCAGCACACTTACAGCCTGACAAATGTGCCAGCACTGTTCTAAACAATGTAATCACCCTGAAAGGAGGTGAAGGAGCATGAAGCTGCCCTTCTCGGGTCAAAGGTAAAATGTAATGCAATAGGGGAGGTGTTTCCAGCTCTGGTGCAGGCCTGGCAGATGCGCCATATGCTTGCATCCCACCTTGAGTCATCCAGGTGGTCTCTCCTGGTGCTACAGTAGGGGCCTCATGCTGGAAGATGCTGCCTGGGATCTCTAATTGCCACCACCATCTGCTCTTTTTGTCATGGTTGCCTGTTCAACCCTCGAAGAAGAGAAAAAAAACCACACAAAACTCTGATCCGATCTAAAGCTCCCACCTCCACCTCTTTGCTCCTTATTTCCCCGCACCACCTTTGCAGAGTTTACCTCCCCTCCACTCTCCGGTGCTCTCCTCTCTCCTCTCTTCCTCTCTCTTCTCTCCCCCGGCCCGTTTCTTTCCCTCTCAGCAGTTCTCGGGGCGCGAGCGTAGACTTGGCAGTCGTAACGAGACTGATGGATGACTCTGAAAGTGGCATGGGGGGCGGGAGAAGACAGGGAGACAAGGCCACTGAGCTCCCTGCAATCACTTTATGGACATGTGCTGTGCCAAATCCACACAAACCTCTTCCTAACCCACAACAGCGGCTTTGCACACTGTGTGTATGTGAATGTGGTTTGTGTGTGTGTGCGTGCAGGGGCAACTTAAGGGACTCAGCGCTTAGCGGCGCAAGGCAAAGGCAACTTTACTGAGACCAGACAATAAATTAAACGTGTTCTTCAAGAATTAGCAGCTTGTAATATTTTTTCACTTTATTATTGACGCAATTAATTGAAACTTGATAAGTAATGAGTTGATGAAGTGATTAATGAAACACAAATGCTAATCATTTTTGTTGTTCCAGTTTTTTAAATCTGAAGATTTGCTTCTTTTTCCTTTTATATTATTAAATATTTTTGGAGGGTTTTGGACAGTTGCTCGTCCAAACAAAAACTTTATGATATCACCGTAGGCTCTTGGGCATATTTCATCACTTTCCGCAATTTTGTAGACTTGGAAACAATCAACAATGGAAATAATCACTAGTTGCTGCTAACTGCTTTAAATATTAAACCGTTCTGCATGTGCACATGAAAGATTTAATAAAGATCCCATAAAAATATGGGACTACTTTATGATGAGAAAGCATAAGTCGCGCTTCTGTTTTTTAGGAAGCAGAGCAGAGATGTATTGTGCGACCATAACTTGTGTGTTACTCGTACATTTTTAGGGCTAAGCGCACTGAAAAGAGGGGATTTTTTTTCTCCTTAACGTATGGTCCTGTTCCCTCCCTACTTTGTCATTGTTGAGCTTCAGCCAAGAACATTCTGTTTTTGCAGTGCTGTTTAATAGTCAAATTTAGGAGAGGGGGAACAAGAGAGAGAGGGAGAGAGAGACACAGAGAGAGAACAAGTAGAGGATAAATCTTTCAACTTTTTTTCTCCTTTCTCGTCCGCCCCCCTCTCTTTCCTTCTCTCTGTAACGCAGCTCATGAGAGCTGCGGCAGGAAAAGGGGTGTTGTTGCAAGGCGAGGGTATCTGAGTTCACTGTCTCTAGCTTCTTGTCTCGGCTCTCTCGCGTTAAAGACGTAGATGATAATTTCCCTGCTGGTTCTCATCGGGCCCTCTGTCGGGGCATGTGTGGGCTTCGGCCAGTTGGATCGTGATAGAGGTCCACTCAGACGTTCACTGTTTGGCACGGCAGCAGTTCAGTGCTGCTCCATGTGTGATTACAAGGCCTCACTATGTTGAGTCACTTTTTCTTTCCAACATATAACAAACTGTACACACAGATTGAGATCTGACTGATTTGTACGGTTGATTTCGATTTTTCACAACTTTTTCTGTTGTGTGATATAAAAGGAAAAAAAGCCCATATGCCAGTAAGTGTTCAACCAGAGCAGGAACTGCTGAGGAATGATAGATTCCCCTCCCATCGAGGCTTGGAGGTAAAATACGTCAGTCCAGGCCACCTCATACCAAAGCCTGCGCACCGTAGCCGGTGGAAAGAATTCCACTCATGTTTCCTTGTATTTCCCCGCCCCTCCTGTCCTCTCTACACGTTTTGTTCTGTGCTCGTACCTTGCACAGCAGGACCGAACACATTATGTACCCCCCCGCCCCCTCTAACACTCCCTCAGCCCCTTTGAAAAATTACCCAGGGGTCTGCCGGTAAAAACTTTTTGGCTATCCAGTGTCAGACAGAGAGCTTTTTTCTTCAGTTTGTCTCCCCATTAATGATAATGCTGTTCAAACAAACCTGTCTTGTTTAATGTACAGTTGGTATGCCCGCCTTGACTGCTAGATAAGGAAAAACATTAAGGCACCCAGGAAGTCCTGAAATGCACTTTGTCTTGTTGAGTGTCTTGACAGAAGTCTTTATTTTAAGCGAGCTCAGTGAGTTTGCAAGCTAAAGGTGTGAGAGAATTTCTATTAATAAGATAAAAGTTCTGATTTAATTATTTTTTATGATAGGACACAGTGGTGTCAACACCAGGTTCTATTTGCTGGAAATAATTAATGCTGACAGGAAAAGCGTGTTTCAGTAAGATGGCATGTTGTTGTCCTCGTGTTAAACTAAGCCCCTCTCCCCTCCCATCTCTCTGTGTGTTTGCAGACTCAACGCAGTCAGGAAGTCCCAGTAACAATGAGCCAGGCAAGAACCCTCTTCCAGGTATGTACAGTATCAGTCCTCCTCCCTCCTGTCATCGCTCTATTGTTCCTCTGTACAGCGGCCTATGTACACGATAACTAACCGGGTTTAAATAGTGTTGATCTGCCTTGAACTCATTGACTCGCAGTGAAAATAGAAAAGCCTTTGAAAGAAAAAGGAACATTGACTCTATGTGCAGACCATGAAAATCAGATGTGTTCCAGTGTCATCTACATAAAATGGCAATTTTCTGGCAAAACTGGCAGATGTCTTCTTAACATTTTTAAAATGACAAGAAGGAACAAAAATGAGGTTTCCAGTTAAAGTACAATTTCTTTTTTTTTCTGGCAATATTTGACTACATACAAATGACCATCAGTACCAACTGGCACACTTGTTGTAAACAATAACTAAACATCCACTGACTGAGGCTGTGCTTTTGTTGTTTTTTTTTTCTGCATGAACTGAGGAGAAATAATTAATTAAATTAAATCTGAATTGTCATGATTGTCGTGGCAACATCAAACTAAAGATCTGCAGTGAAAAACGTTTCAGCAGATTGCTCCTTTGGCTGGTAGCTGAGTGTGTCATGGCGAGCCAGCTGTAGAGAATATTCTCTGACAGCGTTGTTGTTCCCTGGACTGACCTGCACTGTGTCGTCACAATATTGGAATGAAAATAGTTCGAGAAGTATAATTAGTTTTCTACCTCAAGAGCAGGTTCTGCCGATACAGGTGCCAAGGAAAACATGCGAGCGAGCCAATGACTTAGGCCTTGGAGGCCCTCGGCTGTGGCACAGTTCCCCGCGAAAGCCGTTGGCTCACTGGAGGCATGAGGCTTTGTAGGTGCCAATCGAGCCGCCCGCCTATCTTTCTGGCACGGCCTGTGCGCCCTTGGCATTGCATCAAAGCTGAGACGGAGTCATTTGGGTGTCAATAACGTGTCTGGCTGTTTTACTTGACGTACAGCCTCTGATTAGTGTTGCTGAGTCCTGGGCAGGTCATTCAAAACACAACAAATGCTTTAACAAATGTATTATAATTACCATTTGTTCAGTCTAAAAATAGTTTTCTCACAGCAGAATAAAAAAGCTGGATGTGTTGACCTCATTTTGCTGCTTAACACAGTCTATTTACATTAGAAAAGTAAAGTAAATAATCTTCGATAGAAATACGACCGTGAATTGCTCTTTAAGGTGGATTTCTCTCCCTCTGTTACTATATCTTACCATAACAATGTCAATATTGACAGTTATTAAGCCTCGCTTGTGTATTTGATCAAGTAGGCAGTGCCTGGAGCTCAGCGCGGCCCCGCTCGTTGTTCTCCCAGCAGCAGGAGTCTGAGTCTACATGTCACTCCCTCCTCCTCACACACCTGTCCTGTCACTCTTTACCAAACTGCACACAATAGCTGGCTGCTGTTGGTTTAAACACTTCAGCTGAAAAACAAGCACAGTAACTGAAGTTTTTTCTTCTTTTTTTTTTTTCCCACCACGCACATTTTCAGCTGTGTCAATTGGGATGATTCTGAGACATAGAGACAAGCGTGAAAAATACTGGGTGAAGTGCTCTACTCAGGAGCAGACACCGATTCATTTTGTGTTATGGGATGATAGTGCATAAATTCCTGTCCTGATGATCTTCACATTTGTGTGTAATTAATTCATGACTTCATCGAAGTCCTTTTGTTTTGTGTGAAATTATGCACTTTTTAGAAATATACAATTTGTATATTTCTAAAAAGTGCATAATAAGAAAACTAAAAGCAAAAATGAAGGAGTTGTTTAAGACTGGAAGAATAATTCTGTTTCATTTGGTGCTATATTCTTTGCACATGGAACTACATTTGTCACTGATGATTTCCTTTGTCTCTGTGTCTGCAGTCTACTTGGAGGACAGCTTCATCAAATCAGGAGTCTTCAGTGTTACAGAACTGGTGCGAGTGTCCAGAAGTAAGTATGAATAAGTATATTTATGTATTCATGTTTTACTGTAACCACCCTGCATACCCACTCCAGTATTTCCTCTTATCACTGATAAGACCTTTGCTCCAGCTGAAGTTGGGCGGTGCTACTCTGGGAATCACATGAGGACACCAAAGTCCATGTACTTAAAAGAATATTGAAGGTGTAAGTTTCCCTGCCCTAACAGGTGCAACCTAGTTAATGTGAGAGTCAGGAGATGTTTGTCAATCACAGCGAGAACACGCCCCCACGCTCCTGACGAGAAGTCTAATCACGCAATTAAAAAAACACCTTTGAATCTGTCCACTTGTTCAGACCAATGATTTTTACTGTTTTCATGTAAACAGAACATGTATCACAGCTTTTCTACAAATCCAAACCTCTGAATGTTTACTGAAATCCTCCATACAACTGCAGTGTAGTAAATCCAGTTTGGCCAGTCTGCTTTGCAATAAGAGAGTGCGCAGCCGTCTCTATGAGCCTGTGTGCATCTGTATAGACATGTCTGCCTTTCGCAAATCCGTTGACGGTTGTTCTTCCAGCCGTCCTCTTGCCTCTGATAACTGCGGGCACCCTAAGGCGCTGTTTTTTTCCTGTACTTTAGCTCTGGAACACGCCTGTGGTGCTCAAAGACTCCAGTTACCCCCAATAACCTGTGTTTAAAAGAAGCATGCCTGTGTTGTGCTGTCTGGGTGCTGAAGTATGCACAGATCTGCTGCAGAGTAGTGTTTAAATCCTGTTCAGTGCTGCAGACACGAACTCTGAAGCACAGTTCAAGTCTGTGTCAGACCCGGTGGCTGATATAGTGAATTTATTTTTAAGCTAAAATGAAAAAATGTTTCTATAAGGATTTTTGCACTGATTTTACTCTGACATGACTATGCAGCTGTACTCACAAGGCTGCTTTCTTTAACAAATCATGTTATTTATAATAATATATTTCGCATGATGATACATTATACATACGACAATGCAGTTAATGTTAGAAATGAAAACAGAAAATGAAGAATAAATAAAAATGGAATAAATAGTCAAATAAACACAAGTAGCGTATGTTCAGTATCAGTCAATTAAATCAAGAATAAGTAAAATACATAGCTTACACCAAGCTTAGTTTTCTTCATTATATTTTCTGTACAACAAGTTTTCCTATTGGTTCATGGAGGAAAACAGAAATACTGATTCCCGTGGACACTGATATGTCTTATTTGAGAAAGAAATGGGGAGAAAGTTTTTCATGCTATCCTATATTCAAATACCCTTTAACTTGCAACTATTAAAAATTAGGAACTGGATTTTTTTACACAGGATTTTCACATAATAAATCTTCAAAATTGACAGAAAAACTCACTCCATTTTGGCCATTCGTATGTAAACAGACTGATAACATCAAAAAGTATTTGGAGCTGACCTTGGTTTCTGTGTACCTGCTGTATCAAAGTGTTTCTTGTGAAGGAGTGTGGGCCAGGTTGTCTTAACTGTCTCATACATCATGCTCTGAAAGGCAGAACCTACTCGTTTCGATGCTCAGAGACTGAATATCCCTTTGAAAGGCTGTGTTTTTGTTTAGTGTTTAATTTGCCCCCTGACCAGATGGCCGCTGCGCTGCCGTGTTTGCTCTCATGTGACCGAGCCCGGTTTCACTAAAGCCGACTGAAGTCGAGCTGGAATTTTAAAAAGGTCGACGGACACACAGGAATTGTCACTCACTCAGCCGGTCACTCCCTGGGAAGATATCTAAGCAGCCGCTCGTCCGTCATCGCGCTTCTCTCCCAACTCTCCAGGCTGTTGAGACATTCTTTGAAGTCCATCAAAGGGAGCTGCGCAGTTCAAGGCTGACTTGCAATCCAGCATTTCGACGAGGACACTCATTAATGCAACAGGAGCCTCGACTGCAAGTGTTAAGATATTTTGTCAACAGAAAATGTGGGCATGCACAGGCAAATGAGACTTCAACGTACATTTGTGTAGACAGTAAATTCCCCCCTTTTTACACAGAAATTAAATAATCAGCTGGAAGAAGTGGCAAGTGATTTGCAGCATCATTGTTTTATTTACATTTTTTTTTTTTTTTGCTTTAACGTCAAAGCTCCGATTATTAAATGGGATGAGAAGCAGGGCAGCCAAGTGGCGGCGCAAATATTGCATCGAGCCAAGAACAGAGAAAGAGCGATACAGAGACACCAGCACAGACAGAGATGGTTGGGGGTATCCTCAGCCATGAATGAAAAAAAACCCAAAACAATGGTCTTGTATTCAGTGTCCTCGGGCCGGATGCATTCCTCCACAGACAGCTCGGTATGGGTAGCAGCGGGTAGGGGCCTTTGCCAGGGCTACAGTGGGCTGCCAGGGCGGAGGCTGGCGGAGGGATCGTGCCAGTGGTGAACCTCAGACCACAACAGACGGCGCCACACACTCCATCCTCTCATCGACTCCAAACCAACCAACCGCTCGAGCTGCAGGCTGCCTCGCGGGCCACACACTGAAGAGCGAGAGACATAGAGAGACAGAGGAGAGAGTGAGGATGGGTGGTGAACTCCTTTTGTTCAGTAAACACTGGCCCAGCCTCCCTTGAAACAATATCCCTCACCTTGACCGCATTGAGAAAAACAACACCTTCTCCACTGTAAATCACTATGCAGGGAAACTACTGAGTATTATATTGGACCACAGAGAAGTGAAGAAAACGTTGATGAATGCTCAGATTTTCTTGATGTGCCAGGCCCAGCCAACTTGTAGTGCATCACAACTGTAGCTTTTTGAACTTCAATCAATTTACATAGTTTACTTTATTCCGTGTGGCTTGTTAGTGCCACGTATGAATAAGATTGTACTCAATAATAATAAAAACAATAGAAATTTGTCCATAGAAAATACAGCTACAATAAACTTCCTTGTGAAAATGTTCTTACGTGCTGCCACAACTACTTTGAGAAGCAGTGACTTGTTAATCTTGCATTCAGCAGAAATGGCTGTGATGGTCAGACAGTTAACCTGTGAATAGGGAGCGCTTAATTTGATACACAGAGCCACTAAACACAAAGCGTCAATAAGAGTCAGTCAAGCTTTTGTGCAATTAATTGTGCGTCTCTAGATGCGAGGAGGGGAAGAGACACAGACGCACTCAATCTGACAACACTGCTGACATTGAAGTTCTTCCTTGCAGTGATTACAGTATAACTGTCTGTCTTTGTTTTCTCTGTGTCCTCTACAGTGCCCATCACCCACGGTGCTGCGGTAAACTTCTCCATGGCTGACATGCCCAGCCAGCCCTACTATCATGACCTGAACTCCAGCGTGGGGCTGCATCGCTCCCTGTCCTCTCCTCCCGGCAGGTCAGTGGAAGCAGCAAAAAAAGCTTTTAGGACAGAGTTGGGAGAAAAGGACCTTCCATCATTAGAAATGACATTGTAAATCATTGTTATTGCAAAAATGATTAATATGATGTCAGTGTTTTGTGTAAAAAATTAAAGAGAAAGATTTTTTTTTCTACTTTTAGGTCCAATCTTATGGGTATAAATCATAAGTTTTATCACTTTAGGATATAGTAGTGATTTGTTTTTTATTTTTTTTTAGACAACATTTGCTGATTTAAAAAAGTTGCCTTTTTTTCTTTGGGGGCTTTTGATCAATATTTGACAATGCCATATGCTCATTTAACAGAATTACTTACATTATCTCTCATAAAACAATTAAATTATGAAATGATTTAATACATTTTAATAACATTAAAAAAACATTTCAAATTTTTATTTTAGTTAAAATATCAAAAATTAAAGTGGGATATTTCAAAATAAAGGCATCTTAAAGTATGTTTTCACTTTGCATGGATAATACTGGATCGTTCAGCTCTGACTCAACAGCTAATCTTCACCAAACATCCACACCAACTGCCTCAAATCAATACAGATGCCATCTTTCAGTCTTGAAAGTCATGATACCAAAAATAAATTCCTCTGCTAAACCATAAATCTCTCCATATCCCACAGCAAAAGGCCCAAAACCGTCAACATGGACGAGAACATGGACACCAGCCCGACAGGACCTGACTTCTACTCGTCACCCAGCTCACCAGCCAGCAGTCGGGCGAACTGGCACGACAGAGATGGAGGTGATTTTCCTGTTTTTATTTGCCCATCTATATTTACCTATGGGAGGTGTGTCAGGGTTGAATGCACATTGTCAGCAACACCCTCGAACAAATGCATACAGTTGCACAAACTTTGAGACTCGCAGGACAGCCCTTATGCGACCACAGCCTGACACAGCTCAGCGCTGCACGGCAGCATGTTGACAGAATTTAATGAGGGATAGGAGAGCGCTACTCATATCACCCTCATCGCATGCAAATAGCTTTGATCAAAGCAAACACCTCGTGTTGTTTTTTAACAGCAGCTGAACTCTCTTTAACTCGCAGCCTTGTCATAAGCTACTGTACATCAATGCCGCCACCCGTTTCATTGCGGATGAACTGCATCTGGTTTCTCTGCACATGAACCTGTTCAACCCTCTTAAAATACATACCATGACAGAGATAGCCCCAGGCATCGCCGCTCATATAAATGTTTAAACCCATTTGAACCGCTGTCTGAATGTAAATCTGTATTCTCTCGCACCTGTCGCTTACACAAAGGAAACACTGGATCCCACAATTCAGAGTGTCCGTTACGAGAACAAACTGTTCCAACTGGAATTCACCACTTGGCGTCGAAAAAATAATTGCACTCTGTTTTCTTCGCCATTGTTGAAGCACTGGGTGTGAGTGTTAAAATACTGGGTGCGCCATTTTCTTTATATACAGATTACGCCATTCATAGAGAAATATCTACTTTTTAACCTAACCTATAGCTATTTGACCTACAGGCAAGCGTGTCAGATGATTCTCATCAGGAAATGAGGCTATACATTTTGGCTGAACTTAAGAGAAATTCCCCCATCAGAGGAGTTGTGATGATCATGTGCCAACTTTAAGGCACAGGAGGACTTAGAAAGGAATTAAGAAATAAAGCTCAGCTAATGAGCACAGCCATAGGGCTTTGTGAAAAAGGTGGAGATGTGTGTATCAGAGAAACAAGCTGTCCTGCACGCTTGTTCCTCTGCGAGAGAGAAAGCGAGATCCTCACGGGACAGCTTGCATGTCTCATTACGTTGTCTCCTGGTGCAGAGCAGAGCCCGTCACCCTTTTAATTAAGGCCTCACTGTCCCGTGTTTCCGGATCATTCTCACTCTCTGCTGACTTCTCTCCACACTCTGCTGCCCGCACTGCCCCTGGATTTTGCCAGCAGAGGTGGAAGAAATGACAAAATGATGGGAAATAAAATGTCCCATCTTTTCCTCAGCAAGGCATTTTACCTACTATTATGTGCAACTCTATGGTTTGGATTTTCTATCATGTCCAGATTTTCTTATTTCAGTGTAATAAGTAGGAAGCCTGAGAGAGGAAAACACCAGCTGATACACGAGAGACACAGCACTGGTGGGATTCAACCACAGCCCAATGTGGCTACAAGAAAATGTAGCCTGTCCCTTTGCACAAGGCCTGAGAGTACTGCTCTGAGTAAACTTAGACGCTTTGGGGCGAGGAGAAAGGGAAAGCAGTGGGTAGGAAACTCTCCAAAGACAGCCATTATTCTGTCAGGAGAGAATAAATGAGAAGTGGGGTGATATTAAACCCATATGAGGCCTCACGAGTGCCAAGCGGTCATTTCTCGCACATGGTTGTCGTTCGACAAAACCTCTCCGTGTGGAGACAGAAATTGTTTTCTCGCTTGTATTTTTCTCTGGGAAAGTACTGCATTAATTAGGAATTTTGATTTTTTTTTTTTAGAAAGATAGACATCACAACGTGTCTGGCCTATAATAAAAACAAACACTTTTGACTTCTAATTTAAGCTATTTAAAGTATTTAATTTCTAGTAATTAATTGTCCAGTTTAATTTCCCGAGGCAGTCCAGTAGATTTTCTGGGGGATTTAATTAGTAGAATAGAGGAAAAGCAAAAATCCTCCAACTCAGAAAATATTTCCTATTTATACATGGAAACATTAGGCATGATATCAATCTTCTCTAAGGTATTTCTCCCTCTGACACAAAAATGAAAGCACTTAAGCCTGTATCCTCTTGCAACCTCAGACTGGGAAATCCCCCTGAATTCCAGCCACTTTTGTCGCTATCTTTCTCTGGAGATGAGTGATTCATCCCGTCATTCGGGTGGATCCTTCCCTGTCGTGGGAGGGATCGGAGGGATGGGTGGTTGGTACTATGGAAATGTATTAACAACAGGGTTCATATAGCTTATTTTGGGGGAAAGAGATGGATGATTTGAAAGTTATGCACCCCAAGAATCTGTGGCAGACCAGAAAAGCACTTGATGAATGTTCATAGAAGAAGCTAGAGCAGACATAGGCCATTGCCCCTCACATCTATTTGTTATCACGTTCCCTTCAGACATTGTGTCTTACCATGGAAAATTGAAAACTGCACAGCCGTGACAGCTGAACGTTGCTCATGAAAGTATAGAGCAGCAATAATGAGCGACTTGTAAGAGTTTGTGCACATATTTTCTAGTTTATAGAACATATTTTTACAAACAAATTTAACGTCTTCTGCCGAGCCTTCAGGATTATTCATGGGGAATTACAGTAGCTTGTCAGACACCGTGTAAGGCCGAGGCGAGCAGATGTTACAGTGTAATGTTCTATTTAAGATTACGTGAGGGTCTTGAAATTCTTAAATCCCATTTGAGCGGCCGGCTGCTTTACAACTGTGAATCAGATCACTGGATTTAATTGTCTGCTTATACATGACAAAAGCTGAATTTTCACAGGACTCAAATTTCTCGGGGATGTCCAGTGATATGTAATGATTCCTGAGTGATTTGGACCCTTGGCAGTGTCTGTTATTTGAAGAAAACGTTTTTTTCTTGCTCACTGCGTTTGCTAAAGACAGAGTGCCCTTGGTATTACTACTCCCACACGGATTAAAATTCTTCTTAATTTATTTCTGGCACTTGATTTCTTTCATTTCCAAGATATGGAAGCAATCTTGAAATCCGGAGGGAGATATTTTGATTAAATGCCAATACTGAAAACTGACTGATGTAGTGGCTGATAAAGTGAATTTTTGAGCTGGAATGAAAATTAAACTTTTCTATGTGAATGTGCACTTATTTTGCACCGATATTACTCTGCAAAGGTACTCAGAAGGCCGCTTTCCAAAACAAATCACTTTATTAAAGAGTATTAAACAAAATTACTCATTAGTATTAATTCGATCAACCAGTTGTGAAAAAAAACTTGGAAAATGAATATGAATAAAATGAATAGCTAAAGATCTTGTCCTGTATGTTTATCATCTATTTCATTCAGGAATAAATAAACACCTTATCACCTTATCCGAATTACCCATTGTTTTTTGCATTAAATGTTTTGTCCTGTGCAAATCAACTCAATAAATTATTGTTCTGACCTTGAACATGCATTCATGTGTGTGTGTGTGTGTGTGTGTGTGTGTGTGTGTGCTTCCCACCAGCAGACATGTCCTCTCCTACCATGAAGAAGCCAGAGAAGCCGCTGTTCAGCCCCACCTCCCCGCAGGACTCCTCACCACGACTCAGCACTTTCCCTCAGCCTCATCACCCGGGCCTAACAGGTGTAGGACACAGTGGTGAGTCACCGGTGACCTCACCCACCAGCCCTCTCACTAACTCTGAAGCTTCAATCGACTTTTTCCCCGCATAAACACAGTGGAAAAATCCATGTCAATACTTCATTTACCCTGTCAGATCAATGATGATCGTTTTATCTTAACTCTCGCAAACACTCAATCTTTATCTTCCTCTTTCTGCCTCTCCTGCAGTTATATCGACGAGGAGCCCCCCTCCACACTCGCCCCTGCAGTTCTCGGCCTCGGCTATCCTGCCTCCGGCGCCATCGCCCTACTTCTCGCACACCACCATCCGCTACCCGCCCCACCTCAACCCAGCTGATCCCCTCAAGAGCTACGTGCCGTCATACGACCCGTCCAGCCCACAGAGCAGCCAGGTCAGTCTTTTTTTTTTTCTTTTTTTTTTTTTTTCTTTGAATAAACCAGTTTGTGGGCCAGAAGTCAGAGGCTGGTTTGGCAAGAGTTTCATGGCCTTGAGTAGTCTGTTCGTTATCTTGCTCAAGCTCTGTTCCCATCTGACCTAAGAGAAATTATAGCATGCCTTTATCATAATTTCATTACTGCCTCATCGGACTATTTGTAAGGAGAGAAACATCACCCAGCTTTTTTTTTTTTTCTTTTAACCGCAACCTGCTCCTGTTTATTCATTATGTCATGAGAATGACATTTTATAAAGCTGCTTTTAGTACTTCTTTTCTCCAGAACATCTAAAAAAATAATTTTACAAAACCCAAAGTAGGCATTTTAAAGCCCTTAAGCTGTGATAGTATTTTGTCCTAGTAACCATTAAATGGACACGTCTCTTCATTTAGCACTGTGGCAAAGTAATACTTGTCAGAAGCCTTTAATTACAATCGCTATCATAAAGAGTTAACTAATTAGAATAATTTACAGAGAATTAAATCATGGTTAAATTAAACCACTTTTCATTTTGCAGGCAACCCCAGACTGAACTTTGCGGAGCACTTCAATTGACAGAGAAGCGTTTCTTTTCTGTTTGATATAGTGCTTGTGGCAAAGTTATAGTACGTTCTCAGCCTTATATTTGTAGTCACGGAAGTAAAAAAAAAAAAAAAAAGAACTGAATGACCATAAAAACGTCAAGAACTATTGCAATTGCAGTCACACGTGACTGACAAAACTGTATCAAGACATTGTAGTAAATCAAATAGCTTTAGGCTTTTATATATTCTGGGTATACACTGCGGCCAGTGTGTTGGAGAGAGAGCAGGCGTCTCTATAGATGAGAGAGCCGTGTGATATTTATGTGAGTTTTATATCCCCGCTGTTCTCACTGTAAACAAAGGCCTCGTAGACGGCTCCATCTCCAGAGCAGGCAGCGGGTTGGTGTTTCTGCACGGAGCGCGGCA
>JAOWBC010000935.1:6054594-6064875 GCA_028566105.1 Hypoplectrus providencianus | reverse complement strand
ATGGGGGGTGGGAGGGAGGTGGGGGGGCTAATTATCTGACATCTACGTAGCGCAGCACCCCACGGGAACAACATGCTGTTTGTTCCCGCTCGCGTTTTCAGTTAGCACCGTTGCTCCCCAGGAACAATCACTGTGTTGTTTTGCCATTAGCGTGAGATGAATAGGGATGGGACAGCTTTGTGTAGGAACCCCCCCCACCCCTCCAACACCATCACTTTTTACCCACAACCCCCCTGCTTCTCCTCCACCACCACCACCACCAATCACACTCTCACCCTAATGCTTTTCTATACTGCCATCAGTGCAGAGAAGAAGCCTGCGTCACAGCGCTCTCACATGATGCCCTTCGCTGGGAATCAAGTGGAATCCCCTCAGTTTAGATTAACGAGCTGCCATTTTTTTTTTGTCTCTGTCTGGACAACATGAAAATAAGACCTTGAACCTTGATGACAGTCAGCAGAGCAGTGATGCCGGCTGTTAGTAAGGACGCAGGATAATTGAAAGAAAGAATCAGATTTTTACTGCCTGCTGGACAAACAAGTTAACGGCATGTGACTAATGTCCCCTTCCTTCTCTCTCTCTCTGTCTTTTTTTCTCTCCGCAGTCCTGGTACCTGGGCGAGCTTAGTTCCATTCCAAGTGTCGAACGGGACTCCGATTCTGCCAACAAATGTCCACCAGAACTACAGCATAAACATCATTGGTGAGCCCCTGGTCCCCGCTGAGACAGGGAACTGAACACACAGAGGCCGGATGACCCCCCAGGGTGGATGCGTGGGTGGGGGTGTTGGTGGTGCACAGCGAGCACTACAGGTGTCCACAGCCATGGATGAAACCAGCAAAGCAGCACGAGCTGCGCAATCGTCCCCTAACTCCCAACCTCGCCCCTTCTGTGTCCCCCCCCTCCCCACTCCCGTCCCTCCCGATGAAGGACACTGGCCGTGAAGTGAAGACGACGGGTTCGGAGGAAAGAAAAAAGAAAATCTTCAGGTCTGCTGTCTCCTTGCCCCGCCCAGCCCACACATCCACCACCCACCAGCCAGTTGTTGTGTTTGCAGAACTTTTCAATCCATTCAAATACTGTGATGTATAGATGCCTTAATGTTTTATTGCATGACACTCTAGTCTCTTAGCGGCAATTCCGACTATTTTTCCATGTTGGGGGAGGATGTAAAATCTTGATTTACACACACAAAAGTGAAGAGGTCTGCGTTTCGACAACCTCTGCCTGGTGGATGGCTCCGAGACTCTAAGCTCTCCAATCAGACCTCTTGAAAAGAGGCTTTTCCCACATCAAACGATTCACTGTGTACACCATAGGAACAAAAAAAATTGTGAATTCAGAGTGTTTCTTGTTCCGTTTGATTTCAGTTTACTGTGATACGACTCTTTGTTCAGAAAGATGTGTTGACCTTGTTTATTCTTTACTGCTACTTACTTCAAGAATTAACATAAATACTTACGGTAAGAGTTGAGAACTCTTGATGGTTTTCAAAAAACACTAAATGTTTGGCTTGAGATTGGCCCCCTCATTAAAGAATTTGCAACTCCTTTACAAAAGGATTTAAAAAGACGGAGAATAAGAAAATCTCGATAGAGGCAAGTGCAATTGAATTTTTGAAGGGAAGCTATCAGTCTGTCAGCCCAAGACTCTAAAGGAAGGGGGATAAATATTAAATGGTTTTATGGGTAAAATGTTTAAGAAAACATTTGAAATTGATTTCAGTCACATATCCGTCTTCTCACATGAGACAAACATCAAGCGTGAAAGGCAGTTGAAGGCAAGCACTAAGCTACCTGTGCAGCGCTGAGCAAAACCAGCACTTCTTTTGAGCCCTTCCCATCATTATGGGGACTTTTTTATTTATTTGGGGGAAAAATAACTGAACATAAGTAAATAAATGAGACACACATAGTGTGTAAAAATGGCATTTAAGTTTTTTTTTAAATGTTCACGATTAGATCAAGAGCATATGCATTTGGCCATCAGCTTCTAAAGCTTATGTTTACAAAAAATATATGGAATGCAAAGTGTTAATCCATGGAAATGTACAATTCATGCAAATGTACAGTAGGCTTATGTGTAAAGCTACAGTGCGCAAGGTTAACTCTGCAGTGGAAGAGGTTGAAAACTGAAATTATGAATCCAGGTGGTGGCAGATCCCTGAAATCTAGAATTGTGCACGGCATGTTCACAGCCATTGCCTCTCCAGTCCAGACATATTTATACAAGGAAAATCTCTCCAATACTCTTAATTTGCACGATGACATATAGTCCACATTACGTGCCTTGCCTTTGAATATAGAGACATCACTACAATTGTTTTTGCTGCATTTATCATTATAGAAAAAAATTAACATTTTTATGATAAGAATTGTTTTGTACTCTGAATGAAATTGTTGATTTTTAACTTCATGTACTACTCTATCTCACAGTTACATTGCATATCAAGGCTGTGTATAGTTGCCGTTTTAAAGTTTGTAATCAACCAGCATTTTTTTTTTTTTTTTTCCTCAGTATTTTGGTGGTTTTTCTAATAACCTGTCATCTTTTGTTTTCCTTATTTTTCAATGCTCATTTTGTTCATCTTCCAATTACTATTGTGGAGGGTGTAATTCAGAATTATGAAAATTATGCAATACCAAGTTTTGCCTATGTAGGTAGTGCTTATAGATGCGTCAATTATTAGAGGCTAGTTTGGAGATAGACAATATTGTAATGCATTTATTTTGTTGATATCGTTGTTTGTCGTTGTTGTTGTTGATGATGTTGTTGTTGTTGTGGGTGTTTTCCTTTTTTATTGACCAAAGTGGGGACTGCTTTCTATGCAGTGTATGACAAGGTCTTTTTTTTTTTTTCTTTCTTTAGCATATAGGCCTACCGAATGAGACGTGTTCCAGTGTATTTTGAATTCGGGAGTTTTAGCGGGAGGGGAGGTATTTTTCTAGAAGTACGTAAAAAATGCACCCTTGGTCTTTCTACGGCTGCAAAGTCACTGATTGGTCTACTGTGACTCTTACTTTTAACTTTCCACCTGGGGTGCTAGCATGTGACCTTGAAGGAGCTCATTTTTCACAGGAGAGACGGCTTGACTTGAGTATGACAATCATTTTAAGAAATCATTTTGCGTAGAATCCCATTCTCTCATAGATCCCTTAAAGCTGCAACAGATGCCGTTGCACAATTGTATCAAGTACTACGCCGAACTATTCTAGACGTCACCGAATGCAATTCCCAAGTAGATGCCTTAAACACATCAGTGAAGTGGCCTGTGACATGCGCAACAATCACACACCGACTTATGCTCGTGAGACCTGTCCAAATCAGTTCCAGACAGGCTCAAGCAAGCCTTTAGAAAGTATTTTATAAGTAGTAGATTTGTATAAATGTATATACGATATGCACATATGTCAATTCCTGAGATACTCCCCCAGCAGAGAGCCTCGTAGAGTATGTTGAAGTAAATATTGGAACCACAGGTGCATGGTGTTTCCGAACTTCCATGTGAAGTGGCCCATTAGATGAATAGAATCCACTAGAAAAAAAAAATATAGCACTTAACTAGCACATAGGCAATCGTCTTTTCCCCGTACAGTGTTTTAAATCTAGTCTTAAACTAATCTCTCAGGCGTATTACAGGGCATTATTTATATCAATCATTATCTTACCATTTTTAATATTGAAAAATACGACTTTTCTCACAGAGAGAGCAGCACCTCTCATGCTGCTATGACACCTTTTGCACTCTTTCCCTGCAAACGTGAAAGAAAAATTCCTCTCGGAGGGGCGGCACTACCAGGAGCTCTCCGGCAGCAGTAAGCAGAGGGCTAAGAAGCAGAAAATGTTTTTAAAATAATCCTCAAGTCAAGCTCTATCTCTCCGTCTTCACCCAGATTTCTTATGCAGAAAAATTCTAAAAAGTCACCCCGTTCTATGTGCACTGTTTTGTCTTTTTTTGTTGTTTTATTCTTTATTTTTCTTTAAAAAGAAAAAAAAAACTATTAAGTGCTTTGCAGCCTTTGGCCATTGGAGACCCCACTGATGTGCATTGTCCCCAAGTGTGTTTGTGAGTGGGTGGGTGTGTGTGTGATAAAAATGTGTCAGGGTCACTGTGCTGTTGGTGTTTATTTGAATAGGAGACTGTACATAAAGGTAAATATCCTGATTGTGTCGATAGCAGTAGTCTGTGCGGTTGAACTCTGCTTTGGCAGCTTGAGTGTTCGTGTGCATGCGCGCGTGTGTGAATTTGTGAGCTGGATGTGTGATCGAGTGCCTCTGACACTACACAATGAGAGAAGATGAGGGTCTTTCTATTGAAAAAAAAAGCCTGCCATAGGACAGGAGTTTGTACACTGTAAACTTTCTCGAGAGTTCTCCTCTTAAGCCCTTATTTGTAAATCTTCAATTCTGGGGAAATATGAGTCAATTCCATTTTAGGAAAAAAATAATAATTTGGGTTTTTATTTTGGAGACTGGTCTAGAGTTAGAACTCTCCAGCTTTCCCCAATTAGTAGAATCTAAAGTGTTCTCAAGTTGTATTCCTTTATGTAAAGTCAAAAAGGGGGGAAATATTCTATACAGATACATAAATATTAAAAAACAACAACAATGAAGGCTTTTTTTTATTATTATTAATATTATTATTTCTGATCTTGGTTAGTGCTTAGATATTTTCCATTTGTGGAAACACTTCATGAATATATGAATTGTTGTTCTTTCATTAGTGTGGCCATAGCGAGTGTGATGTGATTTATCTCTTTTTTCCTTTTTTTTTTTTTTTTTTTTTGCTAATGGGTGTGAATTCTTGTCCAACAAGATCTTGGTGTGATTGTGTTTCCTGTAGCAGCTGGGAGGTGACGTCACTTATCCAGTAGAAAAAAAAGGCCCCAAATTGCACCTGACCTTAAGCGAGAAGCAGGGTAAAATCTGCAGTGACATACGTCCCCAATTAATCTATGAGATAGTTTCTTTTGATTTTGTTTCTTTTCAGAGGAAATGCGAGATGATTGGTGCTACATTTTGACTGAAATCCAATTTGGCCGGCCATGTTTGAGCCAACTACTTTGTTCGTATGCAGACGACGCTCTTCAATATCTCTTCAATGATCAGCAACATCTAGGCATCACTCATTTTGCACATTCCACATGCTGGCTATGCCTGATGTGATTTAGGAAACACTTCATTCACATTACAGATAAGCATTACATTCACTGCAGGTGCTTCAGAATAGGTTTTTGTACCTTCCAGCTGGGAACAGCTAGTGTTTTGGGGCAAGGTGGCGCATGTCTGTTGCTACACAGAGTGTGAATGTAGCCTGTCAAGAAGCTCTAGAAAACTTTATAAATTTTAATCAGTGTTCCAACCATCAGAAAGAGCCACATTTGAGGCAGATTTTGACACTCATACCCACCTTATTTTCTAAAGTATTATGTCATTGATCACTGCGATCATCGAGAAACAGGACAACTTTATGCAAGGAGGGCCTGTGGCACTCATGCAATACGTGTGATTTTCCTTTTAAACTGAATGGCGTATACATGCAGACTTAGAGGAAAACAATGAATCTTCATTTTCGTCCTACATGAGCAATACACACCTTCCATACGTTGGCTAGCTGCTAGTCACTTGGCATCAGGTTGTTATAAAACATGAAAACCAGCATTTTTACAGGATGTAACATTCACCAAAAGAAGACAAAAAAGATAGCAATGCAGTGCCTGTTCAAGCTGTCCAAGTGTCTATTGTATATAATTGTAAAATGTGATAGACTTACTTTCATATGTGACAAGAAAAACACCATCACACAGAAAAGAATGTGGCAAACTCATTTAGAAATATGCTCTTTATTACTTCTTTGATGTTTTTTTTTTGTGATTTATTAATTATGTCAGCACACAATGCCCACATCACCGTGTTAAAAATTTGAGAGGAAATGTTCATTCTTCTTTCTTCTTTTTTTTTCTGGGAGGGGGAAGTGGGGCGGGGGGGTCAGTGCTACATTAACAGCAGCGAAAGGACGAAATAATGTCTTTTCCTAAGATTAGTCACCAGTTTTCTCTGCAGGGCTGATTTATTTTTGGGTCTTGTGGCACTTTTACTTCCCTCTGCGCACACATTTCTACTTGATGAATCTTGGTGGAATTATATATAAAGAACAACAACAACAACACCAACAAAACAATATGTAAACAGTCTCCAGTAGTGATCGTAGTTACACTGCAAGTGTGTGCAAAGGTCTATGTATGTATCTGAATGTACGTTTTAGAGGAATTTTTGGAAACCTTTTTTTGTTTTTTATCTTTTCATTGACAGTTTAGGAGCCACAGGTGTCCATTGTGAACTGTATAGCGAAGGCCTTGATATCCCTTCTTTCATTGATTTTAGAAACGCCGAGCATTAGGCGATGCCTTCAAGCTGGTTACATTTGGTGCAGGGGCTAAAATTGCCACAAGATTAAAATCAGTGTAAATAAAGGCTCAACTTTTTGTGATTGTTACTGTTATATCCAGCCTATACTGCTAGCAGCTGTTTTTACTGCAGTCAATTACTGGAAGTGGATATATTTCCTATGCAAAACTGTTTAAACAATAAAATGAGCTATGCTACAAAAATGACTTTTATGTTATGGCTCTTTCTTGTGTTTGTTTTATTATATTTAATTTCTCTGCAATTCGAGAGCTAAATATGAAAGTTCCTGTTTATGTTTGATGAGCAGGTAAAATGTTGCACACTGTACTCAAGCCAGTTGGCTGGAAACTGCAGGAAACCCCCCAAAATCATTTAATTGTTCTTTGGAATTTAGGGACTGTATGAAAATTATTCTTGCATTTTACTTCCAGATTATTTTTCCCTTGTGAGAATAATTATAGAATCAATACATAGAAATAATAACATCAAGTAGTTGCATTACAAAGTTATCTGCTGCATTGTTTGGCAGCTCATCTCCAACACACTTGGCCCTGTGACCCAGCATCATGGAATTGATTTGTTTTATCAAGACTATATCAACATCTGACCTAATTACCTGCGCCAAGGAGGTCACGTTTTCATGGTTTGTTTGTTAGCAGGATGATGGAAAAACTTCTGGCCTGATTTTCACTGGAAGTTCCTAACATGGGGCAAGGAAGAAACCATTACTTTTTGAATGGGATCCAAATCACGGGGCAGATACACAGATTATTTTTCTCTTTTGTTAACATTATGAGGGCATTAGTGCTGCAATCATGTGTTGTCAGAATAAAAGTTTCCTGATCATATTTCAGGGCTTATTGGATCAATTTCTGTATGTCCCTTTCCGTCATTTAAAAGCTGAAAATGTGATTTTGTGAAAAAGTAATGCAAAGGGAATAGTAGCTATTTTACAATGAGTTAAGTGGAATCCATGAATGGGGTGAAACACTGCAGTCCAACTGAGGCTACAGAGCTGCCACCTGCACCACTGAACTCATCCATGGTCGATATAAACTTTTGCAAGGCTCTAATTCAAGAGAAGAGTTTGAGATTGTTTTTTTTCTCTCTTTAGATTCAGTCAAATCATTTTAGTACAATGTCTATAAGTAATGAGGGGAACTGTTGACCCGTGTTACAGTGCAAGATATTTGTTTCACCTCACACAGGAAAGTCTTTCAGAGCGAGCAAAACAAGGTTAGTATTTGCTGCAGAGGTAGAATAAGGACAGTGGCGAATCAGAGGAAAGACGACTATTTGAATTTAAGTATTAAACTAATTGGATTCTGTTGATTCTCAGAAGTGTGTCTGTGACGGTGTTCGCTGAAAGCAAACACTGGTTTTCATGTCCTGGAGCGATCCCATGACCCCTCATACCCGCGCTCCATCGTGGTATTACTCCAGCTAATCTACTGTAATACCCCAATCCCTGAGGAATGGGAGACAGACTACGGTGTTTGGACCAACGCAGTCTGCTGGGACCTCGGAGGGTCATACAAGGTAACTTCCATCTGGGTCACTGTGTCAAGTACATGAAGCTCTGATCTAGTAAGCCTTTCTAATGGGATTGAGGACATTGAAGGAAGCAAAAGTCAGGCTAAAGCGCCAATTAAGTCTCATTACAGGCCTGTGTGATGGGCTCAGGGCTCAGCTGGACACTTGATGACAACAACGGGTACCGTCAGCCGTGCCCTCAAGACCAGGCGGCCTGTCCGCAGCAGGGGCGCCCTCCTAATGGCTGGTTGAGGCACTGCACACGGCACACCAATCACAGAAAAGCCCACCTGGCCTCGGGCACAAACCAGAGTTCATTTGGCTATCATTAAAGAGGACCTACAATGTGGCACGCTGATATAAAATTACCCGATCTATAATGGTAATCATCATGCCATTTATCAAAATTGGCCAGTTGAGTCAACATCTGGCTTCAATAGGGGGCTCTAGTCAGTGAGGGTCTTGGCAGCGTCCTGTACCCTACATATTTTCCACTCTCTTTTATCAAGGCCTGCTGTCAGTGATTTGACGAAGCTAAATAGATGATGATTTGGCCCTATTATGTTTCGCAGGGCTCAAGCAAAGGGGATTTGTTGATTGCCTTTGTGTTTGTTCAGTTTTTTTTCCTTCTTCTAACCTCATGGATCCAGGAGAGGTAACGGCGCCTTGCGGTTCTCCGACGTGCGTCTGACTGTGTACCAAAGAGAGGATGGAGAGGGGGGAAAAGCACAGCGAGTACTCTCACACAACCCTGTGAGCGCAGAGACCGGACTGGGCTGTTGGACAAGAGCCAATGCCAGCACAAAGAACTCTGTCACATCCCCAAGTTTTATGGGAGAAATATAATATTCATCTTGTGTGCTGTTGGAATAAGGTAATGAATTAATCTGATCCTTTTCGTCTTTTGGCATCAAAGTATGTGTAATGCACTTTATCTCGCAGGAAGTCATTAAGGCAGAATTTCTGCAGATCTTTCATTGGTTTATGACTAAGGGAAAGATTTATACTGTTAGTGTGAGTGCAATGACAATGTAGAGCTCATGATTTCAGTACAAAAAGGAAACAAAATATTTACTTCTTTGAAATTTCTGGAAATAGAAAAAGAGTAAAAAAAAAAAAAAAAAGAAGAAGAAAAGAAATAAATGAAGTATATTGTAAAAAAATGTTGTAGCTGTGGGCTGATTATGTGACATTGGACCTGTGCAGAAAGATACAAAGACCCACAACCTTACCCGCAAAGTAGCATGACACGCAGCTTTTTTTTTTTTTTTAGCCTTTTGTTGTTATTCTGTGTCTCCTTCTTGTCATTTTGTGTCTCTTGATAGTTGTCTTTGTACCTTTGTGGTGATTTTATGTCTTTTGTACTTGCTTTATATCTCTCTGCAGTTGCTTTGTCTCTATGTTGTCATTTTCCCCCTTCTTGTAGACATTATGTGTCTCTGTGTCTCTCTTTGTATCTTTTTATAGTTGTATTGGTTTTTTAGTAGTTCTGTGCCTTTTTTAATCATTTCATGTTTAATTGTTGTCATTTTAGTGTCTTCCTGGTTAGTACATGTCTCTTTGACTGACATTTTGTAGGTGAGAAGGGTAAGGGGGGCCTCTGACTCTAAGGACCCCTGGGCCTGTGCCCAGTAGGCCCTGTCAGTAATGCATGGTTGGGGCTTTCTCCCTGATTCAAGTCTTTATGCTAAGATAAACTTTGATAAGCATCTCCTAGGTGTTGCTTCATACTTAACAGGCAAATAAGACAGATGTACAAAACTTCTAATCTAACTCTTTTCTCTTCTTTCTTTTCTTTCACTGAAATATGGTGGGAGATATCCATCTCTCTGGATGAAGAATTTTAGTGTTCATGAAGGAACACTCAAGATCTCAGACAACAGCCTGCGTCTGTTTGCAAAAATGTAGTTGAAGAGAGCTCAGGGAATAAAAGAGGGCTGTCTGAAAATGCACTAGTCCTAAATAGTACTTTCAGCTCTGTGTATTCCCACACAAATTTGCATAAATTTCATAGTCTAAGTCATGGACTGTGGCTGGAGCGTGTTATTAGTCTATCTTTACGTGGTAGTACAGGGCCATCACACTGAGGGTTGTTGTTATCTCATTGAAAGCACCCTGGTATTACACCCAACGGATTGAGAGTGGGTCTTAAGATCGTGGGATTTGTTCACATATTAAAGCATGTCTGTTTGGATGCGCAGAAAAGAAACAGGTGTTCAGTGTTTGTGTTTGTGTGTGTGTGTGTGTGTGTGTGTGTGTGTGTGAGAGAGAGAGAGAGAGAGAGAGAGAGAGAGGAAGCAAACTCATGTGTGCGTCTTTGTGTAGCCCCCCCGTGATGTT
>JAOWBC010000935.1:6013353-6035020 GCA_028566105.1 Hypoplectrus providencianus | reverse complement strand
TATATGAAAAACATGATATTTTTTAGGGAGGCCTAATACTTACATTTAACTATGAAAAAAATCCTCCAAATCCTCACAGTTGGAGCATGATGAAATGTGGTGTTGCTTGCAATTTGTCTCTTATTACAGATTGACAGAGTAGAGAGCTACAAAATCAATGGGATGCTAAGAAAAAGGGTTATTAATAATGAGAACAGACTGGTTGCCCTTCCAAAGGCGTGCGAGTCAGCCAAAGCACAGATATTACACACTTAAAGACGTATTGGTTTTCTACCGACACAGGTGCTAACTGTCTTTACACGCTCTCCCAACTCCTACTCAAAAAAGAGAGTTGCTGATTAAATGAACAAAAAAATGGAACATTTCAGTACGAAAAAATAAAATGCCTCCACTTCTTTCCTACAGTGGATGCCTCAAGACAGCGCCATGCGTTGCAGTTGTCTGCATGAGCAACGTAGATCTGTAACCTTCCATAGGCTCACCGAGACATCTGCCATACATGGAAACATGAATAGAGCTGTTGGCTCTAGTTCAAGCTTTCGAGAGTGCCTTTTGTCTGTGAAAGGCCCATTGTGGAAGGATAGGAGGATGGTGTTTACGGTCGCCGCTACCTCCGTGGCCCCCACAAGGAGGATAATGAGATACAGTTGTTATCAGTGACAGCCGAGGGCCACGAGGAGTTGTATCAGCCTGGTGTCTCCGCTCTGATCCTCCCAGGGTGACAGAGAAGATTGGGATGACACTAATGTTGAATTGCTCCTCAGTAGAAACACACATCTTAACTATATATGAAATGTTGGTGAGAAAGAAATATGACATGAAGTTCACATTAATTAGTTGGTTCAGATTGTAGGGAAAGGAGCTGAGAAACTGTCTGGGACTTAAAGGGGTTAAATTGCAAATTAAAGTGACCTATAATAGGAGATGTGGAATCTGAAATGTGATGTGCAGGCAGTGCTGAAAAACTAAATTAAAAAAGTAATTACATAATGTTTCTATTTACTTTACTATTGTAAACCAGGCCAGTGCTAATCCTCAACACACACATACATGTATGTGTATGTATGAAGATACTGTTGTTAAACAAGAAGCCAAAGATAAGAGGTATTTATGGTAACTGTTTAAATCTACCTGCCAAAAGTGAACTCTGTGACTGGCATAATACTTAGACCATAACATAAGACATCGTTGTTTAAACCATGTAATAACATGGCACTGTCATGAATAAATTAGGCCAAAAACAGGAAAAGTCTACTTTATAATTCATAATACATAAAATATCAAAATAGCTAGCTATCTAGCTATCTGTTAACTTGTCCATTATGCCAATAACATTTGCTTACAATGTTCAGTTGGTACATTACATTCAGTAAATCTACGATGATATACTCACCATTAACAGCTAATATTAGCTAAAGTGGCCCTATACATCTCCACATAGCTTAAGGTGAGCCAGTGGATAGCAGCTGATATGTAGCTGTTCTAATTGTAATATATAGCCACCTTTATCCTAATTTACAGAACCATGTGACTGAAGACTTGCTAACCAAATATAATTAAGGCTATTGGAGGCTACCGAAGCTAGCAGATGTCTCAAATGTTGTAAATAAGATGATTTGTGAGTTACTGATTTTTGAATTTCTTCTCTTTTAGGCCTCTGTAGACCACCAGCCGTACACTAGGGAATACGTCCTGTAAGTTAACCAACCCTCAGACTTCCAACTCCAGTGAGGACAACACGAACTGAAGGGAAGTAATACTCAGGTGAGTTACAGTGTCACTGCCCAACACTGAGAAGTTTTGCTCTGAACTATACCTTTCTTTGAACTTTGACATCTCTGTTACCCAAGCAACCTCCCCCTACACACAGATGCAGTTGGTTCTTATCTCACAGCTCAGACCAAACATAAAAGCGATTCAGTGGTAGCACACTTTATCCAATATCCATGCTGGATGTGGCACAACATCTTAATTGATTTGTTCCAAAACCAGATGAAGTGAGTCACAAAAATCTGCGCTATATGCCCCTAGATAAGTGCAAAGACACACAATTTCTGCTTTGAAGAGTATCCAGCAATTATGTGTGGTATTTGCGGACAAACGCCATTGTTCATGGAATTTAGGGTCGTAGCTGAGGCCCTTACAGATGATTTATGTATTCAGCTGGGGATGGGGGTGGATAAAATGGGCAAATTTCATCTGGCTGTAGCAAGCTCCAGCCCAGCGGGCCTAGAGAAGGCTTAAACATAAGCAGGACGGGTGCCAGGTCCTCTCCTCGGCCATTGTGCTTTAATTAACCTACATAGGAGCTGACTGCTTAAATGTGCAGTGATAGATAAGGCCCCTTGGATGATTGATTTATTTACTGCACATGCTAGTGATTTCCATAACATTACTACCCCAATTACTAGCCATATGAGGCACAAAAGTCATTAACAGCCTCAATGTATGTATGGGCATGACTGTACCAACATATCGTGAAACGGTGGACATTAGTCACCGAAAACATGACACAGCTGCATGACAGTGAAATCAGGGGGGAAAAAAATCTTCCTGCATCAAGATCAGCCAAGGTCAGAGATGTTTCAGTGAAGGACAGCAAGAACAAATGAAGTGAACGATTAGGCGATGGTGTATCCACGACTCTTGGAGACATTGTTTTGCAAAAGCACACTGGGCCTGGCTTTGTCAAGTGAAGTCTGGCATGGGCCCAGCAGCAGTCTGAGGCTGTGATTGCTGCAGAACGTCTCCATCAGAGAGCACTAGAAGGTAACGGTGGGATTAAAATGGGCACTGCTGGCACATACAGGCGGGCAGAGTGTTTCTTTTTTTTTCTCTCTTTTTTTTCTGCTAGGCCATTGTTCCATATGTGCTCCACCTGCGCCTCTCAGAGCCTCGCGCCAAACACACGGCCGGCAGGCTCTACCATCCTTGCTGATTGGAAGTTGCCATGGTGACGCTGGAAGCCGGCACTGAAAATGGGGGGGCGCGCTGTAAATCTCAACATGGTATTTTTTTAATTTAGGAAATTGGCAAAGGAAGTGTAGTAAATGAATCGTCGTTAATAATAATTCACATATGGGACAAAACACAATTAGGCTGTTTTTGGCTACAGGCAAAGAGCAGGCAGCTCCCTCTAAAATGTGATCTCATCTCATCAAAGGCACTTCAGCTCTCCCAGTAGTCCTGAGTGAGGACATAGTACGTCTCGATCTGATAATGATGTTTATGGAAATAATATCGGTGAAGATTATCATTGGACACAGAGAGCAGCGAGATGGAGACATCAATCATGTAATGATGCCCCATAAATTGATTTCTTATCAGCGCACGCAAATGGATGGTAGGAGTGATTCAGTGCACTGGCTTATTAGTCAACTCACAGAAAACTCATATTTATTTTTTCCCCTCTGGGAGGCTTACCCACCTCCCAACGCTGTTTTGTTTCATAAGTTATTTTTTCATAAAGTGTTTGGAGTGCAGAGGAGAGGCGAGCAGCAAAGCTCACCCGTAGCTTTTAATAACACGATGGCCACCATCCAGCTTCAGACGAGTGCTGGGATTGGCTGATCCCTTCACACCCTGGCACCTGGAGCAGCCAGAAGTGTGTGCGTGTGTATGTATGTGTGTGTGGGTGAGGGAGAGGGAGAGGGCGAGGGAGACTGTTATTGGTGGCTGCACTATTGGAGGCGTGACATGACGAGAATCAAAGGCCCTCACCTGCAACCAAGTGAGAAGAAAAATCATTAAAATGGTTTCAGGCCAAAAGCCTTTGCATAAAATCCAAAAACTTTTAGTTTAAAAAACATTTTCTCCCGGTGTTAAATTCAAAGTTCAAAGTACATTCAAGTAAATTCTTGGCTTGGGTTTTGGTATTTGCAGCAGGTGTGTGAGGAAATATGTGAGGAGAAAAACCTCCCCGTTTCAATTCTGCAGGGCTCGAGTTTGTGTGAGACTGACAAAGCTGCATTGATGCTCCCCGCTCGCTATGGTGACCCATGTATTTGCCTATGATTAGCAGCCCCTGCTGAAAACGGCTGTGCAAATATGATATGTACATTTGCATGTTTGTTGTCATTCATTTGACCATTAATCCATAATCCAAATTAAACTGGTGGTAAACAGCATTGTGTGGATGTTTGTTTGGTTGTTCAGCTGTGGTTTGCAGGATCATCCAGTGGATTGATGTGCAAAAAGCAGCTTTGATAAAGCGGTAAAGACAGATTCAAGAAAGTCCTCCGTTTCCTGACACAGGAAGTCAAAAAATTAACTATTCTGATCTTTAGATGTGTATCTGAGTTGGTGCTGTCCGTGTGGCTCTTGTGCTGGTTTATCCAGTGCGGATGTGACCTTTCTGAGTCATTGAAGATGCAGAGTAGCAACACACAAACTGACCTGCAGAGGAATTAGCCGCTGCTCCTTTCGTCTCCTGCAAACCCAACAGCTTGAACACGCCTGGGCGCTGCCTCACAAAGGCGCTCTACAGAGGAGGCCTATTAATCTTCCCAAAGCCTCAAAAAGCAGAGGAGCCAGCGTGGGCCCCTGAGTCTGGTGCCTGGGGTCCACAGACAGGGGCCCTTGGCAGGCTCTGCAGGGTCACTCTTGGCCCCCGATCAAATAGGCGGGGGCGGAGCAAGGGCACAGGACGGAGTACCTGTGCCCTTTAGCAGATGCCAGGCTGAGGCGTGCTCCGGGGAGAGGTGAGAGGATCAGTCCTGGAGCTGCTGGCCTTCACCAGCATCAATCAGGATGTTGCTGCTGTTTCTCCATCATTAAAGAGGAAAGAGATGGAAGGTGATCTGAAAGCCGTGCGGCTTTGCTGCTGTTCAAGGCTGACGTGGAATTTGTGTCAATAAACACTTGAGTGAAGTAGCACCTGTGGCACCACTTTGCCTTGACTTTGTCTTTGTTGTTCAGTTCATCATGTGGAGATGCGACGATTAGTTTCATCTTACGACGCACACTTGTGATAATACCTGACAGCCTAAAGTGGTTTGTCAATGAAAAAATTATGAAGCACAATAGGATTATTTATTTTTTTCAATTTCAGTTCCACTTGTGAATATTGAAGTTTTTTCACATCCTAATAGAGGTGGTTGTTTACATTAGCAAAATGAGGATACAGAGGTTGTCGAGGACATTTAAGGTCATAGTCATCTTATTGGTGGTGATACTGAAGTCATGGAACCATAAAATTACTGTTGTTACTATTGTTTTTAGGCTTAAAAAATAAAACGAGTGGTGTTAATTTGTGAAGATTAGCTTGCTAAGGAAAATGTGAAAGTATAGATACACTTTAGTTTTATGTGGCACTTATTTTCTGTGATAATTCGAAATCCTATGGAGAATCACATTGACTTTTTGTCAAGGAAATCAGGGAAATGTCAAGGGCCATGTAGTATGGCCTACAAAAATACCGATGCAGCATTTTATCAATCCTACTAAAAGTTGAAATCCTGATATATCTTAAATATTCCCGTATTATTTCCTTTAGTGGCAGAGTAGTTGGTCAGAAAAAAAAATCTTCCCACTGAAGACCATGAAAAACACACCAAACTGTTGAACTGAGTAACTTGTTTTCTCATCATGTTGAACATGGGCACCGTAATTTATTTGGTGAGCCAGCATACATCATTCCGCTGCACAAGAACATTAACTGTGTATTTATCCATGCCTGAAAAATAGTCCCCCTAAAAATACACTATTGATGTTTGGGTAAAGAGAAACTAGAAACTACAGTGCACAACTGTTTGAGGAAATTATTACCTTTTTTAAAGAAAGAAAACACATTCAGTAGAAAGCAGAAGTCTAGGGTGGAATAAGATTTCAATTTTTTTTTTAAATATTTCAATTGATTGGTTGGCAAAAAGAAAATGTAGAATAACACCAACCTTTTAGAATATATTATTAACATTTTCATGCTCTTTATTGACCTCACATATTTATAATATTATCACTTACATTAGTAGGTGAATTGTTACCAGTTGCCATCCACACAATGAGTTTATGTAACAAAACTCAACAATAAATGACACTGTCAGTTTCCAACACACAACATAATTTCCTCAACATGTCCAATCTGTAACAGACAAACATTTTTATGCTCTGCGAAAAAGTACAGCCACACCATCTGGACACATTTCACACAGAATGCACAGAACCTGAAAATCACTGGAGGCTCTGAGAAAACAGAGACACAAACAGGCTTAATTATAATACTGCTTCATTTTTTTTCCATTTGTGCAATGATATTAATAAAAATACATGGTTCAAAAGGTTTATTTTGAATATAATTCTTCATATAAACCGATGACTCTCCTCGTTCTGTTATCAGTAACATGGTACTCCTGTAATCAGATTATTTCAGAGCCCTGGTGCTAACATTTCTTTGAGGAACATATGAATAATACCAGTTTCCTATCAGTCCCAGGGTGCCGTTTTGAATCCAACAATGACCTTTGACCTTTGTGGAGGAGGTTACTGGAAACCAGAGTTTCACCTCGGAGATCAAAAAAGAATCACTTAGTTAATATTATCTACATCCATTAACCATTTCAAAGCGATGTTAGTAAAAAGGAGGGACTGTAGGAAATGTAGGCAAGGTGCTGACCTCTTAAAGAGAGATTTCCAAACTGTCTGCATAAATCAGAATTAAAAGAAGGGAGAAGACTGCAACTCTGTGCTCTCAAGTCATTTATCAACAGAAATCTGTGATTTAGGATGTGAACAGAGGTTGGCTCCTGTCTCTCCACAATGCATTTGTCTTCATCCACATTAAGTTGAAGAAATTTGCTGAACCTATGAAACAAGTTTGTGTTTAATATGTCTTTTGACACAAGTCAGTGTCTTTTTTGTTTTGTTTTTTAAATAAAACTAATAATCGAGTTTCCTCAACTGTTAATGCTCAAACTCCAAACAGGAAACATTCCATTCTACTCAATAACCATAACATCATCCAAAAGCATAACCATAAAATTATCCTGTTATCGTGTTAAAGCTTCGGCATCCTTCCGCTGGCTCTATTGCCTCTTAAACAAATAGACCTTGCTCGGGCTTTTCAGTGTGTGTAAGGACTTGTCAGAATAGATGTACCCTGCTGTGGCTGCTGCTCTTTTCACCCCACAGCCTGCGAGGACTGAACAGAGCTCTACTGTGCCTCAGCGGACATTGAAATTCCCCCGACGTTTGTACAGTGAATTCCATTTCCTTGCCTTTTGATTCATACTTTTTTTTCCCCCTCTCCTTTTTGCTGTGAAGTACCTTTTTGTCCCCTGTTTGAACTTCAGTGAAGAATTGCTCTGCAAATGGAAGTTGGGGCCAGACAAAATGGGTGAAGTGAATGACTTGAAAAGCTGGAAAACCATAAAGAATAATGGCGTGCGATGACTAAGGAAACACTTTAAATAAATTCTCTAAACAAGGGGTTCTCCCGTCGAGGCTGTTACCAGGAGTGGGCTGTTTATGTAAGAGCAAATAAAAATGTACAATTCTTAAAGTGGATTTAAATTCATTTGAAAGTGCAACAATTGTTAAGGAGTCTGAAATTTACTTTTTCCAAAATTCAAGTTGAAATCAGAAGCCAGCATTCATTAAAACACCTCATTGTGCTTGTGCATTAGTTGCAATCCTTGGCTGCTTTTGTCTACACATAATCATCTAATTAGTAGCTAAAAAGGAAGTGAAGGTCAATATGCCGCATAGGCGCATTGGACACTTCTTTCTTGCTCCTGCTCCCTACAGTTCAGCCGCTCGATGTCTCTATAGCCAATCGAAGGTGTCCACATTGAGCAGGAGGGTCAGCTCAGAACAGCTTGTTCTCATCGCAGTGAGGCTCATCTATACTGTATGCGGGGTGTGGATTAGGGGATGAAAGAATGCCACTGACTGTGAAATTGCCTGATTTTTATCGGGGATGTTGGGGAGCAGCTGTGCACAATCCTCTGCCCTAATCCTGGGGTCGGAAAGAGGGCCGAGCAAGAAGGGGAGGTGTGTATGTGTGTTGTTGCCATCCTGTGTGTGTTGCATGCATGCCAAGGTGTATAATGGAGAAGCTCTGAATGCTTGTGTTTATGCATGCTCCTTCAGTAGACTAGTTATCCCTGATAAGTTATCCCAGTGTTTGTACTCTCATGAGTGTTTTCGCAGCAGTGTGGAACCAGCGGCGGCGCTTGGATGCAGGAAGGAATCAGCAGATGACTGAGGCGACAGCTTGGCTTTTCATGTTTCAATTGGTAAAGGCCATCGCCAGTTAAGAACTGTGTCATAACAATATTATTGATGCGTTGACTGTATAATCCTGTCTCTCCACTGCCCGATCAAGCCTGCTGCTGGAATAGAGAGGAACAGGAAATACAACTGGGAGTGTTTGTCGAGGTTTTCAGCTAATTTTCAATTTATGCTGTAAAATAGGGATTTCATAAAGCTGGCTTCAATCCGTTCTGAGGGGAAACTTAACGTTGCACTTATCAATCTGTTTTATATAAACAGTAGTGCTGTGTCACAAGCAGACAGTTATCACCAAACCAAACAAAAATATGATATGACAGATCTTGGGTTAAAATAAAAGTACTGAATGCAGTTACTTAGGTTACGTAGAACACGACGTAAAATGTGACATAGCTACGTACAGATGTTATTATTGCTGTTTCTCACACAGTACACAAACCATAGTCTTCCAGGTCGAAGTGTGTGTCTGTTTCAGGCAGGCCTTTACTGTCTATGTCAGCGGCTCTGAGGTTCTAATAATAACCCAGAATAATAAAGGGAGCCTTGTGTGTGTGAATTAGACACTAAAGTATCACTGTTTAAGGTTGGAGTTGCTTCAGTGGCTCCAAACTTTACTGTTTACTAACTGGGAATATTCATTTATATGCAAGGCTACTTCAAGCTTCATCATAAAAATGACTTTACAAACAAATAAACATAGAAAGTTTCTGATTTGTTTTTCATTATTAAAATAAGAAATCCTGCACAACATAAACAGGAAGTAAAATTTGAATTTAATTTCAATTTAAATGCAAATATATGAGTCACTGTCAGTGTTGTATTTTCAGTTTGACATAAAACTTTTCATATTGCCTATTTCCATTACCCATTACGATTTATTAGTTGTAAATGCTTCAACAATGTAGAGATTAAATTGAAAAAAATCACAAAATGAAAAAAGTCAAACTTTATTGCATTGAAATATATAATATTGAATGGCACTTTGTTACTTTTGTACAGGATAGAAAGAGTCAGTTTGGTCAACCAAATGAGATCATAATAAGGGTTTGGATGTGGGTGCACGGTGCAGGGTTTGGAGGAACAGTGAATCTTTGATCCCTTGTCTTTGATGTAGCGCTCCCACATATAGAAGCATGTTTGGTGTGGGCGACACATGCCACTGAAGCTCTCTATCTGCTTGTCTCTCTGCGACTGGGGAATCATTCCTTGTGGCGGCGCTCAGATGTTTGTATACAGCGAGGCCTATCTCGGTGGCCATGCCTGACGCTCGGACTGAAATACACTCAGCAGGTGACAGGCAAACATATGCCTCAAATGCCATGGGGTCCTGAAGCCGGATCATCTCCAAAGGCTAACTGGCAGGTTTAAGTAGGGACGGCATTAATACATATTATTCACAAAGAGCATGATTGAACAGAAAAATGTGCCCGGCGTGTACCCAGCTGCTTTGTTGGCACACAGCTCAGCCTCTGCCTGGGTTTCAAGACTGAGCTTGGATTTAGCCATGCATTCACTGAATTCCCCATGCAGCTCTTATTCATTCATTCAGGCACAGGCTGGGCTGTACCAACAAACTGGTATCTGTGTGTGTGTGACACAGACTGTGTGCATTTGTGCCAATTCCTGAATAGTTTTGTAAATCACAGCAAATTATGATTTTTGACAAGTATATACAGAAAATGTTTAATACTCAGAAATTCAATGGATGTGATTTTAAAGGGCCTCTGTGCGCTTTGTGTGTTAAGTTATTGTAAGGCTGTTTGTCACACACAGATGCCAGTACAATGGCAGCTGAACACAGTGCGTTTCCCAGGAAAATTGAGCCTTTGACCTTTAATTTTTCCATTCATTCTGTGGACATTTCTATTCATCCCAGTGAGCTGAGTTATTATAGTTTTGCAGTTTTAATTTTATTTCAATTCTATTTTATTAGGCATTTGATTTGGCATGGCTGATGCAAACCAAGATGAAACACATTTCCTGTGTTTTAACCTTCCATAAACATGTATGGAGACATGTTTTTAAACCATAGCTTGCCTTGCAGCCCTCAGGAGGTCAGCAGGTGCTTCTGGGCTTGCCAGATGTCTTCGGTTGCTTCCCACAGTGAGTGTAATGGATATATTTGGAGATACAGCGCCCTCTAGAGGTAAAGATGTAAAGCTTTTTCAGGCCAAAACTTGCTGGGAAATGGATTCCCGTTCCAAGAATACGGGCCCAGACAAACACATTGTATTGCCTTTTAAAGCCTCTTAATGTGCATTTATTTCATTTTTATTAAGTATTTATTATTTATGACAAAATGGGTGATTTAAAATTGATAATTTAACTTCTAAAATGGCATTTAATCATTTTTATCATTTAAAGGTAGTTGCTGACAATACAAAACATTCATCAGAGAAATGTTACAAATTAAGACAGAAATATACTGTAAATGTAAATTTCCCTTTCAAATGAAAGACTTTTTTTTTTTTACACAAGGCAAAATTATTTTCATAATATTGTCAAAGAAAAAAAAAGAAAAGTGTAACAAGCAGTAGGAAATACAGAAGTACTTTCATTACCTTAAAATACCATTAATAATACTAAAGTTTATATGACAGATTATTTATTTAACCAGATTAAACCTGATAGAACCGGTGGAAGTCTTGGGTGGGGTGATGGGACCTAGAAATATGAAAAATGAGATGCAATTTATGAGCTTGAAGAAATCTGAAAAAAGTAGAAATAGTAAATAGGAAATAAGATTCCTTATTGGCAGTCTTACCTTCACCGTTTGTCAGCTCTTGAGAAGAAACTTGCAAACTAAAAACAATTGAGAGGAATACTTGTGTAAGGCCTTCATGCTGGCTTATGATAACTTCTAGATGAATAACATTTGGTGTCATGTAAAGTTTACATGAATACATGTATGCTAACGTCTGCCAAGCTTTCCTTTGGCAAGTAAAGTAAACTCACATGCTGTCCTTTAAGAGGTTTGCTGTAAAATTCAGACTCCGGTACTTGGCTTGCTCTTCGACTTTCACTCACTGTAACACCTGGAGGGAAATTATCCAATATGCACAGCTCAACAGAGAATTGTTCAGTAAAAGAAAATAAAAGACTCCTGTTTAGCGCAAGTGAAACTCACTCGATCAAACAGGGCACTGGGGATTTGATTAAATAACACTTCCCGGAGGATTAATTCCCCACCACTGCAACTGGGACTGGGGAAACTACAAAGGCATGCAAACACAGGTTTTCTCTGTGCAGACTCAGATACGTTTTTAAAGACTCACTTGGCGTGTGATGAACGATGTTGATTTTATCTGGGGGGAGAGAAGAGTGTCTAAGCCATTTACAGTATACAGCTTAATACAATCAATTGTATGGTGGCTCCACAGTAACTTTAACTGCACTGTATACTATTTATTTTGAAGTTGAAGTTCCAGGAAAGCTGAGCTCTGCAGAGCCTCTCTGTGATGACAGCAAAGCTGAACCCTCATATTCATGATGGAGGAATATTTACCGTAGACACTGTCATCATCCTCCTTGTTGTGAACCTTACTGGGCCTCTGCTGACTCAACTTCTCCTGCGGAGACAGAGATCAGTGCTCATGAATCTTTTGTTACCTTAGTTGGAGTTTGATTAAAACAAACTAGATTTTGGGTTGTGAAAGCATCCTTAACTGCCTCAAACTTCATTCTTTCAAGTGTCCAGCAGGGGGCAACCCACGACTTTTTTTAAAGTGGTCAGATTACATAGAAGGCTTTTGGAAGATGACCTGTCTTTTGCACTGAAAAATCCAAATGAGTTTAGGGTTTTAATATCTGTTTTCAGGCTGGTGTCGTTTGAATTTTGTCAATGATTGTCCCCTTTTGAGTAAAATACCTATAACAGCAGGGTATGCTCCAGGGCGTGTGACTGACAAGTTGATTTCAGAGCATTATCTGGTTTTGGTGTTGTCAATGTTTTTGTAGTTGATGATTTTCCAGTGTGTTTACAATTCATAAAAGTCAACTGAAACATTTTGACATTCGTAATAGTTTGCTGTTCATTTTTGCTCTTTTGGGGACCAAGCTAGCCAGTGCTACCACCACTCATCTCACAATAAGGTGTTTTAATGAATGTGCAAATATGGTCGCTCCCAGCTCCAAAAAAATGTTCGATAGAAATTTCTAGAAATCAATATGGCCAAAATGCTAAAAGGCTTCAGAAAAGCAGTCTCAATGTTAATGATGGCTAGTTGACATTTTAGGTACCTCGAATTGAGGTAAACCACCTGATACATTAAGTGGTAAAAAAAAATGTTACCTCAGTCACCATCACTACAACATAACAAAACTAGTACACTGATTAATGTATGATAAATAAAGAACAACCCATTGGCCTGCTTCTTTTAAATCAGAGTATTGTTTTGCACCATGAAAATAATAAGCCTTTCCCCCAGCTGAAGATCTTGACTCATCATTGTAATAAAAGCACAGGTCTTAATAATATCATTACAGATGAAGCGGTTAAATGAAACTCAGCCATCGTTAATTTTATTATTTACACCTGTGTTTCTCCTACTGTGGCTTTCCAAAATGGGTTCCATAAAAGCGGTCTATTAGAACAGCTGGAAGCCCAGCAGGACATGAGTGTATTTATTTGTTGTTGACATTAGTCTATTGTCATGGCGACAGCACTGTTTTAGTTTATTTCTGCACCTTTTCCTGCCATTTTCATATCTGACTGTTCCAACAACAACTCTTCCCACCATTCCCCAACCTCCTGATTGTTATTAGCCTGCACACCTGTCCTTAATTCCTCTCATTAACCTCCTGGTATACGATATGTACTGGCCCACTTCAGTTTGATCCTGCTTTTATAACAATGGCCAATAAAACCTTTTCATGTTAGCTGTTCTGTCTAAAGGTAATAAAACCTACACTGTAGTTCACTGATCTTTTTTTTTTGGCCATCAAACAGAAGCTTGAAAGAGCGCCACATCATCCAAACCTTTAATCAGATACACTCCATTTGCAGTGAAAAGGTCATGACAATGTGCAAGATAATAAGTGATAAGTGGCCTTTCATTATTATCCATCATCTCTCAGTTAAGCTTTACATGGTAAATGTTGTGAAACAGAGCTTCTTGGTTTACATTTGGCTTTAAAACTACTTGGTTAGGTTTAATTGAAGATGATTTTTTGGCTTGAAATATTTATTTTCTGGCATGTTTCCATCAATACATTTCTATGCACATTTTGAAGATCAGCATGAGAAAAGCTCGATGGAAACAGCAAAAATCAATAAAACTTGTAAATGAAAATAGCAGCAAAAGCAAACACTTGATTGCGGCTGTTTTTGTCTGTTTTGTAAAAAGAGCTGAATCAGAGATGGAACGTTTTGACACAGCAGTCATTTACCTCGCATCACTGATTAGCTATGGCAATATGGTATGAAAAAACAATTGCAAGCTCAATTGAATCCAATTGACTTCTCTCCTTTTTTTTTCCATCGGTTGCCAAAGTCGTCCAATTAGCAACCTCTGCTTGATTGTTTGCTTTTTCTCTACTATGCTCTCTGCTTAAACTGGGTCACTTGACTTCCTGCTTTGCTACGACCACCAGAGGTCGCCAACTACCAAATGCAAATATGGGCTATACTAAGCTACTTGTACTAATGTAAGCCTGTTTTTTTAAGGACAAGGACAGTTTGCATTTCTTTCATATTTCTTGGACCTCCAGGCTCTACTGTGGGTACATTGTTGTAGCTTGGCATAATATGAGCAACAGATGGTCCTAGTTTTATAGGGTTTGGGCAGTCACAGTGTGCGACAGTCTTACCTGCTGGACAGCATCCATTCCCTTCTGAACCCGCTGCCAGTCACCGGAGCGCTCCACGGCCCCGTCCACAGGGAGTGATCCTGCCTTAACCCTCTGCTGCAGCTCAGCGAGCTGCTGGAGCGTGTTTATCTGGTTTGGCACAAAGGTATCATAGGTGGAAGAGATGCTGTCTTCTCGGCCACGTGCTGAAATGTACAACAAATCAATAAAATATATCCAAACGTGCAAGGACAGGTTAATAAGCTGGAAGCCAACCATAATATCATCATTACACTGTTCAAGTCTATAACAGAAATAAGACAAGACAGAGCATAGAGCCACTCCAGATGGTACTCATGGGGGGTGGCTGCTTTGTGATTTTGCTCAGCACATCTGTAATGTCAGTGAGTCATGAGGGTGGTAAGTAATTTTCTGGGTGACTGTGATGATCTTTGGACCCGTCACTCAGTGTCACCAACAGTACGGCAGAGCAGAAAATGGCTTAGTATCTTTGTAGGTGTTCAATGGCAGTCGCAGCTCTTTCACACTTTGATTTTTTTCTCATCATCCTGGCATCCAAACGCGTTTAAATGTGCTACATTCTCCTTTTATTGCTTTTGCTTTTTGGTTTGTGTGCCCATTACTGCCACAGTGACTTATTTCCCCATGGTGATCACTACAATTTAATTTTATATAACAAAGCACCACAAATTATCTGAGAACTTCAACAATAAATGATACTACCCAGCAGGAAATTCCAACAGGTAATCAATCATAACAGAGAAGTCAGCAATATCATTGGCACAGTAAAAGCCCTGCTGTTAGGAGTAACAAATTACAATCTGCAGGTCTCAAAATCTTATTGCAAATTCTGTGCAGAAAGGCAAAATATAGACACTTTTTTGGAGACAGTGCAAGTGGAAATAAATGGCAACAGCTTATTTCAGCTGAAGCGGCCAGTGAGTACCTCACATTTGGTTATTTTTGACACAAATTGATGGCTGCAACTGTCTTTTTGTGAGTGGATGATAAAGCCAGACACCACAACTAAAGTAAAGTGGTAATTAAAGTTTCTGGGCATTAATATGCACATGGAAACTCTTAAGTCTGAGAAAATAGGGGTGTACTGGTGGTCTGGTGGATAGTTAAGACACATATAATCACAATGTGCCCAGTTCGGTACTGACTGGGACCTTTATATTTACAATGTAAGCCTTGAGATTTTCAATGAGTTTACTTTTTTAAAGTGGTAACTATAAGATTCCAGTATGAGCAGTACTGACTTTACCCCATGAGCTTAAGAAGAAAGACATAACATGATACATTCCCAAAATCACAAACCTATTTAAATAGATAATGCTTTAATTCCACCGAATTCAAAAAGGCAGGTTCGACTGAACATTCTGAACACTAAATGTATAACATATCTGTGTCTTGAGAAAACGTGTAATCATGAAGTTTAATCCATTTAAGAGACTAAAAGTCAGCATATGTTGACCTTGCTGCTTCCATATTGATCAGTGTTTCTGCATTGCATCTTCTGCGAGTTCTCCAGCTCCATGGACGTGCTCACTAAACTGCTGCCTTAATGCTTTTAGTGTGAAGTCGACAGATCGACCGTTATGTCCCATATTAACTGTCACTCACCTTGTTTAGAGGGAAGTGAATACAGATCAGCTTCCCCCTGAGGTGTCTTCTTCTTCTGGAACACTGTGAGCACAGAGCATCTTAACTTTAAATATGCTCCTGCACTTTAACAATTCTGCCACAAGATGGTGCCATACCCTAATATGTACAAACAACCCAATGACTGTGGAAAGCTAAATGTGAATAGCCAGAAGAAAAACAATCCTATAATTTTTTTACCCAATACTTATATAATTGAATGTGAATATGTTTGAAATAACAGGTATGCTGGTTTGTAATACAGAGCCTAAATCTGTGTTTCTCTCAGAGTTAGACACACATTCAGCTCTGGTTTGAATTAAACGCCATGAATGATGCTTTTGGTTTGGTAGTGAGCGCTCAGTATGAAAGGCTACACTGTTTAGCTGTCAGAGGCGGTGGAGCTGTGGCTGTGTGACCAACACTGGATTGAAATTCAACATCCACACCCTGCACGATAATCCCACCTCTGACCATTTCCTCCATGACAGCGTGTCTCTTTTCCACTTCATGTTCAAACACAGCTTGCTCATAATACAAGCCTGGCTTTATGGCTTAATACAGAACCAAATGGTGAGTGGAGTCCAGCTGAGGGACAGGTCCACATGACTGTAGCTTTGCCTTGTTTGAGTATGTTCCTCTACTCTCTTTAGAGTTTACATGCAGAGTAACTCCACTCCACAGGATTACATTTCATTCAGATTTCAGCATTTCAGTCTCATTGAGCTCGCCACTGCTAACAAAAGAAGACTCCTCATTATTTCCACTTGTGCAGTGGTCTCCAATAACTGGCTCCTCGCCTAATCCTCCACCAAGCCTCATCTCTCCTCTCACATCTTTCACTGCAGCAGTGGGAGTGAGCAGCAAAATGTGATCCTTGTGTGGTTTTGAAGCTCCACTGTCTCAATAGATGGAAACCTCAAAATCCCTCTCCTTTCTCTGTTGCGCTCTGGGGACAAGGACGATGGAAAACATGTGTAATGACTTATTCTGGCTGACTTGGCCTTGGTCTGGCCAAGATTGGTTGCAGATGGCAGCCCGGTAGTTCCCTCTCAGTTACTGAAGGGATGGTTGGGATGCAGAGAGTTCAGTGGTGCACTCAATTTCTTTTTTTTGCATTGAAGATCCCATTGGGCTGGGAGTTAGCTTACTGGATACAAGCACGCTCAATAAAAAGCTGCATAATGAAGCTCGAGCGCCTGTTGCACGGATCTAATATTTTTGTGTGTATTTTGAATGTACAACTGATGGTTATTAAAGAGCAGCTATAATATTATCTCAGGGAATAACAACTAATTATAGACGCATGTGTGCATGTTTGCATTTGCAAGATGAAAAAGGGAGACGGTTAATGATTTATAAGCCTTAATAATACCACTCACTTTTGGATGTTTCATCTTCATGAAATATTCACGCAGCTGAAATTGAACAGTTAGGGGCTGTGGGCTCCTAATGCAGGCAAATGGTGCTTTCTTTTTCCTCACTTTTGTTTGTTTTGCAGCAGGAAGCTGTCATGTTCTTGTAGTTTACAGGATCAAGACAAACTACATTGCAAAAAAAAGCATCTTCAGTTCTCTTCAGCAGCAATACACTGACAATGGCAATGCACATTCCAGGCACTTCCTCCCTCCCACATGATCTCCCAAACTCCCCTTCACATACTGTGCATAACTCAGTGTTGTTTTTGCTCCGAATCAGCTCAGTCATGTCTGTGGTTTGAATGTGGCAAAAGAGTTACCTTTGGTGATGTAAGGGGTTTTGTCCTCCTTCACCTGGGTGCTCTCAGGCCGAGGTGTGGGTGCTGGGGGACGATTGGCAATAAGTACTGCATTTGTCGAGTTTAGGAACGTGTCATATTCATCATTCACCCCCAGAGGTGCGTAGATATCCTCATCTTCCCCCTCTTCATCCTCTCCTTGTCTCCTTTTTGCATGCTCTGTGGAAAGTGACCCTAATGCACAAAGTGGTTACTGCACTATTGCCTGAGCGGCAAAAAACAGCATGCAGAACTTCATGAATCTGACAGTTCACAGCTAATCGGAAGCAACGCTACATGCTGTGCACATCAGCGAGGGGAAACTTTCAGTGGTCGGAAATGAATGGCAACCCAGCATAATGATACGTAGGAGGAAAAAAACAGAACTATTCCATCACTGGCTTTCCTTTGTCCTCCTTCCACTTCCCATCAGTCCTTCACTCACCTGCAGCGCACATCATTTCATACACACTGGCATCCCCATTGTCCTCTCCTGAGTTGAACATATTCTGCAACAACAGAGCACGAAGAGATGCATTTTATGCCTCATCCAAATCACAAAGAAGCTGCTCAATAGAGGCAATTTAGTATTCAAGGAGAGAAATGTCTAATCTGTTGTGCTGACGCCTGTAAGATTTAATTTTTTTTTGTCTTAGTATTCGTGCATGTTTGACGAATCTTACCATGCAGTCTGGTTTTTATAAGAATGTGAATCTGTCTTTGGCTGCCTCAGTACATCCATCTTGGCAGCTCATTTTCTCACCTGTATCCTCCTTCCAAGGCACAATAATAAAACATAAACGCTAGAAAGACTATCCACTAAGCACTTTCTAAGCCCTTTAACACTATAAGCTGATATCTGCCTCCATGCTATGCTTTAATATTCAGTGTTTTCATGTCAGATGCGACAAACGTCCAGATTATTAATTGAGGTTTCTCACCGCATCTTTTAGGACTTCACTTGTGGAAAAGCAATTTCAGGGCTATCGCAGGAGTAGGGGAGGTGGGCTGTAACTCTTCTTGCTGCTGGATAACAGAAAGCATTTTCCCTCTGACAGCAAAGCTGCTGCAGAGTCGGCCTGTTTGCTAATAGCATGCTGAGGGACAGACAGGGGTATGATCAGGGTAATTATGAAATCAGACAATCTTCCCCTTTCAGTCTAAACATATCATTTCGTGAGCAATTCAAGACCCTTGGCTTGATGTTTAGACTGCATCCGTGATTAGATTGAGATACGGATGTTAATTTACAGCCGTATTTTATCATCTGATAGAAAAGTGAGGAGTTGCATCATTAATTTTGAAATGAATGGACATGGATGAAAGATGCTTTATTTACTCAAGAAACGAGAAAGGAAGGACAAAAATGCTGGGCAATGATTGCATGGATGTTCTCACTATTTATACTATATATACTATATACTTTTTAAACTGTATTTACTATGTATCAAACTGAACTGTTTTGCAGATTTCACTTCCAAACACATTATAGAAATAAAAGGCATTATGATTATGGATTACATTGATTTATTAACAATAACCTCTTTCAAAAATATGAATCTTTGCAGAACATATGAAATACAGCTCACTTTGATCAAGCTATCCTCAATATAACCTGCCACGCTCTGTGTGCAGTTTCCAAGCAACACAGCCACTCATGACTCAATTACAATATTGCACTGTTCCTAGTACTGCAAATTACTTATTGGGTGCTATGAATGCATTACTTAACAGTGGAGGTTCATAACAGGCCCAACAGGTAGAAAGGACGGGTTAATTACCACCGCAGCTTGAACATTGAATTATAATAGTTGGACGCTGTGCTTAAGCACAGTGTGGTATTTTCAGGAACCATTTCTGAACAGTGGAGGGGAATTTATTTACTAACCGCGAATGCTAAATCATTTTACAGATGTCTGAAACTGCAGGAGCCCCGGGCATTCCAGACAAATTCACTTTCACCACCGCAATCCAAGCAGCAGTGCTTCAGACAAAACAGCAGGCATGATTTTGTTTGAGGGAGAGCAAATCTCAAGTGAATCTAGGATAAGATAAGGAGTATGAGACTGTTTTCAGCAGCTAAAAGGGGCAATACACAGGCCGGCTGGCCTTGGCTCTCTGTACCGGTATGCTGGCTGTCTTTTGACACAGTGGTTTCAGAATAAGTGTGTTCGATGCGCAGCAGATTGAAGAGTCAAACACTGAAACCATCACTTAAGTGCAACATAGGCATCATCTGTCCGACTTGTATGTTGGCATGTGAAAATAACAAGTGGTCAGCTCAGCACGCAAAAACACTTCACACTTCATCTATATTTATGCTGTAAAATATTGTTTTTACAGATTTCTTTAAACCAAACATGACAAAACTGAAGCTATGGCTCAATTTGCACTCTTCTGTATATTTGCAGTAGTTGTGCTATCAGCTTCATGCCAATGTTGCTAGGCTTGTTATTCTAATGTTTAGCAGGTACAGTGCTACCCGTGCTACAGTGCTATACATGTAATGAAAGCCAAAACATGATGCTCTTCTGACCACAAAAAAATTAAAAACACCAAAATGTTGTCCCAGTACTACAGGTTTTGCATCCATATGCAGTTATCTGTTTAAAGAAGTTATTACTAAAGCAGATCTGCTTCCATAGCTGAGTCTGACTCAAAGGCTGGTTAAATATAAACTTTATATGTAGTCCCACTACACACGCACACAAACAACAGTAAGTCAAACCTAAGGTGTAATAAGAGTTCTTTTTTCAGACTGATGATGACTGTATCATTCAAATGAGAAACAAATCTCCACAGTTACTGACTAAACAAACGTCAGATGCAAAGTAATGTCAGCAGAATCAACTAATCCCTGGTGGGAGCATAGTGGGTCACATAATTTGACTCTTGAGCATGTGGATAGGAGTATACTGTACACAAACACAGCATGCTGCACATAAATAGCTCTTTGTAGTCTTTGGTGGACCATACAGTTACAAGCTAATTTGTATTTATCGAGCCCTGCTCTGCTCTGTCTCAGAGCACTCAGTGGAATCTTGGTAGGAGCACAGAGTCCATCTAAATGCCAAGTGACACTCAGCCAAATTTGTGACCCTGTATTAAATTATTAAATAAGGACAACGTGTGTTTGTGTTGGTAATTACGACGCTCAGGCACAATATGGCAGTCTGAGGACATAAACATCATTGATAACAGCGGAGCAATTTCTATATTTGTATTCTAGTTATGCTTTCCCTGAATAATTCAGCTTTCCCCTCTGGAGCAGTTCACAACTAATTAACAAAGAAGTGTGGTGCCAGGGCAGACTAGTGGATCTGACGCAGGCCCTGTGAGTGATTCAGCCTGTGTATGAAGCAGGGGACCAATCCATCGAGGATTTATTGACAGAGTGCTGCTACACTGACGCCCAAATCACTGATGCATCATGGGTTGATTAATTGGAGGTAGGGGAAACACTGCAGATGAGTTAATGAAACTGCTGTGCAAAAAAAGGGAGCAAGAACAAAACCCCACCCCACATACTTCCTTTCTTAAACTTCCTCTAATGCACAACACAGACACAGTTAAGCTGTTAAGATGAATTGTAATTACCCTCCAGGAAAACCACAAATGCCAGTTGCTTGTGCATGTCGAATCTGTCTGTTATGTTACATCTATAGGCTTGTTGAGGTCCCAGTGGGGAGACCTCTGTTTGACTCCACCGCTCCCCTGTCAGCTCAGCTGAATCGCTGCAGATTCACAGGGAGAACTTCGACTCACTGGAGCAATCTGATCAAACCCTGCTCCATCTGCAGTCACTCTCAATTAGCAGTGTTGCTAGGGGGGAAATACATTTGCAACAGCTGTTGGAGTGTCTAAATTTCCCCTGAGGGGGAAATTCTCTACAGGTTGATCCAAGCCATCAGAGAAAGTTAAGAGTTGTCAGTATTATAAGGGAAGATTGGCAATAAGAGCAAACACTGAATGAATGAGAGACTGAATAGGCTGGTCTATTACAAACTGACATGGAAGGGATTCAACTGCAGATAATAGCTATACTGCATTGCTCCAATAAAATGGAAGCGACTGGAAGAGCTTGTGCTGTGAACAGGTACTTCTAAAACTGCTACCTTTTCATAACAGGTATAGTTACTAGTTCCTTTACAGAAAAAGATTGTACAACCAGGAGTCCCTAAAACTTGGAACTTGGTAAAAAGTAATAAAATCACAATCTAACAAGTTATAAAA
>JAOWBC010000935.1:5996034-6010214 GCA_028566105.1 Hypoplectrus providencianus | reverse complement strand
GACAAACATTTTATCCATTCATCCTGCAGTTAAATATTTAACAGAATTCTTAATCTAATTTGTGATAAAATATACAGTACTGTTGCCAAATAGTTTAATTTGTTTAGATCGAGTCCAAATAAAATTAAAAGAAAGTCGTACCAGGTTATTTCTTCCTCTAAGTGTGATTACTCTGCAGATGTTTTTCAATGTAAAGGTCTGTGTAAGCAGTCTTACAGGGCTACAGGGTACCTCTGTCAGGTGTTTTTTCACATTGCAGTCCCTGAAATCCTCCAGTGGGCATGCTCTCCAACAACATGGAGGACAATTTCTGGTCCAGCTTCTCCACAGAGGACTCCTGAAGAGCCTGGAATACAGTGAGCAACACAGTTCACAATTATTTATATTGAAATAACATGTTGAGGCCTGCCATGTCAACACAGCAAATATTTGAAAGTAAATTTGATGAGCAAACAGAAGCAGCACCTAAAAGCGGTGGATTCTGTGTTGAAATCGAACCTCCAGAGGCACGATATAAAAATGTCAAGTTAAATTTAAACAATGTGCGTTAGGGTCCAGTTGTGCGAGTCCAGGCTTTTAGTTTGAAATTCTCTTGGCAAATTCTTCTTTTGGCATTGCTCAAGTTTGCCTCTTCAGCAAAAAAGAACTAATCAAATCAAGTGTTCACGGCAGACAGAAGGCTGAAACCAGCCGTCACTACATTTTCCAGAGAGGAACTGGTGGCGCACATTAACATCAGCAGAAATATGTGGTTTCCATTAATCTTCTCTTTTTCTGCGTCTTTCTAATGGCTTGAAGTGGATCGATTATAAGCAGAGTTTTGGGACAGCGATTGACTAATTTCTATAACTGTGTTACATAACGATGAGTCACTACATAACATAACACATTCAAAGAGCCTCAGAAGAGTCAGTATAATTGAGAAGGGACAAAATAGAACAGCACTGAAATGTGTTTCCTACACGGTGATAGAGTGATCTGAATATATTTGCAAGTGGCTGAGGTATGCTCACTGCTTGTTCTATACAAGCAAAGGAACACTGTGCTATCACAGTATAGAAATGTACTGTTATTAAAAAATATATTATATTAACTTATATTTCATGGACTCTTACAATAAATGAAGATCAGAAATATGAACGTTAATCTTTCTTCTGATGCTTCGAAGTTCAGCTGTGTTGGCAGATATCCAGATTTATGTCATTAGTAAAGCTCATACTCATAAAACACTAAATCCTATTACTACAGACCAAAGTTAAGTGGTTAAAGGATTAATTAAGAAGTATTAATTAGCATTATCCCTGAATGGTGCGTGGTAAATACCCACATTAAAAAAACAAAAACAAACAAGAAAAACCTTGAATGACTTTACCTGACACATGAAATCTACAGGGTCAGTAACCCTCGCCAGAAGGCTAGTTATTTCCTGCATGTTGCTGTGGTACTGCAGCTGTGCCTTGTTCAGTGGCACGCCATGGCTATACACAGTCACTGTGACATTTCCTGCTGGAAAATCTGCGAAAAACAACATATAGGCAGGGTTAAAAACAGAACACTATTGTTCATGAAAAATTACAAAGTACTGTTTCAATCATCCATCCATTCCATTATTATTTTTTCCTCACCGGGTGCATTGACACACAGGATGTGCTCATTCCAGCAGACAGGCTTCACTCTCAGAGTCTGATTCTCACTCGTGAACTCAACCTCAGCGTCTCTGCCAGCCGACTGATTTTTCAAAAGAATGAACACTTCCATAGAGCTCTGCCAAAGAGAGAGTACAGTGAACTGCAGTGCAGTCAATGTTATGGATGCGTTATTAAAACAAAAAATGGCTTACTACTTCTGAGTTACTGCTCACCCCGCATGAAACTCTGGAGGGAACGACCACAATGGCAGATCCGACACTGTGGACTCCAGTTGACTGCATTTGTTCTGCCTTCTGCTCTGGTCCTAATAGTTTATGTGTCAAGGGATTGGCATTTTCTGATGTGGCAACCCCACCTAAAAAAACACGGGACACTGAGTCTTACAATGGATTGTGCATCAGTGATAGACCATAAGCTGTGCAGGTGCATTGTTAGCCATGCTAGCAGCGTGGCTTTCATGATGACAATGTTGGTCAGTTGCTCTGCCACTGAAATACACTGTCAAGAAATTGCAAGGACATATTTCTCAACTTTGGTAATACTGGTAAACTGTAGGCTTAATTTTGAGGGAGAAATGTAAAAATATTAGCACGGCCTCCAAGCTAAAGCAAGATAGTGTACATGCATACACCTGGCTAGCAGTACAAGTTGTTGCACATTATTCATGCTATCATGTTTTACATTGTCACCGTGTGCATGTTAGCATGCCTTTTTGTTTAGCACCACTGTACCTCAGCAGCCCCATAGTGCTGCTTGCATGGTTAATTGACTTTTTAAACTTTTAATTGAACCAGAATTAGGTTAAGTTACATCAGATCAAAACTTTCCATTATATATTATTTTGACTGCGACATTAATGATTTAAATTTAGATTTAGATTCAGACCTTGTTGTTGATGCAAGTAAATAACAAAAATACAAAATGTCTTGTTATTCTTGTATCATTTTTGCTAAGCTTTTCTAGCAGTTAACAGAGAAACCATTCATGAAGTGTACTTTGTGTCCCTGTTTAACATAGACTGTAACAGAATTGACCCTAACCCCACCGCTAATTATGCTGTTTACACTGAAACTCGTCAAACACCCCCGTCTGTTGCATGTGCTGACAAACAAACAGCATCATCCTGTGTGAATAGGTACGGTACTTCTGGGTTAAAATATAACTGTTCGTGGGATCCTGCCATGAAGCACTTCACTGTATCAGTGCAATGAAGTGATGCAGAGTGCACTTGAATTTGCATGGCTCACGAAGAGTAGTCAGTGGTGGCCGAAGAGGAAAGACTGGCAATTTGCATCAGATGTTCCTCCTGCGCACACACCTGTTTAAATACAAGCCCCCTCCTCCGCTTTATTATCTTAAACAAATAGTGTAATTAGGAAAAACAGGGACGGAGACGGATGATAATAATTGGCAGGGCATATGAGGATATGGTAGAGTTACACACACAGTTACACCAAAGAAGACTATGCAGCAGGTGCTTAAAGGATATTGGATGTCAATCTTCAGCACACACAATTTAAAAAAAAAAAAAAAAAAAAAGCCAGTAAACAGGTTTCCAAGCTGCTGCTTGGGCTTTCTCACAAATAATGAGTATTCTTTTCCCTACACTTTTGAGGGGGAAGGAGAGTGAGGCCATGCAAATGTTTTTCTGAAAGAAGGGCCCGCTGCGGAGGGTGATTGTGTTCTGCAAGACTGGGATGTCCAGTGGGACCAAATTGAGGTTTGGTTCACTGTCAAGCATGGACATATATAGATTCAGTATTTATTATTATTTTTATTATAATAGTCATAATATGAGGTGGGTAAAATAAAAACAATGCAGATTGGAATATTACTTCACATTAGATATATTGAATCTAAGTTAAAAAAAAATCCAATGTTAACAGTTTTCTTCTTTTTCTTTGAGGTATTTGAGGGCATTTATGAAGGTCCTGGTTATTATAAAATGAATTATTAAATAATCATGCAGAGGTTGAAGAGCGAAACTATTCATTTTGCACTTTCTTTCTGTTGTACAATCAATAATAAATCATTATCTACAGCTGGAATCTTCTCAAGGCTCAACACAAAATGTTATCAACAGTTGGTTACCCTACCTTTCCTCACGATATCAGTCACAGTGGACATGTATTCATGAGCATCTTGTTCACTGGAGACCTGCAGGCACTCATCGCCGTTTAGGGGCACCAGCTCCAGTAGTGGGGTCAGACTCTCCACCCCACAGAGCAGCACCACTACATGAGCTGCAGGACGCAACACACGGGACAGGAAGAAGCGTCTCTTCTGGCACAGACCCTCCAGCATGCCCTTGGAGAGGATGAGAAGCTTGCAGCTGTACTGGGCCAGCCTGAGGAAGTCGTCCTGCCGGCTGGACACCGTCGTGATGTCATAGCAGAGTATCCCATCTCCTGAGATTGGACCTGTGAATGCTGAATGCAGATACGTGGCCCATTGCTCTGCCTCTGTCTCGTAGATGATTAACAGCTCCTCAGCTACAAGAAAAATATATTTAAGTGTTAAAAAAAAAGTATTATATTGCCTTACCTTATAGGTTTTAGGCTGCATAAAACATGGTGAGAGCTTCAGACTTTTCTGCGAATGAGCCACATAGTAGAAAACTACTCAAAACTTTTAGTTATATTTAGTTCTAAGATACATTGTAATAATTATAATCTAAATCTGTCTCTGAGCATTGCAAACAATCATCAATCGGGAAGACTCAAATATTATTTATTAAGGCAAATTATTTATACAATTGATCATTTCATAGCTCCAGTAATAATTAAATGAATGAATAAAAAAGTAGTGCAAAGGGACAGCTTACCTGTGTGGCTCATGGCTACGGTGCTGTTTGTCTGCAGGTCTTACTTTGCAGTGACATGGAAACAGCAGTGCTATTATCAGGAGGAGCTCAGATAAGAGGGAGTTTCCTGCTTCACCAAAATGAACAGAGAAACAAGACCATTTTTTCTAAAGTGAACATAAACTGTGTCCTCTGGTCTACTGACAAGGGAAGTTTGTTTCATGTGAGGTTTAGTTTTTTTTTTTTTTTTAGAAAGAAAAGACTACAGTTCAATGGCAACAATTCAAAGTAATTTAATAAGGGGAATTAAATGTACTTTATGCAATTTTATTGTGGTGGAAAATTTCCGACTGATTCTGTGGTTTGGGCAGCAAAAGCTTCTTCAAGTTTGGTTTTGCTTTCAGCATATTACTGGTACTGGTACAACCAAACCTGGTATGCAATGGGTCATTGTAAATGTGTAGTCATAAACAAATTTGTAGATAATGTTCATTCGCTGAAAAGGTTGGCACAGAAACATAAAAGAAGATCACTGTTTGCAGTTTTAATATATATACATACACATTTATATACAGCCTTCACACAGCCACGTCCATCCAGGGGGCGCATTGTCTTTACCCATTCATTATCTTTATGGAGTAAAAAAAATACCAAAGCTTAAGTGGAAGTATTCTAAACTGAACTGAAATAGAAACAGAGAAACACAGAATAACAAATAGGGGGAAAAACATATTTTAATGATATGCCATTAAAAAACAGGAGGTAAGTCTATAGGTGAGTATAAAACAGCAAATAATAGACACAAAGGTCATTGTCATGCTGACAACAGGTGATCAGAAAGACAAAGTCTCGAGTGTCTAGCCTGGCTTGACCAGAGTTTAATTAAGACTGCAGAGCCATGGGTGCAAAGTCGAGCACTAGAAGCTGAGGCGTGTTAAAACTAATGATCTGGTGTGAATGTCCCCACTACAGGCAGAGATTTAAAAAAAAGGCTTCAGGATGTTCTGACCTACTATGTACACACAAAGAATTCCTCATTGAGAGAAATGTTAAATTCAGGGCTTCATTAACTGCTTCCACCTGCCAAACAACTGACTCATACCACACCAGCGTCCCACTAATAGCTCTTTGCCACCATTTATTCTCTTTGAGCAGCAGTGGACTCACTCGAAATACATAACTGTTGAGAAAACAAGCAGGTGAAAGTGAAGGTCTTCTTCAGGTAAATCGCCGGTGTCCCTGATGACTCACCAATGACAGATCACTCTGTTCCCATGCATGCAGATCCACACACTTCCACTCGCTCGCATTTTCTCCATGCCTACTCTGATCTAACCACAAAGACTGGACATTAAATTGGATGGATTAAAATGGATCAGGAGTGAATTCAACTGAGTAGAACAATTCCTCTAGCAGGTAATAAAGCTTTCATCACTTTCTACTTTTCCACTGACATAGAGACAAATAAAATGGCAGATTAACAATGACCTTATTGTAACAGAAAACAAACAAGGGTGAAGCTGCAGATCTTGTCCTGAGGGAGGCACTACAGTAAAAGTATTCAGTTAAAGAGAGATCAGCAGTTCACTAAAACTGTAAGGATTCATCCTCAGGGAACTATGAAAATCTTGGAAATTACATGGAAAAGTAGACAACTTAGATTTTGAGACATGTTTTCAGGGTTATTTTGTAATTTATAATGAAGAAAAAATAAAAATGATCAATATGGATGAATGCCATATGGAAGCCCATTTGCCCAGTAAATATTTTGACCAGATGCCAGTGTTTGACTTGTCACATTATTATTTGGACTTTTCAACCCTAATATTATTTGTTGGTATATAATAATGATAATAAATATAAATAATTATTTAAAAGTCTGAGAATATCGGTGAAACCATATATTTAAAAAAAAAAAAAAAACTTTAATCATGCACATTGTATTATGAATTGGTGCTGGTTAATTAAATACAATAATGCATTTTTCTTTTAATTAGGTCTTTAAATCTGTTTTTAATAAATAAAGAAATTAAATATATTTTGACTTTCATGTTTCCCGTTTCATTCATTTTGTATTTTCTGGTGGAATAGACGTGCATTTTAATACAATAAATGAGTTTTTAGATGTATTTAGTTAAACTAAATGCATATTATTGGTTTCTGTAAACATGTTAAATGAGTAAAAAAATGTTGTTGTTTTTTTTAAACTTTGTTCATTCAAATATTTTTTGTAAAAACCCAGCTACACATTTTTCATAAGTTATCCATACCAGTTATTCATACCAGACCAGATTGACACAGAAACAACCCTTTGATAAAAGTGAATGTACAGGCAGAGTGGCAGCCTGCTGCTCTCCACCAATAGAAAAAGACAGTATGAGTTGGAGGCGGGCCCTAAGGGCGAGCAGGTTTGACTGCACATTGCGCTCAGACAACTTGATACAGAGTAACAGTAAATCAGACAGAGCAGCTCCTACAGCACCAGCAGTGAAATTGTAACCCTGTTGCAAGTATTTTTGGCCGCTGATAGGACCGAGTGAGATCACTGCAGTCTCTTTTCTCGGATAGACTCAAGAGTTGTTCGGCAGGAGCAACGCAGGGACCGTTTTCAGTCTCATTTCTGCTATATCTCAATATTATATCACACTGGAAATGTCCGAAAACAAGCCGAATGATGAACCGAAGTTATCTACGACGGACAGGGTGGTGAAATGTAAGTGTAATTTCTCATGCCACGCTGAAACGAGACGCAGCCACAGCTCTCTCCCTGTGACCAGCAGCAGCAGACTTGAAGAATTCACAATCGTAGCAGCAGCAGCAGCAGCGAATGTAGACGAAAATTGTTTGCTGGCTATGGAGGAAGAAGGGTGTTAGCCGAGCTATGACAGCAGCAGTAAACTAGGAAGTGAGGGTAACTCCAGTTTGTAGACCAGAGCAAAACATTTTTCTTGAAATGTGTCACATTCAGCCTGTGAGGTGAGATATAGCCGCTTGTTTGTACATGCAGGGTTTTCATTAGCAACGAATAAGGCAGCAGTGTGCCAGATGCAGTTGATCCATATACACAGTGCACAGCTTTACAGTATGCATGCAGATATTGCACAACCAGTGCAACCCAAGGGCGATTTTCCCTTATTTTGCATGCATCACCAAGCATAGTTTTATACCAACGCTAATTTTTTCACCATTGCATAATACTACTTGATGTAGCCCCTGTTTTGTAATCTCACATTTGTGGGTGTTCATCGTGTGCCTTTAGCGTTCATGCCATATGGGGTGGTTCTTCCTGCCTTCTATGTTTACAGGTCTGACATTCCACCTTTGCAGTCTACCATAGGAACGCAATAAAGATCATAATCAAGTCAACCCACCTCTTCAACGCAGAGTAGGAGCAATGTAGCCTGCCCAGTTTCATGTCAGTTGACATCTTGTGTTGACTTAAAGGCAGCGCACTGAAGTTGCCAATTTCTGTTAGAACATTAGCACAGTGTTATTCTAAGTGCCATTTCTCATGCTGGAAGCCTTTCCTTAGAAGTAAGATGACAGAATGTGTTTATTTGTGCTGGCTGGTTTAGATCCAGCACTAGTTGCAACCATTATCCTCTCCAGCTCCCAGCACATCACAACAGGCATGTGCAGTGGTCACAGTGTGCACACTCAGTAATTTTATTCAAGCTTAGTTGCAGGGGTTCAATCGGTTGAAATGATGTGATCATCAGTGACCATTAAACATCAAGATTTTGTTGAGAAAGGAGTGTTTGGTGTTCAAAAGACCATGACTGGAATCGCTGACTATATTATTAAAGGCAAGCCTTTGCTCTGGCTCACGAAGCTCTATTTCAAATGTACTTTCACTTGATTGCTTTCTTAGGCTTGGTTTGTGCCATTTGAAATGATTTTTTTTTTCAACATAAAATGATAACAACACTGTATTTTCTGTTGCAAGTACAGAGCTGAAGCATTTATGTCATGGCTACATTTTGCATAGAAAATGGGGTTCAGTGTTAAAGAGAGTCACAGCATGTCCTGGGTGCTTTTTTGATGAATATTTCAAGAGATCATCCCCCTACAGTCTCCACCAACTTGAAGGGTAATGAAAAATAGATTTGACAAGTATGGGTTTTGAAGAGATTTAACATTATCACTGGGAGACTTGGCCAGTCGTGTTATACCGATCTACTTTTCCCTTTGTCACGCTGGAGATGCCATCATATTGTACGTCTCAACACTGTATTTTCAGCACTCTGATATGTGAAGGTCTGCTGTGGTCTTAATCAGGTTAAAATGTATTGATTAGTCATTACAGGGGCTGTCGGGGATCTGAGAGGCCAGTTTCTAGGGCTCACTTTTGAGATCAGCAAAAGTAATTTAACTCATTAGTCATTCAAGTTTGGAGAAGTCAGTGTTTTGGTAATGCATCAGTATTATGACAACACAGACGCTGGCTGTGTACAAAGCAGCTCTCCAAAATAACTGCAGGCTATAGGTGTGAAGTAATTTGTTTTCAGCCGCCTAGTTTGCCCTGCTACAGTACAAGGTGTCAGTCCAACTTATCATAAGTGCTTTGCATCTACCTGTTTTCAAAATGCATTATCATAATGCTCCTGAAAGCCACTGCCGCATAGTAATTACTCATAAGAGTCTAATCAGCTGAGGCAGGCGAAGTTGCATAATTTTTTATCATGCAGCTGTTTTGGGTTTACCTGGTTAGGCAGCATTTGAGGAAGGATTATGTGGTGACTCAACTGATAATCCTGATTTTGTCAGATATTGCGGTCATGATTTTTAGCTACAATCATTAGCTGTATGACTTCAACTAACAACCTGAATTAATTACAATTAACCTGTTGTCCCTAAATGTCAGAAAATATTTTTAAATAATCATCAGAATTTTTTGGCAGTTAGCTTTACATGCTTTGATGCCTTATCAATCTCAGAATCAGAAAAGTTTTTTTTTGTCTTCAGGTAGGTCCTAACAAAATATGAATTTGCTGTGGTGTATGGATGCAAGATAACAAATTAATATATATATTAAGGAGTGAGTACCTCAAGTCAAAAAAAGCTGCATAAATACTAACATGAACAATAGAAAAGGTCTGCATAAAGAATATATAAAAAAGGAATTAGTAGACATAGTTTGGACAAATAGCCTATTCAGTAATTTAAATGAGGGAAGGAGCTTGCAAAAAGGAAAGTGCAGGTTCACAGTATTTATGTTAGCAATGTGTAAGATATGGCTAAAGATGGTTATTATGGTAGATAGGCAAAAGCAGCATATATTTACAGTATTTCACCTGAAACAAGTACATTTTTTGGTACTTTTCTTTTTGGCTCAAATTATCCATTATTATGCACCATTTATTTAACATGTATCCTGAATAAAAAAGGTGTTTGCTGACAGTCTTTAGATTATATAATATTCTCTAAATACCTCGAATGTAGCTCTGCATCTGTTTGCTGAATAATCGTCTGCAGTAATGGTACCGCAGTTAGATATAAAATCCACAGTTAGAAATATGGTCGTGGTGGTGCACTCATGCGGCCACTGCGCTCTAAAGCAAAACGAGCTCAGTAATGGTGTTTTTCCGTCACCAGCTAAGAAGCAGGGCCTCCGAGCCCCCGATTGTGGGACCTTCTCTATGAGTGGGATGGATAACATCTGACATTTGACTTTTGAGGAGAGGCCCCCCATGCTCAGACATGCGTGGGTCGGAGAGATGGCGGTGGTGACAGCGGCGCAATGCCAGCCACTGATCCCAGCTGGATAGCCGAGTCATTTATAGAACAGAACATTAAGTAATGCCACATACTTGATCCTTGCCTTACATGTGATCACCTGCATACGATCATGCTTCATGTTCACAATCTGGCATGTAGTGCCTCTTTTCTTATCACATAAATACAGCGTAGTACAAAGATTTATAACAACCATTTGTCAGGAATTCCCCTCAGGCTGTTGTCATTCTCAGTCACATTTCCTCATTAGCATGCGTAAACTTCTTCATTAGCTTTATTTGCATGCCAATAGGATTCTTATGGGACAGTAAACAGATTTAAAATAACTGCTGCTGCTGTTGTGATAAATCTAATACCAGTCTGCTCTCTCTGTTGTTGTTTTTTAACTTAAAATTCTGTGGAATAGTTTGCCCTATTTTAATGAAGTCTAAAGGTAATTGTTGTGACTAGTCCTGGGCCTACAAACCATCTGTAATGAAATCTTTAATTTATTTTGAACACTGAATTTTTTTCTTTGACTAGACTGTCAATTTTAGTAAAGAGTGAATATACCGTACATGTGCTGCTCTGAGACAAAGCACACTAGATGAAAATAAACTTTCCTTACGCAATTGGCTTCTTTTTTTTTTTTTTTTTTTTTTTTTTTTTTTTGGATGGTTGCAATAGAATTTGTCCTCAACTGATACATTATTGGACAACGAATACTAATCAACAAAACATGCAAAAAGACCACTTTAAACTGTGTGTTACCCAGATTTTTGTTCAGAAGTTTATTAGAAATGTCATTAAGCATTAAAAAAAACATTTTAAAAAAGAGTGATCAACACAAGAATTTGAAGAAGACCAAAAAATGTCAGTTTATTGTGAGGATACGAAGAAATTGATCACTGTAATGCAATGTATTCATTCTAGTCACGCTTTTACTCTTTCCTCTGATGGGCTGAAGTGATCCTCTGTGAAAGTTACCTAAGATTTAGATATATTCATGACAGAATGATATCTTTGCCCACTTTATTGAAAGTGTGAATGGATAAGGAGGCACTGATCGAGCCTCTTTAGTTTATTGTGATTATGGTAAAAAAAAATTAATAAGGCTCATTATTTTGGTCAATACTAATTTTCCATGTTTGAATCCATATTTTGTTATCTGAATGTCTTTATTCGACCAGAACATAAAAGTGGAGCTACGACATTTGATTATTTTCATTATCAATTATTTTTGCCGATTATTTAATCAATTAAGCCAATTAATCAATATTGAAAATCTATAATATTGAAAAAAAAAAAGGAAATCTCAGTTTGTAAGAGTTTTAAGAGTTTTACTTTTGGTTAATTAATTATCAATGTTGTTGGCAATATTTTTTCCTTCCATCAAATGATTTATTAAGTTTACTTGTAGCAGCTCTTAATTCAGGTAAAGCGGAAATGGCAGAAATAGACAAAATATGTAGCCACACCAATTCAAATAATCCTAGTACAGTTTATATGTTGTGGTATTTAGCTACATTTGTCAGTTGTGATTTGGATTTACACTTAACATGCATCATATTCGTCTTTAGGAAATTGCAATGGGTATATTCTGACATTTTATAGTCAGAACAAGTCAAAAATTAATAATCCACATTAAGTCATAACATAAATAATTAATAGTTAAAGCCCTCTATAGTAACATTTTATTGTCCTAGGACAATACAACTAAATGCTTAGGATAAAGCTGTCCGTATATGCAGGTTTAAGCTCAGAACACTCTCGCTGGCAGCCTCTTCTGTGTCTAAGCAACAGGGTGCTTAATTAGAGCCTGTGATTGGTCAGACAGTTGACCTGAGAACAGGGAGTGCATGAACTATTGCACCCGTACAAGCGTTTAAGTAGAAAACCGTCAATATCAAACCCAATCAAGTTAATTTATTTGTGGAAGGGAAAAAAAATCAAAATTTTTACTCATTGTTCAGTTTCTCTTTTCAGGCTTCAACCTTGTAATGTACAAATAGTCAGGAGAGATGTGCATTCAAGGCTGTTGCTCTCTGGCTGTTTACAACTTTTCTGAATAAGGAAAGTTAGGATGTCAGTAATATAAGTCTTGAGGGATACCCCTCCCTGTATGCTGTCATGTCTGCTTGGCATGTGACGATGCCTGGGTGCTGGTGGCTGAAGCGGCCGGCCACCTCCTCCTCAGCATCTTTTGACAGCAGTCCACTCAAACAGCTCGACCTGGAAATGTCGCCCACAGCAGAAAATTTCAATGACAAGAAGATAACCAAACAAGCGATTGAAGCCTGTCATGAGTCTGCCTGCCAAGCCTGCTATGAAGCAACAGATGCTTTTGGCGGTTTTTGATAACAACGTATTGCATCATGGCATAGTAGGGAAGTCCTCTGTTGTGATGTGATGCTCAGATACAATGTCTGTGGTATCTTCAACCTGAGTAAGTGCACCTTTACCGCTCATTAGATTAAAGAGGAATTAGGCTCTGTTGTGGATTTAGGGCATAGCAAAGCGGCGGATTTGGACAGATTAAGCTCCATATAGGGGGATAAAGGCGGCTCCGCTCAGAGGTTGTAATCTGACTCCATGCATTAGCTGCTGCTCTTGCTAATTCATGTGAACAAATGGATGTTGGGTCTTGATAAAGCAATAGGGGGAGATAAACTGTTTACCTACCTTGGCATTTTTAGATTGTTGCTAAGCCTATGAGTACAGTTGGAGGATTTGCAAGCCTATGAACTCACACTGTTGATACATTTGAACCAGTGCAGATCTGTAGCTCATATGTTGGGGAGGTTGGGAGTTTTACTGCAGCCTTTTACTATTGTGGGTCATGATATTGTGCCTTACCATGCCACATTTTCCTCTTCAGCTACCAAGCACACTTGGACCAAACAGAAAAATTCCCGTCCTGATTGCTGTAGCAAAGCATCATATCATCATCATATTTGATAAAACAAAAATCAGCCTCCATATAAACAAACACTCAGCATTTCCTATTTCATGGCTGGCAGACACCAACACACAGCCCCTTTGTCATCTACAGTGCCTAACAAAAGCGATTTGGAACAGGGACAGAAGTCGTGTGTCATTAGATCTCTCTCTGGAGCTGTTCACAGCACAGTCACAAATCAATCAATACAGTCACAGTGTCTACAACACATGTAACTACATGTTGAGTGTGGGGGAGGAGAGGCTAACCCAGTGAACTGGGAGCAACTGGGTTGCTGGGTTATATTAGAGGCCAGCAGAGTAGTAAATCTGCTTTCTCACCTCAGGTCCCAGGAAATGGGATTTGGAGGGTTTAGAGTACACACTCGTGTAAATGCACATTAGCTACAACATGGGTGACTTTTAGTTAATTTAGGAAGTGGATTTTTTTTCAGAATGTAGATAGAGAAAACCATCTGTCACAGGATTGTTGCCAAATGCTGTTTTCGCAAAAATTGAGAGCAAATGCTTTGTCAAGGGCTGTGAATCATTGGCTTAACAGAGGCTCGATTAAATTAACAACTCAGTGGTTGATGATTTGGGTCAGCAGCGATTTGTTTTTTTTTGTCTTCTTTTTTTGTCCCTTTTTTGCATGATTTGATTTTGTAAATTACAGTCTAACTTACAGTCTAACCATTAGCTAAACATATGAAATGGCATTACATACATACTTAAATAATTAAGGCTGTTATTTTTGTTGCATAGTGAATAAAAGAGATACAGAAAAAAAAATACATGTAACGTTATTCCTCAAGGGGAAAAGGTTTTTAATTAGATGGCGATTATTTTTACCTTTTGGCTTTTCTCTTTAAACCGTGTTATACTGAACTCTAAAACAAATAATAACTTGATCTCTTGGCTTGATTTCTTTCATGCTGCATAAATTAATGTAAACAACTAAACTAAAAAGCCACACAGAATACTCTAGGAATTTAGTTTAAACTGTTTTTACCTCATATTTCCAATCTACAAGTGGGATGCATGATATTCATAACTAAAGTAATTTCATAAAGAAA
>JAOWBC010000935.1:5975238-5989129 GCA_028566105.1 Hypoplectrus providencianus | reverse complement strand
TCCCTCGTATCCCAACCCTGTCTTTTCTTTCTTTTTTTTTTTTTAACTTTTCTTTCTTGGCAGTCAGGTTCCCCTGCTGGCAGGAGAACCCACCACACCCGCACAGTCATGGCCTAGATACAGAGATGGGCTTGAGAGGTGGGCGTGGGCAATGGGGGAAAGGAAGCAATGGCAAAGGAAGGGGACTCTTAGGGGCCTTGTTGTCTTGGCAAGAGGTGGGAGGAGGTGGCTGGCTGCGCCATCCCATTGCCTCACCACCTGTCCCTTAGAAAAAGCACAGTCAGTGTGCCAGAAATGAAACTCAACCATGGATCTCTTGGACACAAATATTTGATAGCAGAAAGATGCTTGTTACAATATTAGATCTTAATATACTTGAATCCCTTGGTACAACCCTGAATGAGATTTTTTGTAGCTGTATTTGTATATATTTGTTGTTATTTTTGACCCTCCCTTGTGCTTTTGACATGGCATGGAGGAATGCTATTTCACATATGCTATGCGGCTATTCTAGTATGGTTGAGGGGGTTTGCCCTAGCTCACAGATCATTGTGATAGGAGAAGGGAGGTATTCACTTTCAAGTGAGGCAGGTAACCTCCGCAGCTGACAGCAGTAAGGTACGGGGGTTAATTAATGATGAGGAGTGTTATCTACAGTTCAGGCGCTATTTTATTTGGGTCAGCCACCAGTCTTGTACACTCCGCTTACCAAGTGTGGGGCTGCAAATATAGACTGGCCTCATCCCCTCTGTATGCGTCTAGTAATTGCATTCTAGAAATGCCAACATCTCTGCTGCCAACGAGCCCTCCTTGGGAGGTGCGATCACGCCTGTTGAGGCATATTATCTCAGAGGCAAGCTGTGAATGAGTACAGAAAACACTGAAGTCAGTTGGAGTTTCTGCAACGTAACAATATTTTTCTATTGATTTGCATACTATATTGCATTGTATTAGAAATTATTGGATTTAGACACGACTCATGAGGCATGTAATTATTATCCATCTAGAAACCCAATTGTGAACTGAGATTGAAAAGTACAGCTGAAATCATGACTTGACCGCGCAGTTGTCAGTCAGATATTCATACTGTTCTCAGTAGGGATGTCTCAATTATAGCGTCTTTTTTGTGGGCCATTATTGGCCTATCAGATGCACATTGGTACATGCTGTCAAATATGTGCTGTTGTTAAAACCATTTACAAAATATGTAATGCAGGAAATGTTGCTTGCATGGTTTAGTAATGGTGTTAGCTATTCTTTTTTTCTTTTGACAGTCAACAATTCACTAAAACTGAAGAGGTTAATGTTTTGTTTAGCTATTTGTTTTATTCCTATTTATTCTTTCTCTTTTCAGTTGTCATTGTTGGCATTCTCAGTTATAGGAAAACGAGTGCTGTCTTGTTTTGTTTTGTTTTTTAATTTATTTTGGCCTTCACTTTGTGTATGGGGTCTCATGGCATCAATAGTTTAAGATAACATACATGGATACATCCTCATTTTTTTTTTTAACCCAGTGTATTGCTCCATGAACAAGACATAATATGTCTTGATGCTCGTAACAACTGTATTCTGCCAGCTGAAATTCTTTTCACTGCTCTCTCCAGAGGGTTTACATGTGTGAATTGAAATATTTAAAAGGGGCTGGAAAAGAAAGAGCCACATTATGGCTCATGACAGCAGAAAGAAAAAGGAGATAAAACGGATCAAAAATCAGTTTTAAAAACAATACCAGGTGCAAAACCGACAACTAATTCACTTACATAGCTGACAATTTTATGATCAGCCAGCATTTCAAGGCACTTCTGCAAAAGTTGCTGCAAAGCTGTCCAGTTTAATTGTGGTTACACAGCAATATATTTTAACTTCTCTGTCATGGTATCATTATAGTATTGAGTTGCACATGTTCAACTCGGTAGTCAAGCTTTTGAAGTAAAATTTTTGGTGTTGTGACAGCAATTGCAACCTTAGCTGAACTGCACACAGCAGATCTGTATCGTGTCCAGCCACCCGTCTGCCTGTCACTACGCACTCATAGAACAAGCCACCAACAAGAACGCTTTGTGAAGTGGCTGCCTGCGCTCTGACGAAGCTCTCCAGGGTTAGTGGGGACATATGTTCTCGATAGACCTGTGTCGTCAGTCCTTCCCTATACAAGCGCCAGTTGACAGCATGATGGAGAGCGGTGGAGGACTCACACAAAGGTGGTTCTGTGCACGTGTAGGGCCAGGTTTTTTGTTCAGACAGAAATCCAAACACACCCACCAATCCCTCCTTAGCTGCCTGACCTTTCTGTTTACCATCTGAAGAGAAGGTCGAAATTGTAGCCCTGTAGCCCTGCAGAAAGATGCCACCATCGAGACCAAGGCCAGACACATGATAGCACAGATCTTAAGGGTAGCCCGATGGATGTCAGTTAGATTTACGACAGTTAACAGATGTGATCAGCTGTCATATTTGCATTTTAAGAGTATTGATTTTTTTTTTTACTACTTTGTGCAGTGTGCAGTGACTGAGAGCCAGTTTACCAAGGGAGCTTACCTTCTACTCATTGCTTTACTTTTGTAGCAATGTAAGCTCATGGGCTTTCTTAAACCAGCGCAATTAAGGATCAGTCAGACGAAATAGATGAAATCAAAGATCAACTGGTCAGAACAGCTGGTCATAAAGCTTTCTCTGTCACTGTTTGTAGACTGCTAATAATTGGTTTGCAAATGCTGAAACAGTGTCGCAGCAAAAACTACTGCACTCCACTGTGCCTTATAGCTGAGTCTGCTGATTGTCGGGGCCCTAAAATGACAAGTGAGGCAATTAGCACATTGCATTTATGCTGTTTGTCATGATGGCAGTCTTTTAGGCGAAGTACATAACACGGGGGAATATGCAGATAAGTGTGGCTATAAAACTGTCTGTGCCACAGGTTCCATTTGTGGGAATAGCTTGTAGAGCATGCACCCTTAGCACCCTGTCTTCCAGATCCTTTCAGCCTCCTCCATTGTTCCGTCTCTGCTATGCTCCAAAGCTGATTACAGCGCCTTCTCTAATGAAAGCTAATCCTGTGTCACGGCATTGAGGAGGAGGAGGAGGGTGGTGGGTAGGGGGGCAGGCCTCAGCACGGCAAAGCTAGCAGGGAATGTCTTCTTCAGGGCCTGTCAGATTGGCTTTCAGAGGAAATGCCAAAGTGTGTTAACGTCTCCTCAAACCTGGAAGTCTGCAAAGTGTTTTACATTGAGATTGAGATTTCTCTGTGCGCTTCCTACAACCTAGTGTAATTGCACAGAAATATTCAAATGAATAGGCCCAGTTTCTTGAATCAGGGTTGGTTAAAGGTGGAAAAATTTCTCCAAGTGCACAAGCCAACACTGAACTTTCTACCAATTGCACCAATTCCTATTGATGCCTCTTGTTTCCATAAAGTAAGCATGCAGTCTTATCATGTTTGTAGTCGCATAAACATTAAGTCTGAACTGCTGGGTGTTGTTTGTCTTCTAGAGCTTGTTTGAGAGTATTATTTTTAAATATGTGGCAATGCATGGGTGTTATAATGGCATAAACTGTATGACAGTAATGAAAGTCTGTTTTAGGGGTTAACAAATCCAGACGTTTCTTGGTTCATTGACCATGTAATGCTGATACCAAACCTTATTTGGGTTAATATTGATACCAAAACTGAGGTAGAGAAAAAGTAGCAAGTGTAGGACTTTGATGGTATTTTATAAAAATAATAACCAGCCTAGATAGAAGTTGTTTCTTTATATAAACCCTAAAGCTGCACCCATGCCGAGTGTCTTGTCAGTTCAAGAATAGACCCTATAGATTTTATCAAAGGAGTTTAAGACCTCTTGCACCTAAATACTGTCTTTTTGCCTAGAAAGATAATGGTAGCTCTTTCATATTGTCAATATTTAATCTGGGTTTCTAGACAGTGGACTGACTTGACTGTCTGTGGTCAGGGCATGGCTAGTACTTTGCTTTAGACTACAAGTTGTGTGAGAACAGTAAATCTGTAGGGACATCCCATCAGTGGACTGTGAACCAGGGAGTGGATCGTTTTTTATTTTTATTTCATTGACTGATCTTTTCACTCTCCCTGACTGAGCCTCCCCCACTCCAGCTCCAAATCACTGTAGTCATTTGCCAGCCGTGATCCAGGTCCCTGCTGGCCTCTCACTGTGTCATTGATCGGCTGCTACATTGATGGCTCGCCACACGCCCCACCATCCCCAGAAAACACACTGCAGGGACATCCCTTAGAAAATGCCCATCCTCTCCCCACCACCGCATCCACCACCTACTTCCATCCATCCATCCATACATACATTTATCCATCCCTCCATTCACCCACGCAAGCCTCCCACGCCTCAGTCCTAACCTCAGTAATTAATCAGGGACTTAGTCAGAGGGCTGTCTGAGCAGCGGTGCATTTTGATCACCTGCTGCTGCTCACACTTTCTACATCCCTCAACTAAAATCTGTAGAGCCAGCAGCAGGATTAATGTTTGCTTGTCACTCACTCTCACATTGCTGTCACCCGGGTCTCTAAAACTCTGCCATGGGCTATTTCCTGTCAGAGCTTGATTGTCTTTGATAACCCTGACAGCCATGGCAGGATGGATGCAGGTCTTGGGTGTATTGTTGGCTTGTTTAGTGTTCAACCTGTCCATCTTAATAATGAGGATCTCCAGATAACTGTCATTGATGGGAACCTCTGTGGAGATAGCCACACATGTTATTGCAGGGAACATCTGTACTGTCAGATGCACCATCACACACATCCTGCTAACATGTACTTTTCTAAGCATGTGACAGTGGAATATGTATGATGCTCAGATTCCAGCCTTGGATCACATCGGTGCAGAATATAACATGCTGCCAGCGGCTCATTTTTAAGCCAATATTTTGATGGATGAAAGATTAAGACTGAGACTCTACAGCGCTGTTTCCCTGGCAACCCTTTTTACTCACTTGTATCTAATATCTCTCCTGTTTGTTGATGCAGTGTAAAAGCTTATACCGCTGCAGCAGATGATGATGGTCGACAACTCTTTGAAGTCCAGTAATGGTCCATTGGTAGCATTTAATGAATGTTATGGTCATTAAAGCTGCAATTAGTTTAGGCATTGACCATAGCCTGACTTGAAAATGTGAAGTTGGAGAAATGTGACAGATGTTCTCAACATTTGTAATGTTTTCATGTCATTAAAAACAAATATTTTAGTGGCCCAAATTTGTCTGTTGAGAGTATATATGCACATATAAGTAGCTGTGAATCGAGAATTTGTGAACATCTATTTTAAGAACATTCTATGTTATTCTACAAAATAAATGGTGATGATCATACTTTTTTTGCAAATATTAATATTCAGAAAAGCAAAAACATAAAACCCAAGTAAATTATTAGTTTATTTTCCATGCATTACAAAGCAGCCTTTGTGCTCCATGTAGCCTAGGCTAACCAGCAAACAGTGCAAGCAGTGCCCAAGCACCATCCAATGTAGCTCTACAACTGTAGAAGCAGAGTGCACTATTAATCTAAGGAAATTAATGAGGTAATTTGAAGACTCAATTTGGTAATTTTAGGGCATGAATTATTAATTACAGGGAGCAAATTAAGTTGTGCAAGAGCGCAAATTATTAATTTGAGAGAACGATTGATAATTTGTGTGCACAAATGATTAAATATTGTATCCTTAATACCTGCTGGGCTCTGAAGCATGTATTTGTCTTCTTGGCATGATGTCTTTGATACAGGCCCCCTGAGTCTTTGTTGACCTTTCTGCTCAGTCCCCTTTTGCATTATAACTTCTCTTACACAGCCAAGGGTTCTTTTCCACCATCGTCCTTTTTTCTATTCCTCTCTTTCTTGCTGTCTCTGGGAAGATGAGTGTTATTGGCCCTGCTTTCCTTCCTGTGTCAACCATAGAGGTAACCACTCCATTCCCATACTGTGCAGATATATTCGGCAGACTCTAAAGCACTGAGCTTCAAAGCTGCGGTCTATTAAGCGTTTCGTTCAGGGCCGGCTTCTATCCCTGCTAATGCATGGTAAAGAGGTTCACGCCAATTTATAAATGACCTTTTCACCAGCAGCCCTAAAGCCTGCAGGCCTTTAAATCTGTGGCCAGATGGGGGCTTATATGTTCTGTAGGTTGACTTCAATTTTAATACATCTTTCTGTAATAAAAAAAATGTAATATCTTTGCTGTTCAGCATCACATTGCAAATACTAGGTTTGATACAGCTGTACTGCTGAATATGCTCACTAATGGAATTCTGCTTGTTAATGGAATTCTGCTTGTAAACTCCTACTTTTCCAGAATTATCCAACAACTTAAACTGTGCCCTCTTCATGGATTGGTCATTCATCTTTGGATAATTATTCCAGGGCTGCCTGAATGAACAAATACACTTTTCAGCCTTGTACTGTCTATTAAAGCACACTAATGCTTTCTTAATGATGTTAGCTATGTGTGCAAAATTATGTATTCTTTGTGTGCTGACTTAGGGGTAATTTTTGTTAAAAGGAAGATGGTTGGTTTTGTTGGATTAACCTACCTATTTTCATTTTATTATCACTTTGCTTAAGAATGATCTTCTTGTTAAAATGTCAGCCTCTTTAAATATTTAAATATCATAGATATTCTTTCAATATCATAATAATACTTTTGTATTGTTTGCTGTGGGTGTCGTTCTGCAACTGGAATTTCTATTGCGTTAATTGTATGTAAGGAATCCATTATTTCAATGGATTTATGAATTATTGATTGACATCTTCTAGGCTTTCTAGATGGGTTAGAGAGCCAGTTGCAGTTGGCAAAAAACTGAGGTGCCAATTTCATACCTGACAAAGAGACATCACGCTGGTGTATCCGGTGTGTGAGGTAGACCATATTGCAAATAATTTATTACCCTGCGAATATAATGCGTTATATGGTTCAGCTGCTTCAGTTCTTTGTTGTCAGCAAAGATAGCCATATCCGTTGCATTATGCATGTCAGGTAATCAGCTTCCGAATGGACTCTGGTGGTGTAATAATGAAGCAATGAAACTGCTAGCAGATGACATTTGAAGTGAGGTGCTTCCTGATGTACAGTGTTTCCTACCGCCTACAGAAGATCATGCATTCTGTTCATCCTGGACTCCTAAACATATCCCACTCTAATTGAATGTCGTTATGTAATTTAATTATCAAACCCCGGCTATCAGTGGAGAGTGACTTGCACACTCTTGGTGCCCTGTTCAACACTTGGCAGTCGTCCTCTGTGCATACACCTCATGCAGTGGAAGCTTCATCACTAAAAGGCTTCCAACTGGAAAAAAAATGCCTGAGTGTGAATTTTTTTCATTGCTGGACTGTCAATAGCAGATTCATCTCATGCATATAGCTCCATTGTACTTTTATTCTTGAGTATAATTCCACATGTTGATGTGCTGATAGGGGGTTTCTTCTTTTCCTGTGTTCCCTATTGCAAACAAATAATGCATGTGACTCTACTGGTTGTGTTGACCTGCCTACCTGCCTATGGATGGATTGATAAATGACCCATTGGGCACAGGCTCAGGGGCTGCTGGTCTTCATCTGCAAAAGAGATGCAAAACAACCACAAAGAGACACATAACAACCATAAAGAGATGCTGAATGACCACACAGAGATATAGAACAATCACAAAGAGATCATGAAATGACTACAAAGAGACACAAAACAACTGTTAGAAGATGCAGAATGACCACAGAAAGATGCAAAATGACCACAAAGTAAATCCAGAATGACCACAAATTGACACAGAATGACCACAAAGACAGAAGGAACTGCAAGAAATGAAAACAAAACCAATAGATACAGAATGACTGCAAAAAGACACAAAATGGCCATAAAGATATAGAAAGACCACAATCAGATGCTGAATGACCACACTGAAACAGAGAACAACCAAAGAGACAAAGAATTAACACTCAGGCATAGGGGTAGGGGTTATGAGGGGCCTTTTACATGTCTGTGCAAAGGGGCGTGTTGCGTCATAATCTTCCTTACCTGGCACTGGTAATCATGTACCATTTGATCAGATAGTGAGGTGCCACTTGATTCATTACACAGAGATATTGCTGGTGCTGCCAGCCACCTAGCTAGCCTGAGGACAAAGAGCACAGCACCAGCATTTGAACAGGAAAAAGGATCAGGGGAAAAGGGACTGCTGTTCTGTCTGAGTAAGGAAGTAAAGTCAAAGATCAGTATCACACTTAGATCAGACAGCGCACTACCTTTGCATAATAACATTTGAGCATGCAGTCAAATTACTTCTGGTATTCTATGCTTCGTATGAACTGACCTTTGTTGCACTGGCACATAGTTCCTGAGTCTTTGTTCTGCCGCAGCTCACCGTTGGTCATGCTGAGATTTCCACTGGTCATGCTGAGTCTTAGGGGAGGAAAATTGCTGGTGTGGTGGCTTGTCTGGTGGAAGGGGCGGAGGGTTTGTGGTGGGCAGTGACAACCCGAGTCTCGCCCACGCTCCGCTAGGGATCCCACTGCATCATGCGCCGTCAGCAACTTCTATCTTGGGGTCAATTCGGCATCTGATGGAAAGATGCTGTGCATTACAGGATTTAAGGTTTCTTGCCCTGGAATTGTATGAATTTATTATCGATTGTTGCTTTGCTCACCAATCAGTCTGATGTTTCTTTATGCTTTTAAAGGAAATCATTTGTTTTATTAATGCCCATTCATTGGCCACAATCCCAACAGGGCTTGGACAATGCTGACTTGACTCAGAAGCACATTTTAGCAGATAGCTTTTACTTCATGGCTGTGTGGAGCAACCACAGACTATGTTTGCTATAGGTATTGCTGTGCAGTTGATGAAACACCATGGCTGCCTGTAGTGCCACTAGTTAGATATCGATTGACCGACCATATTGTCTGAGTGGAGCTGTATTATATCAATAAAAGCGCTCCTTAAACTGTTTCTGATTTTTATATAGATCAAAGTGCAGGCATGATCTGCATACGAAGCATAGTTTTCTTAGTCGTATTCTGAATTGTAGAACTCTCTTCTGTTTTTTCTTTATTTATAATGTAAGGTGTAGCACACGTGAGGCTGACAGGGCCAAGAAGGAAGATGATATACAGGAATTGTTGACATCTGTGCTGCCAGTTCAGAATCACAGTTGCACTCCATGTTCTTCACTAAATGAAGCCAGGGGCTGCATGGTGAGCTCTGCAACAGTCTGTCTCACTTTCTCCAATTAAGCTGATCTGTCCAGCACCATATGACTGCGCACCTCCCGCTGTCTCATTCCTCAGAGAGATCGCATTAGCTCTGAACTACACCAACCTGAACATTTCAAGCTGCCCGTGTTCCTACTGCTTCTCAGCAGTTGCAGATGCACCGCGCTCAGCATTGCAGATTTCTCAAGAATTACACCTGAATGTCTGCTATACTCTGGGATAATTATTCTGCTCACAAATGTTGCATGAACAGAGTTAGCTGCTAGGGTTGCTTTGTGAGTTCAAGACCTAAAACTCGGTGCTAATCCACCAAAGAAGGAAATCATTATATTATGCTATAAACCTTGCTGACCAGCACAAAATAGTTTACTTTTATTAGATAAGCTTTAGTTTGTTTAGCACCCCCCCTAGACAAACAGAGGTTTAGTGGTCTCTTGTCTTTAAACCTAATGGCTGATGGATGTCTTTAATTGCATCTTGGAAATTACAATGCTAATCTGAGACAAATTACCAGGGTTGGATAAATCAGACTGCGCATTTGTGTTTTTTTTTTTGTCATCTCTGACCCTCTCTCACTCTCTCGTCAGTTCTCTCTGATGCCAGATTCAAGGCTGCAATGCAATTTCCAGTTACATAACAGAGGGAACAGAGAAATGGTAAAATTAATGAAGGCAAAAGCGTCTGGCTAATGGAGACCATTTTTGAGTCATACTTGGGTTTCAGGCAGATAGCCTCAGGGTAGTGTATGCTCTAACAGCTATAAAGCTCTGTCTGAAAGGAGAGATGCACGGCGACACAATCAACTATTGCTGCGTGCAAATGTTCTGATACTGCTGTTTGGGAAGGAAATGGTTGAGATTTTGCCATCTGTATAGTCTGTTTTCTGCTTTTATTTCAACAATTAATGGCCATGAACAATGTGCTTCTTTCTTAGCTAATTTTTTTTTTTTTTTTTGGTGGGGGGGCTTTTTGAGTGTAGAACCCACTATTACAATGTGTCATGTAATGTTTTGGCAGAGGTGGGTGTTACTCCTTTTAATAAGAGGGCTGTTAGAAATTCCACAGGGGGAAAGTTCACAGTGTTTCCATTGTCATGACCGTAGGAAATGGAAGGTTGATGTGTTGAGAGGATGCCAGTGCGCCAACAGCCACAGCTTTCACGTGGGTTATTTCTATTAAAGAATAATGTTATTCTTTAGTGTTTGGATTTTAGAATGTGTTATGATTTGTCACTTCAATGTGAGCTGGTCAAAATCCACAGCCACTCTGATCGTACCAACTGCTGCACTGTTTGTAGGAACACCAGTTTTGCTGTGAATTTGTCTCGAAGACTGATATTGACTTCGTTTAGATTCACACTTATATTCCACTATTATTCCAATATGACAATATTTTGAATTTAACAAGTCATGTAAACAATTTTTTTTTTCATATTCCAGTCGGGACTCTGTTTATTTGGCATTTTCCCAATCGGACATATGATATGCTGAAGTTATTCTGGTTTAAGGAGGACTCTGTTTATATTTTCTATGTGTTCAGAATGTGTGTCTCGGTTGGGGTTTTTATGTCATATTAGTTGAATATTTATTTTCATTAGCTATGTAAACTGATTTTTTAGAACAAATATGATTCTTGTTTATGCAACATTCATCCATTAGTCATTGTCTTGCCATCGCCTAAATGACGCTATGTTGGCAGATAATGCATTCGCTGTGTTAGCAAGGGACAATTGGTTATTAGATTAAGCAGCTCTGTTGCTCTTTCAGTCCAACTGAACGCTAACATTTGACCTTTTTTAATGATCTATAGTTGAATGAAAACATACAGCACACCATGTAGCAACCTGTCAATCATAAGGTAGTCACACCCTAAACCATTCCTTGTCTGTTTTACTCTAAATTGGACCAAAAATTACCAAATGAAGACCTGAAACTCTGGACCGTAAATTCATTATGAGAGACAGAAGTAAGGCAAATTTCTTACTAACTTACATTCAAATGCACTTCATACATTGCATGCTTCTAGAGAGTACTTTTCCACACAGATTTGTTTTTTAAGGAAATGCAGTCAATATTCCACAGAGGCATTGTTTTATTTATTTATTTATTTATTTATATATTTTAGACTGCCTTGGGGATTTACCTGTCATTGCAGTAATTTTTAATTAGCGAACAATGTGGGCTGTATAGTCCCTTTTGCACCATAACCTCTGTCTTAATCTGACAGCTATACCTTTTCACAATAATTCTACTATGACGGGCAACTCTAACCTATATCACATCATATGTGACAGTTCATACTATTGCTCTGACTCATCCATGGATATGTGTATAATATTGCAGATTCTTGACCAAGCTTGTCATGTTATTTTCTTCAGGAATGAAAATGCACGACAAACAGGTTGATAACAGTTCACACGAGTGTTCACACTTTATGCCTGCACCGTCTCAGGGGCCAGTGTGGTGTCGTCGTTTAAGTCAAAAGCCCAGAGGCCCTGTCCTCAGGCTAGAGTTGCACAGCAGGTGTTCAAGGGAGGCCGACACGAGGCTCTGGTAATTCTGTCTCTCTATTTCTGAATGCCCCAGATAACTACTGGAGACATTAGGCTGATATTGTTTTAAAAGATTGTTTTGAGCACACTTATTATTCATTTGGCTTGAGCATAGTTTGCGTTAAGAGCCCATGATAATCATTTTGGTTTTAACGATGCAGATGGTGGTTGCAGGAAAGAGCAAAAATAGCTGTTGGCTTAAGACAATGTTAGAGTTTATCTAAGTGGATTGTGAATTATATTTTAAAAGTGTAGAGAAATGTCTCATCAGTCAGATAGCCTGCCTCTTGTACCCTGGTTATTTAAATATCATAATGCCGAAAATATTCAGGGTACAAATATGCAAGTCCAGTAAATCTGCAATTTCAACACACACCTGTTAGAAAGCTTTAAATACTGCATTGGAGTTCCCAACTATCGTCTGTCGCTAAGCACAGTGTGACACAGATAAAGTACAGGTCTGATTACCTCTGATGTCACCTTCGGGTAGGATGGATGTTAGCACGAACACACACATACACACACATAGCCACAACTCAACAGCATTTGCCACTGGCACTAGTCAGACTCCTGTGCTATGTGCAAAGTCTGCAATTGGACGTTAATTAAGAGCACATCTTACTTTTTAGCCACTGACTTGAAAGGTCTACATGATGTGGTCTTTAATTATGTCCTTTTTGAACCTCTGCTGTCAGTAAGTAATATGCTCATCAGGGGGGTTTAAAGTGGAAATATTAACAGACTAGTCTTTTGTTTTGGCCGCTAAAAGCACCTTTAAATAATAGTTTCATTTAAAATATCTGAATTCTTTTTACCTGTTTGAAGTCAGCTGCTAAAATGGCAGTGACATGAGTCCCTTGATAAGTATGCATTGTGGGGTTTTTGTTCTTTTGTCACGAAAGCACATGTTCCATTTGAAGTCTGTCTAAAGACTCATTGGGCTATTTGCATTAAAATGTTCACCATCTCATTTTTTTGTGCTGTAATTAAACTGAAAAGTTCACTGTTCTAAATTAAAATGCATGCAAACAGGATTCTGGCCTTTGAATGGCTCTTTTGTATCTAAAATTGCTGGAGAACATTAGATTTCTGCAATAAGCTATCCTTTATAAGCCACTAATTAAATTGACACTAACAGACATTTGTCGTGGACTCTGCTCATCTAATTTCCATGCTGCTTTAAAGACTCTCAGAAATAAACATAATTTTACTCTTTAAATCATCATGACTGACAAATATATAGATGCATGTCACAGTGAGGAAGATGTCTGTCTTGTTCTTAGCAGACATAAAAACTGAGCATGTATAGATATAGAAATGGTTACATATTAAACACTGCAACATAAAGCTTAAATGAAAGACTTTTTATGTTAATAACAACATTATTTCTCTGCTTCATTTTCTCTTTAGCTATGAATATTGCCGAGCAAACTAGAAACTGTGTGGGTCCGTTATAAATATTGAAAACTGAATGACTCACAGATCATAGCAGCAATCTGGTAATTGTCTCAGAGGGTGGGCTGGAAGCATGGGAGTGAACACGAACTCCCTCTCCTGTAGGGAGCAGATCCCCTGGAAGGTACAAAGTACCTGCTAATCAAACAGCTTAAATGCCTTTTGCTCAGTGATGTGGAATTAACTGTGTATCCTCATAAGCCTTTTGTCAATGAAAAGTATATTAAAGCAGTGTAAATATGATATGAAAGCAGCTGTAATCATACTTTTTTTTTTTTTTACCCTTGCAGCTGTTCCGTTCCCCCCCAGTCACCGGCTGACTGCTAAAGAGGTGTTTGACAGCGATGGGAAGCCCAAAGTGGATGTGCTGAAGGCTCACCTAACCAAGGAGGGCCGCGTGGAAGAAGCAGTGGCTCTGAGGCTCATAGGAGAGGGCGCCGCAATCTTGCGTGCAGAGAAGAACCTGCTGGACATCGAGGCCCCTGTGACAGGTCAGTTTCCACGTTTAGCACATCGACATTGTCATGAGAATATGCTTTATGCAACAATTAAGAGATTGTAGAAAGGCAAAACACAACTGAAAATTGAATCTGCATAATTGACCATTAATTCAATGGCACAATGCTTAAAAGTCATTATTATTATTATTATTATTATTATTA
>JAOWBC010000935.1:5947139-5973693 GCA_028566105.1 Hypoplectrus providencianus | reverse complement strand
AAACAGTGGACAGCTCCTGTTCTGTGTGCAAGCCGAGCATCCTGACGAGCTGTGTGATTGTGTGTGTGTGTGTGTGTATTTGTGTGCGTGCATTTGTGTACACGAGCGCGGCAACGAAGCACTTCTCTCCCTCCCACTCAACACCCCTGTCTCAACCTCTCTCCCACTCAGTAGTCCTTTTCAACAAGGATTTCTCTGTTGCGCGTGCTCGCGATCCTGCTGTGTTTCCCTGTCATGCGTGCTCCCAAGCACACACACACCATTCTCTATAAACATTTCTTTGTTTCTCTCTGTTCTCCTCTTCCATCAGTCTGCCATGTTTTATCCCCCTGTCTTCTCTATCTATCTCCCACGTTAGCACACCTGCAATTCCAGCATGACACATGGTCAGTAAATTACTAAGTAAATATTTATCATAGATGTAAAGCACCACGACATGTCAGCTATCTCTCTCTCTTTTTCTCTCTCTCTCGGCTTCTCACATTCACTTCCTGGTTGGGCCAGATGGCAGGTGGGGTTTTTCATGGAGGGAGGGGTGCGTGTGACGAACGGAGCTGGCTTAGGCCACTGAGTACAAGCTGCTCCCATGGCCTTCACACACCCATCAATAGAGCTCCTACAGCCACATCACCAGGCAACAGCAAGCTTTACACCATTCATACACCTGTTTGCAGTGCGGGCGCTTGGTTTCCAACGTACTAAAACACTACATTTTGCTTGAGCCAAAAATCAGGAGATGTGAAGGTAAATCAGCAGACTCTGAAATGCTTCCAAGGTTTGGTCTTAGCTTTTTGCATTTCATTGTATTTCTTAGGAAATTGTTATTTATTCTTGGTGAGGAATGAATGCTCAGAGCTTGGTTGTAGAATTTCCTTTGTAACCTGGAAAAAGGTCTTACTAAGACCTTGAAAAGGATTTCAGTTGTATGCGGTTTGATGCAAAGTGTGCTTGCTCTTTGCATGTGCAGTGCAAGACTGTTCAACCTTTTTCAATAAGTTGTTATTCAACACTCTTTTAAATGTAAATTTTCTGCCTTCTAATGGACCCATACAGCATTTATACTATATAAAGCAGATTTTTTTTCTTTTTATTGAATAGAAACACTGCTTTTTCAAGGTATTTCTTGGTTATTTTTGACTTTATTGACAGAGGTAGATGACAGAATGAGATGGGGAGACAGAGGGGCCTCGAGCCAGATTGGAACCTGGGCAGCCTTCTTATGAGACCCCAGCCTCAAGGATAGGTTTTCTAATATTGAAATATTCCAAAAGCAAAAGACATGCATCACCCAAGCTCTGATATTACTTAACAATAAAAAGTCACAGTTTGTAAAGGGTTGGGAACCAATGGTTTACACCAACACAGTAACTTGAAATTGTTAGCTCTTCAAAGTCCAACTCTAAATCAGACACTGTGACATTTATTGTTGCTGCTGTTGTGGAGATGGCAGCTTGTTAAACATCACATACAGTTTGATGTTCATAACAGATTGAAAACTCCTCCGCCTTTGCATAAATGCATGCTCTGCAGAATATAAGCTGTCAGAGAGTGCCATCATAAAACCGGGGGTATTGTTATCATCCCGTCTCAATCAAAACATGATCTGGCACCGTCTGCTTCACCGTGGATTTCTCTCACTGAATGAGCCCGGCCTTTGGAGTGGCCTGTGTAGGTTCTGAAGCCAGGTTGTGTAATGCCCAGCACCCACTCAATAGCTGCTGCCCGCTGATATGCTGCTACTCAGGGAGATCACTTTAGCGCACAAGCAGGAGATGGCCAGAACGAATTGTTTCTCACTCCAGATAATGTACTCCCACCTGCTCTTCTTATGTGGGCTCTGGTTCTCACCTCGTTTTTGTGTGTTGTGTGACAAGAGGGAGGGAGGCAAAGCATGTCTGTAGGTGTACTAAAGCAGAGCGATGGATGGATTGTGTGTTTGCTGGGATAAAGCAAAACCCTGAGCTGGAGGAGTGAGCCATTGTAGCATTTCTGTTTTGTTTTTTGTTTTTTTTCCCCAAGCCAGCGTCGTCCATGATTGCGCAGATGATGACAGTGACCGTCTCTTTTGGTTATTAAACTCTTGCCATCGCCGTGTCAACCTGCTGTTTTCTTCGCCAGCAAGTGACAGCTTTCCAAAAGGTCAGCTGGAGGTGCAGTCCACCCACACGCTGTGTGTGTGACGTGCGCTTCAGGTGAAACTGCAGCCTCTTTCTCCCTCAATGGACTCCCTCCTGCAGAGCTGACTTCTAAAAACATGAAAATATTGTTAATTTTCCTGTGACACATTGTGAGCTCTAAATTTTCACAATAATTGCTCTCTTGGTGGTCATCCCTTCCAACAGTATTGGACTCCAGGGCGCTGTGTAATGTGAGTGTTTTTACAGCAATAGCTTTACAGAGGAGATGGCTGGCAGCTGCATTCATCTGTGTGTTTCTATACAATGAATAATATGCGTTGTTGCCACTGCTGATATTCATGGTGGTCCTTTATCAGTTCATAAGCATCTCTGTTCTGGTTGTTTTTCTCACTGATATAACCTGCCATTGTTGGAGCTATTCAGTTTTGTTTCCATAGCAATTACCATCCCTGGCATCATGCACCTCCTGGATAAAGCCAGATGAATCACATGGATTGCCAAGTTGTGATGTCCTTTTTTAACAATTAAATCTCAAGGCAACTTGACATTGAGTAGAAGACTAACCCTTATTGAGAAACCTTTATGGCCAGGATGCAGAAAACAAGATATTGCAAAAAAATTATCAGCAATGGGGGCCCTTTAAGTTTAATTTCTTTCAGGAATAAAGAAAAGTTGTCCTCTTGCTTTAATTGCTGTTTGTTTTTATAGTTTTTTTAATAGGCTTTTGCAGGCAGAGCAGGTTTTAATTTCCTTTTACAAGTGTCACACAAATACATGGTTAACCCCAGAAGAAGTTTAATTTCCAAACTTTAAGGCCCCTTAAGCCATCAACCAATTAAGCCTGCTATTTGATTCATAAAATGAATGAAAGCCCAAATGAATTGAAGTGTAATTTGGATACCAATATTTATATAGTAAAAAAGTCATAGGATAAAGCATAATCATGTTACATAATACAAAGGCTATTCTGAAAAACATCGATTAAAAGACAACAATATTGTCACCGACAACAGTCTAATCACTTTTTTGTTACTGAAAAAGACAGATTTCTCTTTCAATTTAAGATATAAAAAAGGCTGATAGGTCCTCTGATAACCTAAATCTATATCTTGTTTACATGGCACAAGATGGGGCTTAGTCACCTAAAAAAAATGGGGGTTGTTTTTGTTCTGCATCCATTCATTTTTACACCCAGATCCAGATCTATTTAAACAATGCTCACCCATAATGTGAGGAATGGCAAAATAAATAGGAGACATTTATTTGTACTTACAATAAGTGAGAGGAGAGTACCTATTGATAGCGTTAATAAAAATCTAGCTGCAGTTTAAGTAGACTTAACTCGCATATTGTCTGAGCCATATTTGTTCCATTAAATCAATTTTCCAGAACCTTTCCAACCAATCCACAATAAACTAGTGCTTCATGTTGGTACGGAGACTCAGGACATCTTTAGAAATCGGACACAAATAACGAGGCTCCTGTTTGAAGTTGCTCGCCACTGTGGTTTAAACAGCTACACAGTGTGGGTTTAATAAAAGACAAATGGTAAAGCGAAGGTTTACGATACAGTCAAGGAGAGCCGATTCTCCGAGCTGTCTCATGAGGCTCGTAACTTGAGATAATTACTCTCCAACGTTGTCCTCCAGCTCCCACTAATTGGGTATCTCACTGAAAGACTTTTTTTCACAGGCTCCTATTGTAATTCCTCCTGCTAGATACAGTTCATAAAGTGACAAACAGCCTCACGAAAAAGAAAACCCATGTCTTTTTCAGATTAGATTTCAATCTGTTCACTGTTATTAATTACTTAATTTGCCGATTGCTTGAAAAGTGGCACTGTGGCACTTTGACATCAAACATGGATGTCATGCCTATTGTTACTCTCAATGCTGTTTGAGTTTGGTATTGATCATTGTTGTCTCTGTGTGTGAATTGCAGCTCTCAGGTGAAGGTGACTTTTGAAACTTGTTTACTGAAGTGTAAATGCCAGTTACATGTTTATTAACTGTTTTGATTCTACTGTATGGATTTAATTCTGTGCTTTAAATGTCTTGGCATTTGTTGCCAATAATGGTGGTCGATATGACATCAGAGCTCAGATTATGGGCAAGTCTTATTATATTAGATACCATTTGGCAGCCTTCAAACAAAGTAAGAAGCACTGCATTAAGAAAATACAATTTAGGCTCTAACCTAGCATTAAACAAAGCATTAAGATCATTGCAGCAGTAGTCAAAACTGATCAAGGCTCATTCTGGCTCCTAACAGGTTTTACACCACCAGTAAATTGTCCTGATAAAAACAACACAGCAGTACAACAGCTGCAGTGCAAAAAATGAAAGTGTTGTTGTTTTCAAGCCAGGTTTTATGTTTATCTAATGCCTTTTTTTATTCTTTGTGTTTAGTGTCAGTAAAACCAATTTGAATGTATTCCATGTCCATATTATTTACCTGTTGTGGAGTAAGCTGGCTTCTCCAAAGGGGAACAATGCTACAGGGAGGTTGAATGAATTTACCACAATTTGCTCCCATTTCCCTGTAAAACACCTGCAGGAAGAAATATTTTTATCTTTATCAGCAGGCTGATACAGCGGTACACACAGACTCACAATTTGTAACAGCAATTTGTTTCTGGGTATTGCTGAGTCCAAAAGGGGTCCCATTATTTGGGAACTACAAATATGGAGGTTTATCAATAATAAATGAGGAGTTCAGGTGTAACGACCCCTTGAAGCCACCTTTTGAGAATCAAAAAAAGTGAGCAGAGGTCTTAAATCAGATGACCTTGCATGCCCCCCGTCAGTCAAATGCAGCTAAGCAGCAAATGGTCTTTGGCCTCCGCTCTTCTTGTCTCCCCAGAGAGTTGTATCGCGTTGGGTCAGTAGAAAAGCAATCCGGGTTTAGTGATTTGTGGTTGCTGATTTCTAACACTGACGGGTTTGTCCTAGAACGCTCCCCTGACACTGTTTAACAGCTGCCTCCTGTGAAGAGGCAGAATGGATATGACACTAGCGATCTTGTGGATTTAACTGTGCTGATGTACTGAGATTCCTGCAAATACCACTAGAGTAACACTGTTGGCACTGTTAGGGTGAAGTGAAGTGTTCTCAGCGATTATCTGTTTGTAATCACTATGACAGGCCAGATATGTAATCACAGTTAACAGTTCGTATTAAGAAATGGATACAACTGAAAGCTTTGCAGTTGTTTCAGCCAGTGAACTTTTAGGATATTTGGCAAGGATTGGTGTGTTCAAATTACGAGCCAGTTGAAACACCTCATGGTTATAACGAGGCTGAAAGAGGATGTGGTGAAAAATGAGAATTCACACTGAAGCCAGTTCTTGTGATTTTCTTTCCTTATTGGACTTTATAATGAAAATACAGTGGTGCGCACTTAAGTATTGACAGTTGAGCTTGTTGAAAGACGGCAATAACACTCTAACAACAAGTCTGACGGATCTTGTTTGTGATGTGATTCATGACATCGAACCATACTGAATTGAAATTCTAACATGTATCTGCTGCCATGGATACTCGAGGCTAAATGCCTGGTACAGACTGTGATTTGCAATTATGTTCCTATTTTCTTTGAATGGAATGGATTCAGATTAAACACCACATTTTAGTGAACGTTTCTGAGTTAGGGAAAAGCTCCTGTTATTTGTCCGGTTCTGTACCAACAAGCATTGTTTTTGCGTTGTTTTCGGTCCTAGTTTATGCATAATTTCCTGCAGTAAGCGTGGGCTGCAGAGCTGACAAGGAACACTGGTCTGTGTATAACGATGCCTTTTTCAGTTACAAATGAGCAGTTTTTATGAATAAATTTCACATTTAAAAAACACAAATTTACTGATTAAAAATTCCATAGTGAACTACCACATACAAACAGCAACTAAATAAGTATGTTTTCCCAGGAATAATACACATATATATGGATACCATCCTTTGTCTTGTTATATTCCAGGATTACTGGGATGTCATACATCCTTTTTACATCTGACAGAAAATATGTAAATAAGCAAATAGCCTCTCACAGTGTTATACAGGCTTTCATCTCTTGTTTCTCAACTGTAAAAATAGCAGTTGTCCTGATGTGCTTTTGTTCCTCTTTTCTTCGCCTTATCCAGTGTGTGGAGACATCCATGGGCAGTTCTTTGACCTGATGAAGCTGTTTGAAGTGGGAGGATCACCAGCATCCACACGCTACCTTTTCCTGGGGGACTACGTTGACAGAGGGTATTTCAGTATTGAAGTGAGTCCGTGCATTTGTTTGAGTCCTCACGAGGGCCTAATAAAGTGTGACACACTGTGTTTATTAATAGCTTTCTTTGAGGGTTGATCAAATCAGGCTGCAGGTATTGGAGTGGTAATAGGCTTTAGTAATAACTTCAAATGTAGCCAGGATAGCAAATGTCACGGTGTATCTTGGGGTTATGTAGAGAGAGATTTTTAATATGAAGCAAAATACATGTATTTAATCTGTGGCTGCAGGTTGGAATTTACTTAGATATGTCTTTCCTGCCATCTCATCGCCTGAAACATTATACTTTTATAAATAAAATATAGTGTAATGGAGTGTGCCGTGCCTGTCCTCTGAAGGATTGTCATCTCTGCCAGCAAGCCTGAACTGTGCCACAAAATGTACTGCATGAATGTTTCATTATAGCAGAATTTCTTGTATTATGCCACTCTGTGAAATTGACAATGTCTGACTTGATGTTTCCAGTGTTATTTAAAGAAAACAAGCTAACCGTTCCCCTCCTTTTTGTGCTTCTTTGTTTCAGTGTGTGCTGTACTTGTGGGCCTTAAAGATCCTTTACCCCAAAACACTGTTTTTGCTGCGTGGGAATCATGAATGTAGACATTTAACAGAGTATTTCACATTTAAACAGGAATGTAAGTAATGCTTTGGCACACTGTTTTTTCTACCTTTGATCTAAATTGAGTCTAAGCCGTCTGCTCTTTGAATCTCTCTGCAGAGTGGAGGAAGAGAGAGTTATTCTTTCTAAAAGCTGTTTATTATGCGTCCAGTTCAGCCATCGACCTCAAATGCTCACTTAAAAGTGCCCTCTGGCCTGATGCAGGATTTTTGCCCTTCTCGATATTTACACATGTCAGAAGTATTTCACTTGGACTCAGACAGAGAAAGGGAAAAAAAACCCACAAAAGAGCTGTGAAATTGTGCTGTTTTTAAAATGTGTTTGGGAAGTTTTTTGGCACTTTGGAGAACCTTTTCCATCCCAATCTAGCACACTGCCCCAATGTATGAAGGCTGTGTTGTTTGACTTGGCATGCTCTCCTTTCCCTGCCCTGTTTCCCCCCATGACAGGTAGAATTAAGTATTCAGAGAGGGTGTATGACGCATGTATGGACGCCTTCGACTGCCTTCCCCTGGCTGCACTTATGAACCAGCAGTTCCTGTGTGTACACGGAGGACTGTCTCCAGAAATCACAAATCTTGACGACATCAGGAAAGTATGTGTCTGATTCGAGACCCTTTTCTCTATAATTTCATAAAACCACAGTTTGTTTTGTGTGTGTGTGTGTGTTTTTTAACAGCAGGTGGCCGTTAATGGCTTTCAAAATACAATTTAAGCTTCCTGTCCGCCTCATGTATTTTCAGCATTCATTCAAAGTTAATGAGGAAATAACTGTAACGTTTTAGCATGAGGTGCTGTGAAAATAACAACCTTAGTTGCAATGCATGAAGCGATTCTCCCAGATGTGTCTCATACTGCTCAGGACTTGGACACGGGGGAATGTAAGCATCGGGTCTGGTCCTCACTCTGATTAAAAAATGTTGAGGAGTCGTATCCTGCTTTCAAACTAATTCAATAATTCCAAATGGATTTTGTGGCTGCAATCAGAGGGCATGCATAATAGAATTTGCTCTATTGAAGTGTCCATCATGCTACCCATCCAGTAATCCACAAGCCTTTGTTCAAGAAAGAGCTATCCTTGGGTGAAAGCAAAGTCATTTATGTTCATTGCTCCAGAAGAATGGGTTTTTTCATGCCTTTCCAAAAAAAGCTGTCCTACTACGAAAAGATCAGAGCCGTCTCTGACACGTCATCCATACTGTATATTCTAAATATTCCACTCCTTTCTGCTTTGAATAGAATTTAAATCTCACTTCAGCAATAATATAAGCTGGAGTCACGATTTAATTATGATCCTGGAAGAAGCAGCAGCAGCAGCCAACCCACCTCTCACAGAGGGAGCTACACTGTTTTCTCTGCAGCAGGATGCACACTCCATGTGCAATTTTCCAGTCAAACACACTGACAAGAGTCCTAACTTTTTCTTCCACAGCTAGACAGATTCAAAGAGCCCCCAGCATACGGACCGATGTGCGACCTGCTGTGGTCCGACCCCCTGGAGGACTTTGGGAATGAGAAGAGCCAAGAGCATTTCACACACAACACAGTGCGAGGCTGTTCCTACTTCTACAGGTGAGAGTCATAAGGTTTTAAGATATTTCTGTGTTGGTCATTTTACTACGTTAGATTTTAAAATGCAGTGAGGATTCCAGACAGCAGCCAGCTGATAACAGTTTTTTTTATTCACTTTTAGCACCACTAGCACAGGTTGCTGTGGGAATGACAAAGGCAAAACTTGACTAGTAGCTAGTTTGGTGACACAGCTTTACAATGAAGGATGATGAAGTGTCATATCCACCTCAGAACAATCATGCAAGTTACACTGGAGACAATGTACTCTGAACTCTTTCCACAGTATGGAGAAAAATAATAACATCATTTGTATTGTCTTCAAGATATCTAAGGTCATATTGCCCGGCCCTACAAACCACCCTTTAAAGTGGTCTAATCCTTACCCTTAATGTGGTTTGGATCTAAATTGCTGCTGAAACCTTCTAAGTCAGTCAGTCTGGACACAATCGAGATATGCCAAAAAAATGGATTTGTGCTGGCAGTTTGAACAAAGCTTATATGACTCATCTTAAGCCGCACTTTTAAATTTGACCATGGAATTAAAAACATGATCTAAGTTTCTGTTTTGTATAAGCTAGTATACTTATTCAGTGCTCTGGCTAATTTTGGGAAAAATAAATCATCACTTGATTAGTTTTGGCTGAGTTATCTTTGGAAACATTAATTTCCAAAAAAGATTTTCAACACAATAAATGCATTTTCCAAGACGGAATATTTGAACCTAAAGACAGGTATGGAAGTTGTTGAAACACTTCAGTAATCATCAACAAATGTTTTAAACCAAACTTGAAAAAAAAAGCATCTTGTCAAAGACTTGATAAACCAAGAATCCTTGTTGCCAAATTTCCATTTGTCATCCCATCATTATTTCAGCCCTGCAGTTCCTCAACTGTGAGTAGAAGACCAACAGTTGTTGGAACATGGCGTGCATCAGAGGAGTCCCAAAGTCTCCTCCTTAGACCGTCGCCAGTGTTTATGTAACCCACATTACCTTCAATTGAGCTGAGCAACTGAACAAACAGAGGAAATGCTCTGAGCAGGCAGCTCACACTGTCACAAAATGTAATGAACTGGCACATTACCACAAGGCACAGTCCTGTCTCTAAATGCGTTCGGCGCTCCCTCTGCTCATTATGGCCTAAGCAATGCTTGCTTGGCCCCGGCATGCCTCGGGCAAGCCAGCAGAAGTACTCTGAAATGTCTTGAGGCTCCTGATTTGCATTTTCCCTTTTCTTTTTTTTTTTTTTATTAACAGGTGTTTCATAACTCCTGACTTAATAGTATTTTAATGTCCGTGCTTAGAAATGAACTCCCAGCACTGCTGTTGTTGAGGACTTGTGAGGGCATATTTTGTCTTTACATCTTTATGTGAGCAATTATGCTACAGATCTACAACCGATTCCTTCCCAACTAATATTGCTACCGTAGTTAACCGTATGCACCCAAGCAATTTTGGGGTGTGCGTTTTTTTTTTCTTTTTGTTCCTGTTACATATTACTGAAGAAAGAAAAAAAAATGGAATTTATATTAAACTTTTTCATCAAGCGTTAACATTGCAAAAAGAAATGAGGGCTCCGCATACTTTTCATATTGAGCTATCTACATTTTTACAACTTGCATATTGTCATCTCTCTGCTGTGTGTAAACAGCCTGCAGCTCTGTCTGATTTTCTCTGAATAGTTGTCATGTGATTTTTTGTCTCAGCCAAGTCATCCACGGCTTCCCAGAAGTCCAGAATTTAATGTTTTTGCAGGATTAGTTAGTGCAAATGCAATATTTTTGGTGTAGTTTTAAAAATATTTTTCCATGATTCAAATTTTATATTAGATTGAATGTTATTTTGATGAAATAACAAATTTTAAGCTCAAAGTATTTATTACACATGACATGTTAAAGGACTGTCATAAAGTTGAGAATCCAATTAATATACAGTACAGTTCCTGTCTGACGTGGCATTATTTATTTATTTATTTAAGAAAATACATTTTTCAGGGGGTTACTGTGCTTTCTTGGAGACACCCAACATAAATGCTATGTCATGTTTGACTGTGTTATCTAGCCTCCTGGTTGGCTTTCTGCCATTTGGTCCAAATTCCTCCACAGTGTTGTTTTCATCAGTGTCCCTCACTTCATCTGCCCAGGGCATGGTCGCTAATTGGCATCACACTGGCATCCAGGATTTATGAGACAGTTTAAGCCAGACTTGGAGAGAGCCATTCCTCAACACCCCTCCCCAAAAACCATCAGTTTCTTTGTTGCTTCTGTCTTGCAGCAACCAATAATTTCCCCCAGCGCCATAGGCAAGCTCGTAACTCTTTTACAAACGCAACTCAGGCATGAAATTGCACATGTTTCGAATATGGTTGCTTTCATTTTAGCCTCCACTCAACAGCATAGATGAATCACCCTTAAGCGATTTTCCTTACATCCTTTTTGTAAATCAAAGCTATTGATATTTAACTAACATATAAAGCTTTATTTGTAACATGTTAAACATGCAAAGCGCCGTTTAGATTGCACACGATTAAGTCATTTCTTGCACAACTCCTCATGTTGTCCACGGAGCTCATTAACATCTGTGCCCTGTTGTTGGACAGATGGGAGATGCTCTAAACTCAGAAAGCAAACAGCCAAAAATCAAACTAGGCCAAAATGCATCTTGTCTACCGAATGGCTCCATATGGCATATATCTGCATCTGCTGCAGGAAATCAAGGAAATCAAGTGAGAAATAAAACAGTTTTACTGAATTTGCTTCCCCTCCCCCCAAAACTCATTCCCTTTTTAATTCCCTCTCAGCAACTGCTCCCTCCTTTCCTCAACCCTCCCAGCAGATGTTTGTTGTGATTGTCAGGAATGCATGTGTTCTCATGTATACATGAACCAAGATTGTTCATAAATGCTTCCCAACTCCTTCAATTTCAGTCTCCCATGATGGGTTTTCACACATTTTAAATTTAGAATAATTTACCTCTGCATCAATTATGGTATTGGAGCAGGCATACAAAAAAAACAAGGCCGACCCATTAAAGTTAATTAACTTATATAACACTTTATTGCAAGCCTGCCCCAAAGGGCTTTACATTAAGAGGTCCAATAAAGTAGCCATAATGGTATACTCTGCCAATCAGACCAAGACGACACAACAGTTAGAACAGTCATCATGAACCTCAGCAGTGTATTGTGTTGATTATAGAGGCGTAATCATGTCTAATATGTAATTTAAAAAAAAAAAAACCAGCTGGTTTGGTTATGCAGCATTTGCTAAAGAAAAACAAATCTGTCAGTACTTTTCCCTGGTGGTTGGAAGACGAGATGTATAGCTTGGTTTTGATTGCTGCATGTGGGTGTTGTTCATTGCTTTGCTCTGGTTTTACAGGGGCGTTGAGCTAGGATTACAGAACTTAATACAAATCAGAAATATTTTTTTGAACTAACAAAATATACTTCTACATTGAACCACTTAGCAAAGCAAACACAATGAGAGAAGTTGCCCTAAAATATATCCCCATAAAAAGCATAGCAATCTGACAGAATGAAGCACAGGAGCTTTTTTCCACCAATGCAATTTCAAAAAAGGACTTTGTATGGCAAAATGATAACAAATGTTGTCAAAATAATGACCTGAGTATTTCAACATATGATAACATTTGTCAAAACTCATAATTTGTAATATAGATTGTCAACTTTGATTTTTGACCACAAGCCTTCTTCTTATTTTCTTCTTCTGCTGGTGGATATGGGTTTTGTTAATCAGCCAAACATTCAAAAGATAAAATCACCAAAAAACAACTTGAAGTTAGCCTCTTGTATTGTTGAGAAATCCTCCCACATTCAGTTAGTGTTTCAGATGTAATGCAGGTGTCACTCATTCATTGTGAGCTGTCACTCATGTTGTTCACCGCAGAGCATCCCATGATTCACAAATCCTGGCGTCCTCTTCAGTTCTCGATCATGTTTGTTAGAAGAAATACTCAAAAGTGTTTTATTAATGCTATTTCAATAGCAACTTGTGAAAAAGTACTTTATTAATACTGCTCGCAGTGACTTGTCTACTGCCTTTCTCATTGTGAGCAAAGTAAATTTCCAGTGGAAGCTTGTGCAGAGGAAAAGAAGGTTATTGCACGGAAAACTCTGAAACCATACTGTAGTTTGATAGTTGGCAGGAAGGTTTTTTGCTCTCTGCTCACAGACTGAAAAGATCAGCGTGAACATTAAACATGCTTTTACACTCCCCAGTGATCGACCTTTTTCTTGAAGAAACAGTCTGCTGTGAATCATGTCTCATGCTTGACAATTTTTTGAGTTTCATTCTAAAATAAATTCCAACATTTCCAGGATCACACCTACTCCTCTTCCAGTAGTTGAGAGTTAAGCAAAATAACGGGTATTATTTAGCTTATGAGCCACCATACCTGTGCTGGCAAATGACATGAAAGTGCTTGTTTGAAATTTCAAGCAAAAGCTAAAAATTGATATGAAAGCCTTCACTTTCAGCCAACCTTTGAAGGCAGTATAGCTCTTTGTAAGCTACAGTTGTTTTTAGAACAAATTTAGCTCAACACAGTGTTGTATATCCACTGTTTCTCTGAGCCCAATCAATAATACCCATGACTTATTTAGTTATTTCTATTGATCGTTTTTCTTGATCTTACAGGGATTTTTCTTGATGTATGAGTAAACCAAATGTTTGTCTGTTTTTTTCAACAGCTACCCTGCAGTCTGTGACTTTCTACAACACAATAACTTATTATCTATCATCCGGGCCCATGAAGCGCAGGATGCTGGGTGAGTGTTGTGGCATTTCGTCTTCTCCCATCACACTGTCACACAGCAGAGTGAGTCAGACCAGAGTATTAAATGAAAAGCTTCCCTGGTGCTCTGGGGCTTCGCTCAAGCCTGTCTGGAGAGCTGGACTGGTGCAGTCTGAACTTTGAGAGGAGTCATGTTAATCCAAAAAAAATTAAAATGAGTCCAGCATGGGGACTTAGTTGGCCAGATGTGATGGTACAGGTATGATTCATGTGACTATGTCAGGAAGTGTAGTTTAAAAAGTTGAGTTTATTTTAAAGTTTGTCACTGTATTTTAATATATTATTCTACATTACATTACATTACATGAATCAATATAAACAAAACATATGGAGTTATGTAACAAACAGAGTATTTTTGATAGTTAAGATTGTTCAAGCTAGGCAGCTTTTGCTTGATGGTCTCATACACACTGAGAACAGGCGCAACTGAAAATCGTTTGTTTAACACTTAACTAAACTACATAGTTTAGAAAGTTTTCTTTCATAGTTTTGATGTCTTCAGTATTAATCTACAATGTTTAAAATAATAACAAAAAAAAACTATTGAAAAAAACTATTGAATGAGAAGGTGTGTAACAAATTCTGCCTTCATACTATACATTTATTTTTGGTTCACCAACTCTGTTAGCTGCTTCAGGTGTCGTCAGGTTGCTGGGTGCTGTTTAGGTTTTCAGTCAGACACACCTTCTCTTTCAAATATTAACACTTCTGGCCCAAAAACTGCAGGAGTGCCAATGGGTAATCCACGGCAAGATACATCCTCTATCCAGTCTGTGATTCAGATGTATACAGAGCTCTGTGACTTCCCAGCTTGTGTAATATTTATTCATCAGGAGCTAAAAGTTCACCCTGGATTTCAAACAAACACATGGGAAAGCCTCTTTGAAAAGTTTGTTTTAAAACGCGCAGGTGGATGGAAGTGTCAACCTGATCTCCCTCTAAGCAAGGTTGAGGCGGTGGGATGCACAGAACAGTTGTTTACCATTGCACTCCCACAGCTTGGTAACATGGGAAATCCCACCAAGTCTCAGGTGATGTTCCTGCCCCAAGCCACCTAAGACCACACATGTAATGGTGTTATTGAGCTCTATCCACATTTTCCTGCACCCTTTTTAAAGTCCTGTAAATAAATGCTGCAAGGTGTGGTGCAGGGAAATAAATCATCTGAAGTCAGGACTCTGTTTACTGAAGCCTCTGTTCCATTCCAAGTATCCAAACCACCTCACATAGCACAGACACGCGCCGGGAGATCAAAGCAGTTGTGTGTGAACGTTGAGTTGGTTCAGTGTGATGTCACTTCAGGGCATGTTTAACCTGTAACGCAGGGATTTACTCTCCTGAGGCTATGCTTAGTTGGCCCCCGTGGCTGATGCATCAGCTTACAAGACAACACACACAGTCGTAGTAAAAACAAGAGGCCATAAAACTGTTGCTGCTAATCACATCTCAAGGGTTAAACACCAATGATTAATCTATGAGTAAGATGTTTGTAATGTTTGCTCATGCTTATATCTCTGTTGATATATATATATTTTTTTTTTTTTACTAGATATCGCATGTACAGAAAGAGTCAGACTACTGGCTTCCCATCCCTTATCACCATCTTCTCCGCACCCAACTATCTAGATGTCTACAACAACAAAGGTAAGAAGAAAGAATACATCATAATCTATCTTCAATGGCTGAAAGATGAATAGATGAAAGATGAATACCACAGTGCCATATTCATGAGTTGCCTCAGGGTGACACATTACATTTAAAGATAGGCAGTTCTATGCTGGAGAGCCGCAGTTGGTTTCAGTTTTGCATTTAGTGGCAGAATTGGGACATTTCTGAATCCTTTTTTCATGCCTTTTTGACATCACAGCAGGAAGTAATTAATAACATCATCAATGGCTTTATTCCATCTTGGAGTTTCACAGCCTGGGTATTGTACCTGCCAGCTAGTGTTTCTGACTGGGAAATTTAAATACAATGGAAACTATTATTATTAGGGACACATGTGCTGTGTCTGCAATGACGAGCCAGGATATATGTTGCAGAAAAATCCAATCTGTTTAAGCTTTGTCTTTGTCAAGCTATTTCAGGGAAAAATGTCTTGTTTTTTTTCCCGCATTTTTATAAAGCTCTTTCCTTATTTACTTCAGCTCATAAGCATTTTGCACTAGGAAAGCAGCATACAGATTGGATGCTGTTGGTTTTTAGTTTTTACCAGCAGCTCTATAGCTTGCTCTGACAGTTTATTGGTCAGTCAGCCTACAAATATTTTCCTGCCTGTTTTTCCCCATATTTTTCACTCTGGGAAGCAGAAATCTGGCATGTGCGTTTGTGATTGCAACTAATGCAGAAACTGGTAGAATCAAAAAAAAAATGAAAGTGACTGAAAGCTGGACAATGCAGCAAACTGGGATGTTGATTCTGAGTGAGATTGACAAAAACCACAAAACAAAATCTTTTGCAAAACTTATTTTATTTTCATTATAAATATTAATGCTTAATGTAGCTTTAAAGCCCTTGATTTCTTACCTTTTCTTCCGTTGTGGTCACATTGCACTTAAAGTAGAATTTGGCTATAAACTCTAATCTCTCTAACTCTCTGATGTTCAAATTGGAAAACTTTGAGTTTTAAAAATAAAAAAATTATAAATAATAAATACAGTCATTTTGAATTTAGGAATTCTGTTTTTATTTACATTTTACACATAGTCCCAACTCTTTTGTCATTGGACAAGTACAACTGATATCAAAACATATCTGCGATACTGATTGTGGTCAGGTCATTTCAGGGACGATGCCTGTGAGAAATGAAATGGCTTGGTGCCGGTTGACTTGGCACCTGGTGGCGCCCTACGATGTGCTACGGTGCCCACGCAGCAAGATAGGCTTGCCTTTGTACTGTGAGTCAGCACTTTTCCCCCCCGAGAACAGACAGTATCTGCTTTGGCTGTGGGGGCATGTTTGGATGGAGGCGGCAGTGGGCAAACCACAGGAAATGGAAATGGGAAGGAAAGAGTGATGGTGCTGGTGTACGCTGTTTTGCAATTGCTCCTGTGATGGAATGCCACAACAGAGCTTTATACTACCGTGATGCTGGTGTGAGTACATTACACAGGGGAGCGAGGGTTGTCCTTTACTGTTTTCTTTTGGCCAATTTAAGATTAGGCAGCATTTGTTTACTTTTTTCCCCATGAGCTGCCTCCCTTCCTCCTTCCCTGCACAATAAGGATAGTCAAGAAACAACGTGGCAGTTTGCCTGTCTAGATCGTTGTTTATTATTAGGACCCCATTTGTTCCATGCCAACTAATCTTCCGAGGGCGCATAGTCAACACAACACAATACAAACAAACAAACAAAGTGATGTCAGGCGCACGTTGATTCGAGTTTTGGCAGCCATTTGTCTGGCAGATAATTTGTACCTCTCGAGTCCAATATGGAACAGGAAAGTTTCTAAAATGGTTTAGTCTGAACCCTGTTCATAGCTGCAACTGGCTGACCTTCAGTTAGTAAAATGCCTCCGAGAGCAGTAGTGGTTATCAGACACAGATTACTCTGTGTTTGTTTTTAGAGCTGACTTCATTTAGGCACACAAATGCATCTTACCTGGTAGGACTACATGTTCTTTATTTCTCTCAATATTCAATGTCTGCTTGAAAATGAGAGACACTTTTCTCCTCGGCTAAATCTGTCATAAAGTGGCTAGATCTGCAGCTTAAAAGGCAATTATAAGAGCAGAGGAAAAATCACAGCTCCCAGGCAAATAAACATCCCTCACGCTAAAGGTCTTGCCAGAGATTTTATGTTAAAGCTCTTAAAACTTCAACGAGTTGCGCTTATGTAATTATTTGGTTCCCAATTCACTTTATCAATCATCTGTTTGATGTATTTTTCCCCCACAGCTGCACAATGCCATGGAACAGACACAGCAAACCAATACAGCCCGATCAGTCCTGTTGATGCTCTGCTAATCAGTCATGTGGGTGGGGTTCACTGGTAGAACCAAAGCCCCTGTAATGAATTGGTCTGCTCTGGGCTTCTTGCAGGAGCTGGGAGCCCACTGAGCATGTCCCGTGATTGATGGCCAATCGAGTGGGCACATAAATCTTGAAGGGGAGGGAGAAGGCATCAGCAGCTTCCATCAATATAGTGCTGGGAGTTGGCCAGATTAACCAATGAGACTTCTCTACGTGGGAGAGGGGGGGGGGGGGGGTAGAAAGAATGGCCCCTCCCGTCGGAGAGGAGGAGGTGGAGGACATCTGTGAGGCACCACAAACAGGCGAGGAAAAACTCCTCCACCAGAAGTATATTGAACATGTCGCTGAGTCAGGATAATCAACACATACTTGATGCTCAGGGTGTGATTCAGTAAAGAGAAAGTCCAGCTTCAGGGATGCCATCCATCCCTCCTTTTTCTCTCAAGTGAAACTGTTGGCTTTGCAGTAAGTGTCAGGCGCTGACCAGCTGTCCATCGCGGCTCTGACCCCTGCTCACTGCACCCGAGCTGGCAGGGGAGCTGTGTTAAATGAAAACACAGCAGCAGTGATTTAGCAGTTTTCACTGTTTGAGCTTTGAGTCCTGAAGTGACTGCAGTGGAGAGAGGGAGATGGAGAGGAGGAGGGGTGTAGCTGGCAGTTGCACACTTCGGAGATTGCTTGCGGTTTTGTATTAATGGAATGTTTTCTGCTGCATCATTATTGACTGGTCCCGAAAGCCAACAACTGAATCCTAATGGTTATGGTGCTTGGGTGGAATAAAAGCTAAATCACAGGATGTTGCCAATGCTGTCGATGCTAATTTTTTTTATTTCAGCCCAGAGACAGTGAAGGATTGGTTGGGTTCAATCCATCTCACACCTGTTAACTCTTATTATATAACCAAGTAAAGGTCTCATTCCTCCTTTGTGTTATTGTTTGATGATGAGGTGGAAACAGGAATGGTCGGATGGAGTGGAAATTTCAAAATAATTACAGGAATGTTCTGTTGCCAAGAGAAGGGGTCAGGACACCACTCCGGTTCACTCACAGGTCAGACTGGTCAGTTAGCTTTTTACCCCATTTCCTGCTTGCGGTCATGAGCTGATTTGTAGGTAGTCAGGATGGGCGATCTGAAGAGAAAGGAAATGGAGTGGCATGATTGGCTCCTGGCCCTGCCACTGGAATAAATAGCAGGATGGAAGCTAGGGCAGTGATGACGCCAGCACAGCAGGGAATTCATTTTTCCCCCTCGTCACAAGTGCCAGCGAGGAGAGTATCCCTGGCTGCAGATGCCCACCCATCTGTTATCACTCTGGTCGTTACTGGGCTTCCCTTCTCTTTCCTGTAAACATGGTTAAGTTACAAAACTTTTCATGCTGCATCAAACAAGACTAACTAATGGCTTTTCTTGTTCCTTACCAGCTGCAATCTTAACCTCATTGCTGTTTATTAATTGCCAAGTTATGGGTCACTGCAATGGAGGGGTCATAGACTGTAAGATTGATAACACATCTCTACTTCCTCCCACTGTACAAAAATGAATCCAAAATATCCTGGATGCTGGTGATGTTTTTTGAAGGCTATGCAATAGTGTATTGGTTAAGATGCAGAATTGGGGTCCCGCCCATCAGCTTGATAAGAGCTCTTTATCTTGTGAAGTGGGCAGGGTTTAAGACTACAGCTGACAACCAGGAGGCTGTTGAAACAGTTTGTCTTTACTTTTGGGGGCTGCCTGTAGTTCATCAATGGTAGGGATGAATATCATCAACATTTTATCCATTCCTTTTCCATTTTTTGCTTACAAATGAGAAAATTATTCCCATTCTAATCCTATTTTGAAAAGACAGACTTTATATATTGGGCTATATTCATAACGATAGCCAGTTTTGTTCAGTGAAGAAAGCCATGAGATGTGGGTAAAAGCTACACAGTAGACCTTGAGTTATGATGATTTTATTTTTTATTTGAACCATCTTTATTTCAAAATCAAAAATGACCTTCCAAGATACCTGTATTTTCCAAAATTATTTTCAAATAAAAAGATTCCTTCCCCCACTGAGGAAGACTGTGAGATGCAATTGAAATCTTCCAACCTAACTACAGGTCAGTGTTGATTTCATTAACAAGCCATGACTAATTATTTTCTTCAATTTCCTTTCTACATCAACAAGACAAGATAATGAAACATCAATAGACAATAACTGTGATAATGTAAACATAAATTATGAATCAAAATGTAGAACTATTCCTTTGGGTGGACTCAGGCTAATTATTGACTTGTGTTAGTTCAGAACCAGTCAGATAAATGAACAACAGAATGAGCTTACTGAATATGATCAAAAATAAGGATAATAAGGATGCTTGGCACAAGACTTAAAATACAGCTCACAAATCCACATTACTTCAATAAGAAAAAAGTAAAATAAAATCCATGCCTACCTGTTGATAGGCAGTTACTTGTCACATCAGACAAGGTATGTTGTCCCTACCCATCCTTTTATGTGGAGCTGCAGTTTCTGTGCGACTGCAAATGGTCTCATTGATTTATTAACCGAAAATGAATTAGAAGCCATTCGTGCATTGTTCAGCTTTACATGGACTGTACATTCAGTCTCTACCATCCCAATGTCTGACATCAAATGGAAGTAGAGCGCTGAATGTAATGGACCAAGAAGGCTAAACGGTTGGCCTGGAATACTAATCCAGTGGAACCTGATACAAGGGCCTGTGGAGACAGATATGCAGTCAGCAGAAAGCGTGAGGGCAGGACAGTGGGAATCTCCCCCTCATCTCAAAGCAGACTTAACAGTCCTTGTTACCGGGGAAACCAACTCAAGGCACTCCCTTATAAATAATTAATGAGCGGGCGTCGCCTTGCAATATATGTGTTACTGTGGCGGCAGGCTTGGCCTCAGCTACCCTGAGATCCACCGCCAGCGCAGCAGAGACATCTAGTGGCTGTCATGCAGCATTAGACACAGCTGGTCACCGCAGAGGCAGTGCCCTCCTGCTGTACAAAAACAAACTCTGCATGTTATTGTGATTCTGTAGTAAAGCATGTTCTGATAATAAGCAAGCAGCAAAGCCCTGCTGCTGTTGCCCTTATCTGCATGTTCCATGCAATAACCAAAAAAAAGACAGGAGGCCTCGACCTGCTCGCACCTTGATCTCAATGAACATATTTGTTTCGCACAGGGGTGGTTGTCGGGTGTGTCTGTTCCTTTAAAGGGAATCCGATTTGAAGGAGGGACAGCAGGGGAGCTGACCTTCTCCCCCACTCTGCCTTTTTCCCTCCAGGCTTCCATGGCTGCATTCAATCAAGTGCCTCGACCATGTTTATGCAGTATGTGATGTTTATGCAACTCCTGCCCACGCGTGCGACTGCTTTCATGCACGCACTCGCCTAACACCCACATCCCCGTCTGAGTGGAATGTGTCAGGCTAATACAATGCTTTTCTTATCGGACTTGGTAGTAAAGTTTGGCTGATATTGATAATGATGGTACGATAATTATACAGTATATGGATGTTCCCCTTCAGGAGAGTTTTGTGTTTGTGTTAGAGGAAGTCTGTGTGTGCATTTGTGCAATCTGGGATAAAGAGGTGACGGCAGTGGAAAGTAATGCTTTGCAATACTTAAGGGACCACTTTGATTGCATAGTTACTGCACTATATGCATTACCATGCCTCATTGATTCCCCCCCACACACACACAAACACACACTCACTGAGGCAAGCCCCAGCCTTGCTGGATTTTTTCTGACCCCATTTGTGTTGCGACCGAGGGTATAGCTGCTTGGGATGCCAGGTTTGATGACTTGCTATTCCCGACTGGAATAAAGGCCAAGGCAGGAAAGTCCCCCATGGTGACCCAGCCACGGTGTCCGCTTTCCCCTGATCTGGGCCACCAGACTGGCCTTGTGTATGTAAGAGGCTGGGGCTTCTATATACAGCAGAGATATATTTATATTGGGTGGCTCACATGTTTTCCTCAGCACCCAAGTTCACACCGTGCCTTAATCATGGGCGAGGTCACACTGGACATGCTGTGGTCAGTGTTTGGGAGGTGGTTTCTATGTCAGCGGGGCACAGAGACCATGTGATTACCATAAATCATTGTGTAGAATAAACTGATATACTGACTGCAGCACCAAGAGAAATTCTTTATATGCATCCTGGACTTAATCAAACACAACGCACATCTTATTGGTTTTCTGCTTCTGCTTCTCTTTTTACGCTGAATGTGAATGCTAACCTGACCCAACCTACCCGAGCTCCCATTGTTGCATGATTAATATATTATGATTTCAATATCCTTGAATTATTTATCTTTTCAAGCTTGAACAATTTAAAGCCACAATGTGTAGATTTTTTTATGATTGTAGCGTAGGCATATAACATGAGACAGTTAATCTGCATCGCAAATATTTGCTGATTCAAATCAAAGACATGAAAAAGTAATTGTTCTTCTCCTTTTTAAACAGAAGATGACACTGTACTCCTTAGGCTTCATTGTTAGATGTTTTATGTCACTGGCATCACAATCATCATATAATAAGATGATAATAAAATGGTAGATTCAGGGTGTATAATCCTGTTTTAAATATGACCTGTGGCAGAAATTCGGCTTCATTTTTAAGAGAGTACATTCGATTTAAACGGCTCCAGCATCACAGAAAAGCACAGGCAAACAATCTGTGTTAGAATGCAGAGCAACTGAATAGAGAAATTAAATAGGTATAAATGTAACAGGCAACACATGAAACAGTATGCTTTGTGAGTGTTCAGAGATCTTAGATATGCTGATTGCCTTAAAAAAGCACAGAGTACGAGAACACAAGCCAAGCCAGTTACAGGTTTCTGGAGAGATTTTCTTTATTTGTATTAGTCGTGTGTCTATTTGAATTGGGGTTTGTTTGGATTATGGTTATTTCAGACAAGATATGTAAGTTTCACTTTTACAAACACAAAAGATATATGCTTTGTATTGTCTTTTATGAATCCTTTGTATTGAACAAGAAAAGAGAAGAGGTTTAATTTGATTAGATTATTTATCTCTGTCTCTTAATTATTTGTCCTCAGTCTCTGTCCCTCTTTTTTCAGTATTATTACTTGTATCAAGTGGAGTGTTGGAGTGAATTGTCACATCCGTATGTTCGTTTTAGTTGGTAGGGAAAAACATAGCTCCACGTTTCTGATCATGTGTTTCCCTGCTTTCTTACTTCGATTTAAATGAAAAGATTTATTTTTTTTCATCTAACTCAGCAGAAAGCAATTAAGGGCAACTATTGAGCGACTGAATTACTTCCTTCAAGCAAAAACTTCAGTTAAATGCTTGAAATGATGCTCTGCATAGTTTTAAATATAGTATATATAGCTTGCATCATTAGACGCCGCTGCTGCTGATGGAAATGGTGATCGCATTAGCAGGTGCGTAGAAGTAAGTATGGTTTTATGCCAGATTGTCTTGAAAGTGATCATCATAAAGGGTGTGTTGCTATGAAATCATTAGCGTAGCGTCCTGACTCTGGCTACTCCCTGCTTCCCTGTTCAACAGTAATTGATGGTTTTGTGTTAACTAATGAAAAGTGCTCAGGCTTTGGAGCCCAAATGCTGAGCCCTGTGATTCTGTGATGTTATTTATGTATCCAATCCTGTGAATGACAGGCATGCTTCACCAGCTGGGGGTGGTAATCAATACACAGAGGAAATCATCCAGAGCAGGGAAAAGAGGGATTGATTTTTTTTTTTTTTTCCTTTTTTTCCCTAAACCATGGTTAGCTTCATTTTGATGCTTGTGCATTTTTAGAGGCTCACTTTACACCTCTCCATTTGCAATTCTGCATATAAATTAGTCCTCCTCTTAGAGTGACAGATTGACAAATGCTGATGTTGGTAGATCACCTTAAAATGTCTCTGTGTAGGTAGTTTTTTACCGCTTCCTTTTTATTCAGTGTCTTCACCCAGAGGCTGACTGACAGCATGTGACAAGATGTTGACTTACATCCAGGCTTCACTTCACTTTTGGTGTTGATGACAGCATTTTGGCCACTGTACACTTTTCATGATTTTTTTTTTTTTTTTTTTTTTAGCCAAATGGAGCTCTGTATAAAGTGGTGATTTTGTTTTAGTCATGCAGCACCTGCAGCTAATGAATCATTAACTGGGAAAGGTAAACAATAAAACCAGCCAAGAACATTCACATTAAAACTCACAAGTGTTTATTAATGTGGCATTGTTGTATTATAAATTCCAAAAGAAATACTTTTCAAAATCACATAAAGCAAAAAGACACTTTATTAAAAAATAAGCCTTTTTTATTTGTAAGTAAATGTGAATTTGTTTTCTTTCGACCATTCTTTAGATATTTCAGTTTAATGTGCATCCTGTTGGCTCCTCACTGAGTCCTCAGTTGTGATATTCTCCATCCCTGTTTCCTGTTACTTTACACTTCAGCGTACTTTGTGGGTAACTCTCTCCAGCGAATAACAGAGGGATGTGTACCTTTGTATGTGAAGCTGCTGAGACCACACAGTATTTCTAAGTGGTGGTTGGGAACAGGATGGAGGCTGCTAATGGACCTGGACTCTAATCAGATCTGATGCTTTCTTTTACTGTCTTGCAGTATGGACTCAAGTATTGATTTCAAACTGGTGCTGTGAAGAAGAAAAGAGAGATGTCAGAAGTTATATTGTTAGATGCATGCAAGCTGTCAAACAGGGCATGGAGTAGTTTATTGTAGACATTTTTAATGTAAGTTACACACAGATTTTTCACCGCTATGCAAATCTACCCATAGAGCTACTTTCTAAAACAGAAAACTATATAAAATTCAACATGACATGTTATATATAATGTGTTACATTGTCAGCCAATTCCATAAATGACAACTGAGAAAACAAAGATTAAAGAGGAGTAAATAGCTAAATAAACGTTACTGTTCAGTGTCAGTCTGAGGATTAAAAAAAGGAAAAAAAAAAAAAAAATTCAAAATCACGCAAAATATTTTCTGCATTTTATATTTGGTAAAAGAAAAAAAAAGGTTTTCATCATGTCAAATATTAAACTGCCTATACAAAGATTCTGATTTGCCCAAATTGGCCAATAATATCTGTCAACTGAATTTTCTGTCTGGCTCTAGTTTAATGCCCAGAGTCACTACAAGGGAACATCTGGATCTTAACAGATAAACTGAATATTTTTCAGAATGTAGCCATACACAGTGAAAGAAGATTTATCATAATTCTGTTTCTATCTTGTGTACCAATAGTATCAATATTATTCCAAGTATTAATCATCTTGTGTTTCCAAGGAGGGGAGAGAAATCTGCAGTTCATTCTGTCTAACCCTATGCATTTTGACATGTTTTAACAACCCACATTTCATCTTTTCTCCTCTCCCCAGCGGCAGTCCTGAAGTATGAGAACAACGTGATGAACATCCGACAGTTCAACTGCTCACCTCACCCTTACTGGCTGCCCAACTTCATGGATGTTTTCACCTGGTCCCTGCCCTTCGTCGGGGAGAAGGGTGAGCACGCACATACACTCTCAGTACATTTTCGATCGACTATACATCAAATGAGAACACTGAGTACAAGCAGTTTATTCCAATGCTGTTTCTACCATTGAGGTGTAATGAACAACAGTCAGTAATGAAAGCGGCCCTGCCTCATGTAATGTAGCACAGACACTCAGTGAAGTCGTCAATTATAGTAAATACAATAATGACACCGCAAGATTTATGAGCCCAAAACATGCAGCGTTAAATCCTATTAATCAGCAGTTGGACAGTCAGCGAAAAGTTTGGCAAAACATGAGCAGAGGTTTGCATTCTCTCACTGCTTTAAAGATCGCTCCAGGCCTTTGGTTTTTATGGCAACCCTCTGTGATGGCTGTGACACATCTGTGTCAGTGAATCACACATATCCATGACTGATGCACTCACTTTAAAAAGCCTATTTTGGGTGTGACCCTTCCACTCAGGGCCATTCCTAGCAGTGTTGCAAGGTCACTAAAGGACACAGCTCACTGGGTGTGTGTGTGGAGGGGTCACCTGGGTAAATATGTGTCTGTCTAACAAGCACCATGTGACTTATTGTGCTGCACTTACCAGTGTGTTTCAAAAACCTGTGCGATATTTTAAAGTGTATGTTTTCCTGATGTTTTTTCAGTGACTGAGATGCTGGTGAACGTTTTGAGCATCTGCTCCAATGATGAGCTGACGACTGACGAGGAGCTGGACGGTAAGCACAGCAGACAAACCATAAGAAGTCTCGCTACAGTTTTCCCTAGCTCCACTAGAGGGAGTCGTCTGCTAATAGGAGGACCAGACGCACGCCTATTCAAGCCTCATATACATACACATTCCTTGTGTTCTTTCACATGCATGGCTGCTCTGTCCTTCACAACATTCAGGTTAAATGTATTTAATTTTTTACACATTATTGGACAATTCACATACATTAAAACAATCCAGAAACTGACACAGTCAACTCAGTAAACTGTAGTTGCATGGCTTTCAGCAGTTTGAAAACCTTTACTTTAAATATCCAGGGTAGATTTTAAAAGTAAAATGTTTAGGCCTGAGTGACGTCAATACAGTGTTTGGGGGTGGTCTGTCAGTGTGTAGTGCATGTCCTCGCAGGTTTAACAGCATGGTTAGTCATACCGTTTTCATGCTTTTATCATCATGTAATAGCAGCAAGTTCAAGTCATCTGTTTGATCCTGGGTCACAGCTTATCTACAGTGAGATGACCAGTTTCCCTCTGCCTGCACCACCCTTTACTGCCAAACAGGAAATGATCTCACCAGTCCTTCCCACTCCTCCTCCCTCCCTCCCCCCCCCCTCTCTCTCTTTGTGTTTACTGATGCTCACAGTTTGACTCTGTAGGCAGCACCCAGGGGTGGAGTGTGAGGATATAAACAGATTTCAACCATATTTTCAACTTCTTAACACATATTCTTTCCGCCTCTTCCTCCAGTTAATTGAAATAAAGTTTATGTAACTGGCTTATTGGTCATCTGTGAATATAAATATGACATATTCTACAGGACAAAAAATTGGAGTTAAGAAGAATTTAGGTTACAAATATATTAAAATCTAGTAGTTCTGTTTTCTTTTAGGTGCTACACTTCTTCTGAAATCAGGGTTGTACATAATATATTATATTT
>JAOWBC010000935.1:5936579-5947039 GCA_028566105.1 Hypoplectrus providencianus | reverse complement strand
TAAAATCTAGTAGTTCTGTTTTCTTTTAGGTGCTACACTTCTTCTGAAATCAGGGTTGTACATAATATATTATATTTTAAAAAATATGTATTTGCTTTATTGAAATAAAATTGAAGTTAAATCAAATCGCTTTAAAGAAATTACTATCTTATGCTGAAAGAAGATTGCTCCAGTCTTCAGTCTTAATCTTTGTTGTATCACTTTTCACTTTTGGGAGTGGCATGTGATTTCACATAAAAAAATTTAGAAATTATTTCAGGTTTCCAAAATTAAATTAACATTTCAAATTATTTTGACAGAAGGCACCACTCACATACTATGCAGCCTCTTAAATGATTATCCCTCCTTTAACATCTCATCTTTTTCATCAGCTCATTCACTCTACTGATCCTTTTAGTTCATTTTCACTTTTCTGGTTCCTTCTAAACTCAAATTGCAACCATTTTCTCTCTCCTGTCTGTTGATTTCATTTAAGTTGTAGATATTGTGGTGCTCTTTTGGTGTGTTTTCCTCACCCATGACTTTGTTTTCTGTGCTGGTATAATCCATTTGTTGCCTGCTCTTTATCTGTGATTATTTCCACGGTTTCCAGTTTCCATTATATTGATATTTCCTCACAATTTCTTTTGCACTCTCCTTACTCTTTCTCATGCTGTGGTGTTGTCACTGCCTTGGTTGACCTCATCTAATTTCTCTTTTCTATGTTTTCCAGAGTTTTGTGTTCAAGGCTTCTCTTTTGTGTTACACTCGTTTTGCTTTCTTGCCTCTTATTTCGCCATCTGCCCCCTCTCCGCCACCTCCTCCTTTCATTCTACAGCCATCCATTGATTTCTCTGTCCTTTCCTTTGTCTTCTCTTCTGGGGGTGTTTCATGAGAAGGACAGCTAATATATCCCCCCAAAAAAGGTACAAACAGTAGCCATAGTGGTGTGTGCACAGGTAGATAGACGTTTTGTCCAGTGCTTGCTCTTTGCTTTTCAAATCTGTCAACTAACGGCACTGTTTAATGCACCTTCTAACAGTCTTTTTCTCTTTATCTCTTTTTTTTAATCGTTTTTCACAAAGGTGCGTCAGTTAAGTTATATTTACTCACAGCTAGGGCCAAAAACTGACACATAAAAAGACATTTCTGAAGGTTACTCTCATTAGCTGTAATTGCTGAGGAAGAGTTTTAAACAAGACATAAGACTGTCTGCTCTTTCCTTTACCCAGCCTTTCACCACACATCAGCTTCATTTCCATCCTTCATACTTCATGCATTTTCCAGGCTGGCTCCCTGGGGCTGTTATTCTGCGAAAAAGGTCTCTTTAAACAAAGTTTTGTTTTCCAGCCCTGGAAAATTCCTGTTTGAGTCGCCGCAACCAAAACACAGCACAGGAAAATACATATAGAGTGTCCTCATCGAACGTGCTGAAAAGACATGTTTGGACACGGACCAGGATTTACGGATGATGTAACGCGGTTTAAGTGCTACCTGGGGAAAATAGTATGTAGGAGGTACCGGGACTTCAGCTGAACAACACTAGTGAAACAATACAGACAGGCAGCATGAGTGCGCTGAATGCTGAGAATCACTCAGTTGTTTTGATGTGTCGATGGATTTAAAGTATTTTGTAAAAGCTGAAGGCTTCAATAACCACAATGTGTTTGCATCGTGTTCCTCTGATGCACTTCTGGATCAAACTAATAGTCCAAACATTTGCTCCTTTTTAGCCCATCTACTAAACTGTTATGGGATACACGCAACGCAGACAATGAAGTCTATAATAAACTTCCTCAGGACATGGATTAGTACGTGTGAGTCACAGTTTGTACGCCTGTGTCTGACCTCTGACCCCACTCTCCAGGTGCCACAGCTTCCGCCCGTAAAGAGGTCATCCGCAACAAGATCCGTGCCATTGGCAAGATGGCCAGGGTATTTTCTGTGCTCAGGTATGCCAACATAAAGAAACGCCAGTTCTGTGTGTTTTCTCGTTGCTATTTCGAGTGGTACTGGTATTTTTAGAGCTATACTCTTTGATTGCTTTTATGAAAAAGAAAAAAAACAAAGAACATCATTCCTTGAAATATGTAAGTAAAGGCTTTAGCTTTGTTTGTTTGTGTGAGATTTTACATGTGGCCCTGTTTCACCCCAATATCCTGCACTCCATGGAAACAGAACAATCATTGCTGGATGTAGGAAGTCAAACATTAAAAAACTCTGAATAGCTTTTGTTGACCATCAAATCAACCTGGAGTAGGCAAACACTACTGTAGTGAATAATGTGTATATCTGTGTGCTGATATTTCAGAGAGGAGAGTGAGAGCGTGCTGACGCTGAAGGGACTGACCCCAACAGGCATGCTACCTAGTGGAGTGCTGTCCGGTGGCAAAGAGAAGCTGCAGAATGGTAAGACTGTCACCAAGTACCCCAAGACCCCCAGCTTTGGCCCCCCGAACGGATTCTCACACACACATAAATTCCCCTCATGCAGTATCCTGGATAAAGTGCTAGCTCAGAGTTTAGAGAATACTTTATGTACAGACTCCTTCCCTTTTCCCTCAGTGATGGTCCAGGAATTTGAAATTGCTGCCTCAGAATAATACTGTCAGGCTGTTTAAATGTTTCTGGCAGTGTCTCTCAGTTTCTTTTTCTCTACTGCATGTTTTAGTTAAATACTAAGCAATAACATCTGCTCTCCGTAGCTTTCAACTGAAATTAAGTTCAGTGTAGTATTCTGATAGAATATTAAGTTATATTTCCTGTGGGTAGTCTCCTCTTCCCAAACAAGGACAGATAGTCAGCAGATTTTCTTTGTCCCTTTGTCTCCTCTAATGTGTCTCCCTCCCAATGTCTCGCATTTATACCCTGTCTCCCCGTCTCTTTCTGTATTCCACTGGTTTTATCTCAAATATTACCTGTATCTTTTTCTTTCTCCTTTCTTTCTAGAAACTGCAGGTATAATCGGTTGTGCAAGTATTCTGTTGTGTTATTTTTTTTTCTTTTTTTGTGAGATAAGTTTAGAGCTCAGTCCACCCTCTTATGTTGAATTCCAAACCCTCCCTAAATGAGTTTGACAAGCTGCTGCAGCAACGGCAGTGAAGGCTTTCAGGAAACGCCTTTGCACACAGTTCAAATTTAGTTGACAGTAATGGTCACTTTAGTGTCCAAATTTGAGTGCTAGTTGTGGATCTCAGCGGTGCTCCGTTGGGGTAGACACGGGACTCTCTGTGATTCAAAGGATGAATTGGAATTGACACAAGCAACTGTGAATGAAAGGGGGATAGTTACTGTCTACCTTTCCTTTACAATCAAGCAGAAATCTAGACAACTTCCCTCTCCTCTCACAGGTTCTCACACATCAGCTAGCCCTTCCCTACAATGTTCTGTTGCACAGACATACATATCACATAAAGCAATAGATTTATATCTAAATCTTATCTTGATGAGAATAGATACCACATTACTTTAAAGCAAGCGTATGTAATATTTGTAGAACAGAGACCAATGTGGGACACAGTGGCATATGTTGCACTCGCATACACTGGAATCAATAACAGGAACCACTGGATGTAAGGCTAGAGCAGCAATGTCTCTAACTAATGGCAAGAATGTTTAAGCACTTATGTAATGCAGTTTTTTTTCTAATAGACAAAAAGAGTCATTTTTATTGCAAACGTTCCATAGCTTTTCTCTAAAGCTAGGGGAGGCAGTTTGTTGTCTGTCATTCAGTGAAATTCCATAATAACCTTTCAGCAACCTTTTCTTAATTTTCAGTTAAAGTGGTCACAGAGAAAAGAACTAGTTTTCCTGGTCGAGAGCCACTTTAGCTGTCACACACACAAAGAACTGTTTGAAGATTAGGCACTTTTTACCAGGGACAGAATGTACACATGGTGCACGGATTCTTAATGAGGCCCGTTTTAAATGGCATTATTGGTTTTATAGGTTTTAGTGACCTCCTGTGGGAGGAGAATTGACCAAATTGGAACAAAACAGCATCTGGACAAGTTGAAGATTCTGTATATCTCAGTTAGGGAGGATGGGATTCTCTCCTCTTTGTCAGCCAATCAGATTCAGGCCAAGAAGACAAAGCTACTTCTCCATCTTTTTTTCCATTCGGGATACATAACAATCAAGCAAATGCTCTCCACACTAATTCCACATACGTAGACTGGGGTATTATCAGTGAAAATCCATCGTGAATAAATGGCCTTTTAGCCCAACACTAACTGTGTTTTTAGAGTTCAGTCAGAGGTTTGAACTACTAAACACACTGGCATCTTATAATTGTGTTTCTGCTGGTGACATGCATTAACAATGCTGGTCCTCTGGATTAACATATATGATCATGGGAGTTGAAGAGTTTTTGTTTGGCAGCAGCTGACACTAAAGAGAACCCAAGTGAAGGTAGAGTGATGTTCAGAGATTCCTGTTGCAACATTGGTAGAATCACATTGCTCCCCTCCTTTAAGAAGATGCCAGTGTGCTTCTACTGTAATGTTGACTCCATCAGCCATTCTGTTTACAGTTTGTTGCTCCTGTGCTGTTCTGTAATTTATTTTCATCCTCATGGTAGTATGTCCTGTAGTCTTCAGTACTGTATAGCTGTTTAGCTTTGCTATCACCTTCCGCCTCATCCCTGTCTTTGTGTAAAGCTTATTTACACAGCTGTACTTTATGTAAATTATAAGCTCAAGGATGGTTGTAAGGAAATTGGTAAGTGGTTAAAAAGCCAAAGGTTTTTTTTCTCCCCCCCCTGCGCACGTCACGAAAGTAAGCCCGCATTTTTGATATTGAATATCAAAAGATGCTAACCCTGCAGTTCCAGATGCTGCTTCATGTTACACACAACACAACAGTAACGCTGCTCTATGTGTCTACAGCTCTTTGAATTTACATTTACAGCCATAACTCACAGTCACACATACATTTAAACCATATCTCTGTTGTCCATCCGTCCTTTTCCAAGTCTCCCTCCTCCATCTATGCTCCTATTTGCGTAATAGTAAAGGAACTAATATATTTCCCGCTTTAACGTGTTGTATCTGCTACCACTGTCCGTCCCTGCAGTATTCATTCACCACATTGATTTAGTTGTCAAAGCACCTCAAAGATACAATTCTCTCCATGAGGTCGTTCGCTGCCACAAACATGTGTCACCTTCCTTTACAGATCTGGAACTCATCAAAAAGCTAAGGCTCATCCCTCTCCTCTCCCTCCTCCTCTGCTCTCTTTGCGAACATCCATGTGTCCTTTGTCATAAAATGTGGAGATGACGTTAACCTTTGTTGTCGGCATTGGCTGTCTTTGCTGCTCATTGACTTGTTCCTAGGACAAAATGAACTCCTCTGCTCACTTCTCTCATTCGTTTTGCAACCCCCCTCTTCTTCTCTTCAGCTACTATTGAAGCTATTGAGGCTGACGAAGGTAAATGGGTCTGGCTGCCCTCTTCTGTTGCTTTTCATGGCAATAGACAGGGGGCTCCGCTGGGTTTTCATTCATCTCGCTGGTGCTTGAATAGAGTGTGTTGGGTGTTTGGGCTAACAAAATGTGGCATAGTATTAACAGAGAAAAAGAAGTAAGTAATTAGGAAATCCTGTGGTCACACATGTCTTAAAGGGGAATGGATTTCATAGCACAGATTTCAACGTCGCACTGTCATTTTGAGTGAGGGCAAAGCAAATATGACGTAATTTTTCACATAAATCTGCAGGTTATTCATCGTTAACACATAAAAATGTAATTCAGAAATATATTTGTGCATATCTTTAAATAATGCAACACATGTAACAATAGAAAATGTAATAATTATTACAACATTCTATCGCACCACCTATATAGCTATATTTTGCTTTTCATTTCAATGCTTTTCATTTAAATATCACAGTTTGTGCTCTTTTCCTGGATTAATGATCAGACAATCGAGGTTCATAATAGAGGTTGCATCTCAGGAAGTGTACATTCAGAATCACATAATATGGGAGGAGTGAATACATGAGCATCGTCAGGTCATCTGGAAGCTGTGATGATCTTTTAGCAGACACTAGAAGCCAACATCCTGTATCCAGTAGAACTACACCACTGCAGCGTCTCATGCAGTGTTAGATTGCTCCTGTCCAGACGCATTACTTTTGAAGTTGTGTGTAGGAGTCCATAACCTTAAAGTGACACCAAAGGAATCAGCAGATTTGTGTAAAATATGTTATTAAAGTTATATGGAAGGTTAAACTTCTCTTATCTATCTATTATCTAAAGTTTTTGGGAGAAAAGGAGTCCCTTTTCATTTAAATCACTCAACAACACTGTGGTTACGATGGTGTACCTCCTGTTTTGCCCTCACACAATACAGTGAAGTCTTGCTATGAAAGCTCACAATGGTATTTCCCCTTTGAAACAACTGAAGCAGTTGTGCATTGTTGTTGCTGTTTAGTAATGCTACGCTTCTTCTTAATCTGATTAATAGAGACAAACGCTCCAGAGGAGGCTTTGGAATCCAAATTGGATTCTCCTCAAAATGATTTTTTCATTTGCATCGCCTTTGGCGCAAGAACAACCTCAACTGCGAGCTAAATAGTAGTTTGCCAGCTGCTATTTACGTTGGAATTGTCCAGTACTTCCTCTTTAGCCCCATAGAGGACAGTCCATTGTAGTGTCGAGACACTTCTCTGCTTCTCTCTCCATGTGGATCCTCTGTGGCCCTGCTGTGTCGTGTTCTTTCCTGTGAGCTGCTAATAACCTGTGTCTGACCTGTGCTATGCAGCAACACAACTACGCTACCCATCATGCCCCTCTCCACGCTCCACAATTTGTCGTCTAAAATTACCCCCCCCCCACTCACACACACACACAAACACAATTCATTCTAGTAAAGGGTCATCTTTGTAATCATAGTTTTCCCCATTAAGACCCCCCACCAGCCTTTATGAAAGGTGGAAGTAACAACATTTCAACTTCTTGGAGGTGCAATAGCTGAAATATATGGAAGCTCATTTCTGCCAATGTGATGGGGAAAACGGATCTGGAAAATTCTTCAATGAGAACCTATATCCAAATAATGATTTAGTGTCCTAAAATAATAATCAAGTACTGCAAATTAACAGCCAACTTATTTTTGTAATAGGGCTTAGTATCTAGTTTGATAGTAGTATTGACAAAGGTTGGCCAAATAATACTTATTTAAAAAAAATGGTTTAGTTTGCATCCTATCTTTATGATTACCTTATTACAAAATAAAGACTAAGTTTTGCCAAATAATGAGTCATAATATCGTAGTCATAGTCATAAGAGTCATAACATGAGTCAGAATGACTTAGTGATGTAAAAGTTATTAGCAGTACTTTTAAGTGCGTTTTTCCATTATTCTGAAATACTAACACCTTTTGATATAGTCCATCATAAATTCATTAATTAACAGGCCTACATTTTTATCTCTTTTTTTCCCTTTTACTGGCATAAATAGTATTCCATAGAAATAAAACTCAATCAAGCTGAGTACTGGAGAAATATGGCAATACTTCTGATAGACATTGAAGTGAATAAAACAGTTCAGCTGACTAATATGATTCGTACCTTTGTACCAGCCTGGTTTTATTCATATCAGTGGTGTTTTCATTAACTTGCTGTCCGTTTTTTCCTCTAATGCCACGATTCAGTTTGATTGAATCTTGTTTTAATTAACTCCAGTCTGAGCCATATTGTGACCTCCACCCCTCATAACCTCCAGTGATCCCTTAATTGCTGCATGCTCCAAGCAGACTAAACAAGTCGTTAGCACCCCAAGTACCTCTGTAGTGTCTTTGTACGTGAGCTCAGTCTCAACGTGGTTCTATTTTGTGGAAGTGAATGTCTCAGTGGGCTCCACTTTAGTGTTTTTTCCCCCCTCCCCTCTTCTTTTTTGTCTCTTTGATCATTCTCCTTCTTCCCTTTTGTCGTTTTTAATCTGTGACGTGATGGGGCAGTCTGGATGTTTGGGGTCCTCAGGTGTTCTGGAGTGTGCCACAGTCCAGATATTCTTTAATATGAGCCATATTTTACTCCATATTAAATGTTAAAGACTTTATTAGACAATAACAGAACAAGATGGCCATTAGAAATATGGTCCAGTATTGTAGAGCTTTTTTAATAAATATAGAATTAAGCATGGGATGACGGCACAGTGAAAACCTGTTGACCCTGATTCCAGGAGTTCCCTCTATAGATTTAGAAGGATTATTGAATCCTTTTGTCTGTGCAGTTATATCATTTTGAGACTCTGAAAATGGTGTTGATGTGTTTGTCATTTCATAAAAATGAGCTATTGCCTTTTATAATTGTTCATCTGTAATACTAAACATTTAAAGGATGTATATGTAAATATACTGTATGATATATGCTGTTGTTCAAAAAAACACATTCAAACAATCACATCCACGGTTGAAGATTTTAGTTCATCTTTATGAACAGTACAGATTTGTGTCACATCATTCCATACGTCCACTTGAAGGAATAGGTGGATATTTTGTGAAATATGCGTATTGATTTCCTTTCATAGAGTCAGTTTGGACACAAATTTTGCCGTGCGACGCAGGTATGCATCAGAGTGAGGTAAACAGTTTCAACCTAAGCATAAAAAGGTTGACTGACACTGTTGCTACAGCCTGTTAGCATTGATCCAACCTGGCCCCGGTCAGCCTCAGGTAGAGCTTGCAGTGGAACATGGCCAGATGCATTTTCTGAAGAAGGCAGTGACATTCACCAAGCTGTGTGCAGCTCCGGATTATGTCATGAACCCAGACATGACTGCCTTTCCATATATATTTCCATATGTAGGAGGATCACACAGATACAGGGCAGCAAAAAGTGCTTATTGTAGCTCTGCTGATGGTAGTAATCAGTGTGGCTCAGGTATATGCTATCCATAGAGGTAAGCCCTTCTTTCTTCTCCTCATGACTATTCCCATTGGCCTTCATGGGAAAATATTTGCATCTCAAGCAGACGTATCCAGCTAGCAACTGAACACAACTAGATATCCTCATAGCCAGATTTTGTTAGCAAGAAAAGCTTGTTGCTTGTTTCTGATATGTATGCTGCAAATTCTTCTCATGTAACTCGACCTAAGAAAGCGAATAAGCATATTTTCCAAAATGACAAACTATTCCTTTGTAGGTCTTTAGGAATCAACATGATGCAGTTATGATTAGAGACCATCAGTGACTCATTTTTCATGGATAATGTACAGCTGAATTAGCCAGCAGCTCCACAGATGGCGTCTGTATGTTGTCGTTTTCCCAGTTAAATGAGTTTTTTTTGTTACAATTCCATGAACCACAACCAAACCAAACATAAGCCAAATCTGGTGATGTGTGGGTGAATGTGAGCAAGTGTGATCCCATCCTGAAAATCATTAAACCTCTCTCACTCCTAAATCATTCCTGATTTTCCCTCCTATTCTCCTTTTTTCTTGCATCTCACCAGCCATCAAAGGCTTCTCGCCCCAGCACAAGATCACCAGCTTCGAGGAGGCCAAGGGCCTGGATCGCATCAACGAGAGGATGCCGCCGCGGCGAGACGCCTTGCCCTCCGACGCCAGCCTCAACTCCCTCAACAAGGCCCTGTCCTCGGAGACCAACGGCACGGACGCCAAGGGAAGCACCAGCAGCGGCAGCAACATCCAGTGAAGGCCAGCAGCAGGCGCCACCTTGGCCCACGGGGCTGCCCCGCCCCCAGCCTCATCACGGCCCGCCATCGCAGAAAAAGGGGCAAAGGGTGAAGGAGAGGAAAGGAGGGGGAGTGTTGGATTGTGGAGGGGGGAGGCGTCTATGGCTCACACTGGGGGGACATCTCACTTTCTAGTCTTTGGATATGCCTTCAAAATATTAGTTCATAGTCAAATCTGCTAAGTTATTGCCGGGTCACATTTCTAAACAGTCTGGCCTTTATTGTGCTTGATTGTCCACCACACCACAGTACGTCAGAGAGGGAGAGAGGGACAGAGAGATCTTAAAGGTGATTTATTTTCTTTTATTTCTTGAAAGACCCTTGCTCATTTACAACGAAACAGAAAGTCGTGTAACTTCTTACTAACTATTGTACGTTTACAAAAATACAGCACTAAAAAGGACAGAACATGAGATAATGTTTTTAACATTTAAGGGTGTACAAACTAAATAAGGACTATTTATTGATAACTTTTTTTTTGCTACTCTTATAAAATAGCTCTGAAATTAATTAGGCAGTCTTAAAAAGAATGTTGCAATGTTGTCGAAATGCCAAATAATGGAACGTTTTATGGTTTTGTACATATTATGCTTACCTCAGGTTCTTTTGGTGTGTGCTTTGACCTGATTTTTCTGTATAATGGCTAAATAACTCGGTAATGAATACCTATTTTCTTGAGTTTCATAACTGGAATTTACATTTACCTATCTATCATTTGCAAATATGTTTATTTTTTGTCTCTTTTGGAAGGGTGGGGGGGCTGGGGGGTAGATTTATTGTG
>JAOWBC010000935.1:5923121-5936479 GCA_028566105.1 Hypoplectrus providencianus | reverse complement strand
CAGCTGGGTGTTTTCTCTGATGGCATTGTTTTACACTGGGGTGGGGGGGCTGGGGGGTAGATTTATTGTGGCTTGCTGGAATTGAGTGTTAATTTTTCTCTTTTTAAGTATTGCGAACAAAGTAAAAATAGAGAACCTATATTGTGTAAAAAAAAGAATACAATAAAAGTGTCTGCCTATGCATGTTTTATAAAAATCAAACAAAGGAAATAGAAAATCTGAATACCTTGGCTGTGGAGGCCTGTTTTGAAATATATTGCGCTTTAGTGAACATATACTGGAAACGTATACCTGCATACTTTCAATTAACACCATGATGCTCTATGCCTTCAACTTCTTTTGTAATTGAAGCATTTAATTATCTAAGATGGATGAGAAATCATATTTTTAACCTGCGCTTGTAAGTGCACACAGTCCAATTAAGCATGTTTGACAATTCTTGTGAGGTGTGTGGTTACATGTGTAACTCAAAAATGCATGATTAGCTGTTTGTGTCATATAACAGGTAAATCAGTTTTGTTCTGTTTTGTAAATGTGCCACAGAAAGTGTAATTTGATTATTACTATTATTATTTGGAACTCTGCTTTGTATATCAGTTACAGGTTTGATACTGCTCAATACTTTAAGATGAAACAAAAAAAAATATAATAATAATAACTTTGATCTTTTTTAAGAACTGCTTAAGTGCCCAAGTAATTCACTACACGACATGAAGCCTTGCTTTTGTAATTTAACTTCAAAACTGTTGGCAGATGAGGCATGCACTTGCAACTATGAAAAGTATTTTATATAACTGTTCAATAAAAATGTGCATGAATTTCAACTTGAAATGAACCCGCTTCTCCTGTATGTGTGTGTGTGCGTGTGTGACTCGGGCTGTCCTACAGTTCTCCGCAAATGAATATGCAACCATGTAAAATAAAATAAAATACATAATGCACATAGTCCTTTGGGCATTTTTTATATCACACATGTATGCAGCTGCATCACAGAGCTATGCACTGGTGGTCTGAGGAGGGGCAGGTGGTGCATACATATTTGAAAAACCCTCTTGGGCGCCTCAATGTAAGACAAAGCATATCAAAGTGGTCTCAAACAGCATAAACATCTTAAACGGTTTTCTAAGGTGCCCTTGGCAGTGGAGAAACCATAATAAGGCTTTTAATGGAGACATCTTGATGAAATTCCCCCTGAGGTACATGTAAACAGATCAAATATGATAAAGTGATCCCTAGGAGGCAATTTGTTTATAATAAAAAACAACATAAAACATGAGGAAGAGCCCCATAGAGTGGCCTTAAATTTAAACATCATGTTGAAGACATGATGTAGTGCCATATATGGGCTGATACATGCAAAAAAAACTAAATTCTGCATGCAGGTGCTATTTGTTTATTTTCTGAACCTGTGAGGAAACCACAGACATATATATTTCCAGTCTCTATATTTCCTCCACACCACCGAGGTCAGGAGGGGCACAGATGCATGAGCGGGGAGCTTAAAAATCAGTATGTATACTCTTTTTAATTTTAATGACGCTGCTGTGAGTTCAGTCTCTTTAAAAGTAAAGGAGTCTTTGTGTTTTGCTCTGCTGTTACAGTTTCTCTCAAGAATTTGGCATTGACCAGCCAGTGAGTTGATGGGAAATTGCTCCTTGGCGGTTAGGCAACAAAGGTGTTTCCTCCTCATGAACTTCAGTGACTTCTTTGATTAAATTATGAAGTCTCAGCCAAGACTTAGCAGACATACCTGTTTACACTGGAGACAAAGTTCTGCAGGCTTCCTCCTTTATTATGAGGAATTAATGTGACATTCCTATGTTGTTGTTGTTGTTGTTTTTTTTAGATTTTATTGGTTCAACTCAACTGTGTATACTTTTTATGCCCATAAAATAAAATAAAAAATCAAACATAAACCTTAGCACTGCTATAATTTCACTAAGCCTACACTTTCTTGTCCTTGGTTTCTGAAGTATCTCTCTTTGGTCTCTTCAGCTGAAATCAAACACAATGCTCAAATGAAAGGAAGTAAACTCTGGCATCCTGTTTTTTGGCCCTCCCGAAAAACAGGAGCTTGATTTTGTAGCCTCAGAGGGATAATCTAAAGACTGAAAAGAAAGAGACGTTTTCAAAGAAATAATGGAATTAACATGAGTGGCGATTGGCGTCCATACCTGTTCAAAAGACACGATTATCATATGAAATAACATGAAAAATCTATGCGAGCCAACGACTCTCACAGCCATGCAGCAGAATCTAGATTCAGTTGAATCAGTGCAGCAGTCTGCGGTGTGGCCTATCTGAGGTCATCTCCATGCTTTTTTGTGGCACTGTAACATAAACAAAGAAGAATAGTAAAAACGTCATTGCTGGTATTTGAGCAGCTCCCTTGGGCTATCACTTCTTGCCTCTTTGTAATCTGTTCCAATCATTATTTCACAAAACAAACAGACACTTTTTTTAGTGTTTTTTTATTTTTCAGTTTGTTTTTTGATGAATGCATGTGACATTTGATTCTGAAATATGTGACAGCGTGTTTGCATGTGATGCAAGTGGTTCCTCCTTCTGAATCATCTTTGTTTTTCAGTCCTTGGATACAGTGTTGTTTATGTAAAGCTTGGTTAACATCCTTTACCTGAGTGACTACGGATGAAATTGTTTTTACACCAGTGAAACCCAGTCTGTTCCCAACTGGTCAAGTGGGGTCAGAGCAGGAAATAAGTGCAGGGAACTGGTGATGCATTCAAACACATTACTCCAAACTGGGATTCCCGTTAACTGGACCTATGTTTGCACCCGCTGACTGCCTTGTGCTGGTCTCCATAGCCACCCACTTTTACGTCAGGAAGGGAAGCCAGTGTATTTCCTCCCCGTCTTTATCTAAAGGAAGTGCCAAAATAAGCATGAGCAGCAGAGCACTGGAGCACCTATTCCACTTGCCACTCAGTTGGAGTCCGAGGAAGACGTCAGAGGGGTTTACGGCCACACAATCAAGATGAAGACCATCAGGGTTCTCGTCGTCCTCCTGCTAGCATCTGTCCATGTCTTCACACCAGGTAGGAGAACAAGTCAAACTGCTGGAGTACTTGCTGTTAGATTTAGATTCAGAGCCCTCTTTAACTAAGATCAAGTCGTTTCGGCCTCGCATTGTTAGTGTGTGTGAAAGTAGTTTTTATTTAGTATCTTATATAGTCAAATTTTTTCTATAATCAATGTTCCCTGCACATTCAATAAAACATAGTCTTTGTGTGGGCAGTAGGAGGTATTGTGTTGATAATGTTATAGGTTTTTTTCTCATGTTATAACTTATTTTTGTTTTGGTATGTGCACAGATAAAGATCATAGAGTTGTTCAAAAGACACTCATACTTTGAACGGTACCTTGGAGACATCCACTCAAAGAGAGTATTTCCGATTATTCAGGCTGCGATAAGCCTTGTGTGTGTGTGTAGCTGTCCTACCAACAAGAAGACAGTTGTTTATTTTTTGTCATGTAGAGTCAAAGTGAGGGTCACATCTATTTTTTATGATGAGCACATAGCTTGTCAAACCCTCAGGAATGAAAACAACCCAAATGCCATAGTGACAAATCAGTGTCCCCTGGTCGAAGGAAAGGAAAAAGAGGGTCGCTCCTGATTTGTTTGTTTTTTTTCCTTTTGCCTTGCCAAAGAACTTAATCTGTTCTGTGCTGGGCAGATAGGCGATTTCGCAGTAGATAGCAGTGGGAACCAAATGGCCCCTCCCTCACAGAGACAACAGATCATTGTCCTGAGACTTAAAGGTCCCAACTGGCAACAAATCTACTTCCAGCATTCAGCAGTAAACATCTGGAGGAAACACCCTCGCCCTGGCTACTGCTTAGCGGCGACATTGTGAGCTCATTTTTTCTCAGCACATAAAGAAAAGCGAAGAAGAGAAAAATACCCAAAGATTTCAAGACAAAACTGACTTTCTATTTGCTTTCTTGTGAAAACACATGACTCAAAAGGTCTATATGGATGACCTGGGGCTTATTCAAAAGACCTAAGATTTTTTTTTTAGGAACACAGTTTGACTTGAATTTGTTTGGAATGACTTATAAGACTTATGTAACTTTCCTGTGCTTCATTTCAAGGCTTCACTCTCAAATGACTTCAAGGACTTGAGACTTGACCTGAGTCTTGCTCCAGTATACAAAGGCATGACTTGGGACTTCTTTATAAGAAATTTTAGGACTTGTGGCTAAATCTAAAAATCCTTGGGACTTGGTTAATTCAGACCTTACTGGACATATGATTCAAAATACTTGAGGTTTGATTTGGATTTGTCGCAGATTAATGTGAGCACTTGAGCCTTTTGTCAAATACTGATGCTTGTACCAATAAAGCTTAGATGACTCAGCTTGTCTCCAATGGCCTATTGGAATTGTAACTGGCTTGAGATTTGCTTGAGAACTTCACTATGATATGACTTAAAGATCTGGTCTTGTTTTGAATGACTGAAAGACTAAACATTTATTTCTACTTGTCCAAAATTATGTTATACACATTTAGCTTAAAGGACATTAGGCTTGATGGGACCCACCCCCAAAGAACTTAAAGACATTACTTGAATTTGCCTGCACAGCTCTGGCGTGATTGGTGCATTTTCATTCTGATGAGACTCATGAAGCCGGACAGAGCTGCATGAGGCCGGTGCTTTAGCAGCTGCTCTGGTGAGAAAAATGTTAAATGGGATCATAAATGACAGCAATGAAGACAGGATGCTTGGCTGCTTAGGTCAGGGGACAACAATAGTGTGTCTGGGACAGGATGCAGCTTCACACTGCTGCAGTGATTTAAGCAGAGGATATCCACCTCAACACGCCATGACCTCCACTGTCTTGACTTTTCATTCCTAGTCTGACACTTGGAGCGAGGGCACGAGTTTGTCTCAGATGCTGGGCTTTAAAGCTGTGCCAAACAGGAATGATGCAAATATGCAACTGTGAACCTAAAATAGATAGACCACGTTTACAAACTGATTGTGGTGCTTCCATGTCATTCTGAATTCTTAGATTGCATATTTGTTCTTTTGACTGCACTCTAACCTCAGACAGTGAAAATGTAAAGCTGATGATGGTCTGGAGAGCGAAGTGCCCAGAGACTCTGAGCACTCTGCTAGATACTGATTTCAACTGTCATTACATATTTGTGTTTGTGTCTTACAGTTTCATCAGATGAATCAGTGATCGCAACACGTAAGTATAGCAATATTGCAAAAGTTTTAAATTGCGCATTTAAATGCAATTAAAGCTACAGTTAGTGGCCAATTAGTTTGCTCAGCACAAACACACGGGGAAACAACATTTACAGGGAAAAAATGTTAACTCGTAAGCTACTGGTGGGCCATTTTTATTATCCTCCAATAAAGCCAGGCTAGCAGCTTCCCCGTCTTTAGTTTTTGGGCTATGCAGCATTAGCCAGTTTCTGGCCGTAGACTGTATCAAGGAAGTGGACATAGTCACCATGACGTCAAGAACTGGTTTGTGTACCAAAATTCATTAAGTGAAACTAAGTCACCAGCTAATCCTTTTTCTAGCTAGCCAACCTGGTTAGCAGGTCGCATCTAGTTTATGTCAACTGTGCTATTTGGGATAGTCGAGTTGCAAATTTTGGCCATCAAAAAACAAGTAAAGAACCTAATACCAACCGGCCTTTTCAAACTAAAAGCTGAACTTGAAATTTTAGGCCAACTTAAATGTTACAACTAACTTTCATGAACTAAAAACACACTTTGAAATGTCAAAGTTCTGTGACTCAAACACAGAACAGAACACTTCTTTCATAACGTAAATGACTTGAGTTATGGCTGTAGCAAGACAGAAACAACATGCAAGTAGTTCTAATCTAACTCTCCACCCGAAAGCAAGTTTTTATTTATTTATTTATTTAAGTGTTCTGAATCCTGGTTTAATCTATCTACATATCTCTGGCAAAATCTTTTTATGTCAACAGCATCAACAGCGCCACCGCCAGCAAAAGCAACATTGCCACCAGCATTAGGACAAACAGCAACAACAGCATTAGGACCAACAACAGCAGCAGCAGGACAGACAGCAGCACCAGCAGCAGGACAGACCGCAGCAGGACAAACAGCAGCAGGACAGACCACAGCAGGACAAACAACAGCACCACCAGCAGCAACCGTTATAATTCTCGATGCTCCCCACGATGCCACCAGCAAACCTCTCGAGAACAGTGAGTCTACATATAACTTAGGATGAATAAAAATCAATTGATGCTTAAAATGCTCATTGGAGACCTATTTGGCCAGTTTCCTCCAAGCCTATCATTTCTTTTCTTTTCCCAGACAGAGCTAAGGGTTTAACCCCAACACCTGCAGACCACAACATTGGTACCAACGCAGCTACAAACAGTGAGTTACACTTTCTTACTTTCTTTTTTTTTTCAACACCACCACCACCACCACCAAAACTAAGATTAACATGACTCTTTTCTTTTATCTTAGCTCCATTAAAGGCCTCTGTGCAACCCAGATCTCAGAAGCCTGGCTTCCCTGACCCCGGGCAGGATGACTTGTATAAGACTATAGGTGCGTAGACTGGAAAACCAAATTCTGTATTTTCCTGTAACGACGGAAACATGCGACCAAACTGGATGTTGTTTTTTGATTGGCAGCTGTATTTTAATCTCATCTGAATTTTGCTAGGACCCGATGAGAGTACAGAGAAACCATCTGCAGGCAAAGGTATGTCAATCGAAATCAAATGAAATAACATCACTTTTGATTTCAAGATTATTTCAGAACCATGACATTATTTGACTCAGCTGAAGATACTGATCTTTATTTTCTTCAGGTGCAACTGATCGTACCGCAGGTAGAGTACTTTATCTATACATGGTTTTCCTCATTAAAAAAAAAAAATCTTATATTATAAAAATATAAAACTCTTATATTTAGTAAACACAAAATCTATAAGGTATACTTCACACATAAATCATTACTTATGGATGGTATTCCTTTTGTATTTTTGATGAATAAATCAATGTTTATATAAGTTATATCACCAAAGCACTTACAACTGTAGATTAAAAACTAGATCCATTCTGTGTTGTATTGATGGGATATTAATTGATTCTGATATTATACGGCTTTATTCAAGTAAGTAATCAGTTCATTTCCATATGATAGCAGGTCAAACTGTGGCCCCTCCAGTGACGACAAAACAAAACCTTCAAGGCAATAAAGACAAAGCTTCTGGTAAGTTATACTGTTGCACCATACTGAATGTAGTTATACTTATATATATATATATATATATATATATATATAAAGCCACAAATTAATCATCTCATAAACAGGTTGTGTATTGAAAGGTGGGATTGTAATCAAGAATCTATTGTTTTGAAGGTGCTGCCAATGACGAGAAAGTACCACCCAAATCAGGTAATGAACTCAACTGTTCTACTGAATTTCTGTCTTCTATCATACCACAAACCTTGATTGTTGGTGGTTCAAAGATACATTTAGGCTAACAAAGCAACAACACTGTTAAAATGAATCTATAGGGATAATGGGTTCTGGCACGACACTGTGGTTGCACGAAGTTGATTTTTGATGATGACCGTCTTGTTTAAATTTTCCCCTCAGACAAAAGACTGTGGTGGATTGTGCTGCCTGTCCTCCTGGTTGGAGCTGCTGCTGCTATTGTGCTCAAGTTCAAGTGTAAGAAGATCCACGACCACACAGGTACGCACACAAGTACCCTGCACAGTGTACTGACATGTATCACAGTGCATTGTTTGATTACTATTTCTGCCTTTGAATATGATCAACAACAATGCAAATAAGTTGTGTCTTCTCTCCAATAGAAACTATTGATACTGGAACTGAGAAGTAAGTTAGAGCATTATGATTATAGTTTGCATTTAACAATGTGTGCAAACATCTGAATCATCCGTCTTTTTGTCTCTCTAACTGTCCACAGCGCATCTTTCCAAAGCAGACCTGAAAGCACCAAAGACGGTGTCATGCTCCTCGGAGTGAAGTCATCAGGCGGAGAAGAAAACGGTGAGCAGCCCTTCCTTTTATTTCCTGCTGGAGTTGCTTCCAACTCCATTCTGTTTGTGCATTCTTCCATCTCTTGGTGAAGCTGTTTCTCCAGACACAGAATGATTCAAGGGAAGTCACAGGCTTTTAATATCTCATTGTACTGCATGGGCTTTTGGGGCTTTGCTGGGCAACAGAAGGTGTTTCCTGTGATTTCGCGCCCCCACCCTCCAACAAGCAGCAGGGCTTGAAAGATAGGGACTTCCTAACATAAACACTGATTATTTTGGACAGGAGCTATTGTGCAGTTGGTAAATGTCAGTGTGGCCCAGACGCTGCAGGCGTGTGCATGTTTGTTGGTGGGGGGAATGCATGTGCACATCCATGTGTCATACATGGTTTGTACCAGACTCTGTACCCTTTCACCCCAGCCATAAAAACAGGGGGAACAAAAAACAAAAAAACAAAACAAAACATGGAACTTAATGTCTTACCTTCCTTCCCTAACATAATCAGGCCTCGATTACTTGGCTGCGAGCTTCAGAGGGAAGTGGAGTCATACTTTAGGAATTTTGCTGAGGAAGAACGTGTTTATGTTGATACAGACTACTGCATTTCTGTGGATTGTAGCTTTATACATTATTATCTGACTGCAAACCTTGTTATATATACAAACTGAACTCATCACAGATAAAATCTTACAATCCAACACTCATGCTCATTAATGCCCACTGCTTTGTTACTGACTTAATGCATTTCAGATATATGTAAATCAGCAAGTGCCACCATAACAATGACTCATCTTAAAAGCTCTTTATCTAATTTAATAAGTTTATAGACAGAGTGGTTTTTACTGCACAACAACAATAGAGCTGAAATGATCTGTTGATAAATTAGTTGATTTAAAATGTATTAATACTTTTACTTGAGTAAAGGATCAGAATACTTCCTCAACTACTGGAGAAAGAGAATAACCTCCTGACCATGTTGACACACTGTCCTGTACTCATTGCAACACTGCCATCTAGTGTTTGTTCGACAAAAGACACCAATGTCCTCTAAACATAACTAACAGCAATATTTTTATGGGGTTTTTATGTTGTTGTTTTGAATGATCTACATGTATTGCACAGATGTGTTTTTGTGTGGTTTCATCACGTCCCTTTTTTGATGTGTGTGTTTCAGCTGCTGCAAGATAAAAAGAAAATAAGGGCAGTGACATGGAGATGGGCCAGTGGATGAGTCACACCTGTCACCCACACACTGATGCTCTGAAGGAACTCTTTAGATGTTTGATATTTTTAATTTTTTTTGTGAATTTTGTTGAACATTTTGTAATACAGGAAAATATGTATGATTCTGTACGCTGAAAGCAGGGTTTGCAACCGAGACCATCAATCTAGCAAGGAAACTTATTTTATAATTGATATCAAAGGCTGAATACTGTAAGCAGATAGATCAGTGCCTGTGAAATATTTGAATGAACTTTGTCTGCACGCCCTTTATTTCAGTATGCTGTTGACGGAGACAAACCTACAGCTGCACTGCTCATATCCGTCTTCATGGTTCGCCACAGGACACATTTTCTGTTCATTGCACTGACCTCAGATCTCATATTTGATGGAATTAATTGCTGTTCATTTCATAGTTGTTTAATTATCATCTGGTTGTGTTATTTTCTATCATTTATAAACTATTAGATTGAGATGCTTTGGGTTTTTTATGTTGCCATGTTGTTAAATAGTCCACCAGCAATATTTTAAAGCCAACAATCTTTCCATGCACAGTAGCTTTCTGTACATTTACCAGCAATATTCACAGTGCATTTAGCTAAAGGACAATTTGCCATAATGCTGGTTTCAGGTTTTTTTATTTTCAGTAAATATAAAATTTAAGCACAGGGAATTAGTACAGCAGATTCAAGGAGTGTATTTAAAAGACACTTGAACTGCTTTATGGCTGGAATCTGTTGTTTTCTACCTTAATTTCCTCAATAAATCACTAGAAAACAGTTTGGTTGTGCAGCTTCTCAGTTAATCAAATGAAATATTAAACCTATTGTCAGTTATTTGTGAATTTAGTTTGATGCTTGTGGCTCACTTCAAAAAGGTTGCATTGATGTCCTTAAATGATAATATCATCTAAAAACTACTGTAAAATTAGCAATATTATTTTCCACATTTATCCAACTTAAGTCCATATTAAATTTTGTGCGGACATCACTGACCTAAAGCTAAAGATCATTGATGCCACTGGACTACTAATGTGGCCTGTCACTGAACATTGCCAGTTCAGTGACAGGCCACTAGAGGGAGCACATAGTCAACACAAAGAAAAGAGAGCAGCCATGGTTGTACTCCAGTTTGTAAGCTGGTGTTTATTGTACAGGTTTCATGAGATTGTTGACAGAGGAGTGAGATGTAGGCAGGCGGTGTTAAAGTCACACTCTGCTTCATCTTCATAACACAGTGCTCATACGGTGCAGAAGCTCATATCCAACATGTTTACACAGTGGTCTTTTAATGTGCTGGTGTCAATTCAAATGACTTTTGCCATTTTGTAGTCTAACCTCCATTTTGAACAGATTCACATACATACACACACACAGGATTATAGGGACTGGCTCTGTCTGTGGCCTTTGTAAACTGAGACTGGGCAGCAGCATTGGCTGTGGGCACACTTCCCTCAAAGAGACAGAGAGCAGGCTGGCAGAAGGCCCATCATGCACAAGTAGAGTGCCAGCTGAGTTACATTCAGTATGTCATGCCAGGCCTTTCTCCTTCAGCTGCACTCAGTAACTCACAGGGTTAAGTCACCCTCTTTAGGTCAGATATCTGCTCTTCATCTTCAGTGTCAAAGTGGATCTAAACCTCTGACTGTGAGGAATCAATATCAGTGTTTCCCAATTAAGCCCCTTGCTGGATATTTCTTTGTATGACAGCAGTATTATTGATCATAAACTGTTACATGCTTCAGATAATGTGGGTAATTTCCACATATTAAATCTGTAATATCTGCAGCAGAGCAAGCAATACACATTAGAGCATGAATCAAAAGGCAAAATGAAATGTCTCCCAGTGGAGTCAGTTTAACAGCAGTACACTGGCTTCAAGTGGCCTTTGGTCTATTCTGTTGCCTAATGCTGCTCACCCTGCCAAAACTACAAAGGTTTCAAGGCTACCAGTAAGATGTAATGCAAAATCCAAATACCAGTAAGACATCACTGAACTAAAGCCGCAGTGTATTGGCAGAGTTGCAGGAACATCCATATGCAATCAAGGAATACAACATACAGCTCCTCGTGGTTGATTTAAAAAGAAATAACACATAAGTGAGAGTTTTGATTGTTGAAAAGAATATTATATTCATGATTCTTTCAACTTCTTTTACATGAATGAACATGTTTTCTTAAGATACAGCTGCTGCTTGCAGGGCTCCGACATGCACAGAGATTACCCCTGCACATGCAAACAGCTATCTCCTGCTAGAGAAGTGCGACTCAGCAAAAAGACCCCTGTTGTTAAATTTCATGGGTGAGGACGGAGGGTGTGATAAGAGGCACGTTTCACCCAACTAAGACTGCTTCCAGCCAGGCTGAGTGTCTTGAAGGGGCATAACGGAAGGTTCACGAAGGATTAGTAACCTGAAACACAACACGTTTTATCTTTTGCTTCAATAAGGGAAACAGGAGTTGGCACATGGAAGAAACGCACAAGCAGATTTTGGCCGACTCGCCTTACCAACAGAGAGTGAAGGTCAGGCTTAGAGGTGCCTCACATTACTCTCTGCCCCATTACTCTAGCTTGCATTGTCACTGGAAAGGTTGTGAAATCCAATTGAGATTGCAGGTCTTTGCCAAAAAGCACATTTAAAAGAGAGGCAGATTAATACAGATTTATGGGAAAGATCCTAAGCTGTGACAAATGGATTGATCTTGCAGAGACCTGACAGTTTACAGTGAAAGCTCCAGGGTCTCCTGAGCTTTCAGCTGCAGAGTACTCCTACATGCAGGAGTTCAGAGATCACAGGGGCTGCCAGAAACCTGGGACTCCAAACTATACTGAGCTCTGTACTATCTGAATTTTAACTATAACCTTCTGTGCACACTAAAATCAATTATTTGGGATTGCTGCATTGCAGACAGACTTCACAACTTTTATTTACTTTTGCCTCAAGACAGTGCGTTCTCTGTCCTGAATTTCCCTGTAACACACTGTATGCATCTGCTGTACACTGTACTATATTTTAACCCATTGACCCACATTATTGCAGATAAGGACAGCATCTTCAGATAAGACATTAAGAGACAGGTTTCATTCCTTCTTCTGAAATGTGTCACTAAAGTTTGTTAAGATTCTAGATTTTTATAGGTTGTAAAAGCACTTAATCTGATATTAGTTTTACTTGCCTGACCTGCATAGATGTTAGAAATGAGTCTGTTCTAGCTTGTTAACTTTTTATGAGACAGTTTAAACTTTGGCAACTGAGTCTGACGTGTAGCTCTCTCAGCACTTGTATGTCTATGTCCTTTTACTGTATACTAAACATACATTTAGGCCTCATTGAAACCTCCATGGTAAAAGCTGATCCTGATGATTTCTGAACTGTGGTCTCAACCCTTTTTATTGCTTTTTTTTTAACACTTTACTTTCAAGGAAACTAGATGTAAAAATGTCATGTTGTGTGTTGTCATTTTGTAGTCTTCTTTAGTAAAACTTACCTATACCCTTCCAATTAATATCTTTCAAATTTTGTTTGATATGACAATGTTAACCTATTTATGTTAAACCATGCCCACATTCCCAAAGTGACATAAAATACACAACAAAACAACCTAAAAACTGTATTTTATCTCCTACAAATATCAAAATCTTACATAACTTCCACAAAAGCCCTGTTGCTCGTCGAGCACTTTACACAGTATAGGTCTGCATCCACAAAAGCAGTAACACTAGCAACAGCATGTGACTTTTTCTGAGGCATATCTATTTCTCCCCATGTGACAGGAGGAAAGCTCTCCCACACAGCCACTCATCCACTGGATTCCATTACCCTTTAGCCAGCAGAGCTGCTGGGGTAAGAGGAGCAGATCCAGTTACTGGGAGAACATTTATGTTGAGACACTGTGGTGAGGGAGTAACTGCTAATGAGCTGAACAACTGTGCTCCGTGTTTACCTGCCAAATGTAAAAAAATGCATGCACATACAAATACAGTAAGGTGAGATGTTTTGGTTTTGGCTCTGTAAAGAAGATGCATTGCCCCCTTTCTTATGACATAAACAAAACAAAACAAAACAAAAATACTTGTCATGGATGTACAGTATATA
>JAOWBC010000935.1:5892267-5921820 GCA_028566105.1 Hypoplectrus providencianus | reverse complement strand
CATATTTGTGGTATCGAAGAATAGATGAAAATGAAAAATAATTATTTTCTATTTTCTCAGCATTCAACCAAAACATGGTATGATGCCTAAGCCCCATGGGAGATAGTAAGCTCGTGATTTAGTAAGGTTTCCAAAATAAATGCCTAAAAATTATTACTATCTGTAATGCAAACCCTGCCATCAGGTGGGGAAAGCACTGTGTGAAAATTATAAATCAGGTTGAGGTAGATCAACCCCTTAAGATCCATTTCTTTGTTCTTTTAAAAGCAAATACCAAACTTCATCTAGCGTATTACCTCTTTAATTTCGCAACACAATCATTCTCCCCAAGCATTGGTCAGTTATTTTTTCCAAATTCTATTTCCCAGCCAATCAGAGAAGAGCTACGTTTTACGTTTGGAAGCGTGATCTGATTGGTCAAACCCTCGGGTCAGCTGAGTTGAATGAGGTATAAATACTCCTCAGAACTTTGTCGGCTACAGTGTGTATGTGTGTTTGTATGTGTATGTGACTGGGAAGAAAACGAGCGCGTGTGAATTTATTTATGAGAGACCTTCTAAATTAAATTATTTTGCACAAAATAATATATAAGGTAAGTCGTTCGATATTTCGAACAAATGGTTATAAGCTAGAAATGACCAGCTAAAGTAGTTTACTTTTGTTTTCCGGGCGGTTAGGTTGTCTTCTCAAGGGCTAACGTTAGCTAAATTTTCAGTGTTTGAAGCGTTCACTGCCTTAATGAGTTACCTGTCTCTTATTGAGCCAAAAAAAAAGAAAAGAAAACGCTTGGACCTTTCCACTGACTACCATGTCGTTTTTCAGGCAGCTTTGCTGAAACCACAGGAAAGCAGCCCACTCCTGGAAAAGCAAGACTGTCACCATGGTCGCCACAAGCACATTAAAGACCAAAAGCAGCGAATGCATTTCTGAATTGGTTGACCGACGATATGACCAGGCTTGCATTGAGAAAGGTAAGCGTGCTAGCTTGTTCTGTATGTTTTTGTATTTACAGATGGAATGCTAGTTGCTGGATACTTCCAGTTGTGTGCTTGTTTATCACTGTGTGGTGCATGGCTGCAGCAGTGGAGGGAGGGGTGCGGGGAGAGGGAAGTCAACAGAGGATGAAGTCATCTCTTCAGCCTCATCAACAGCAGCCTGTGTTCATAGCCAATCAAGCAGGATATTTCTTTCTTTTTTTCTAAATAGTCCTAATGGTTATAATGAAAAACTTCTATACTGTCTGATTTATATACTTTTTTTTATTTGTCCTTTTCTCAAGTGTAATATACACTTACTGCACCAACAGGAGATGCAAAAGAACATTAATTTCCTGAACTATTTACTCATGTTTATTTCAGAGATTTCAAGTGGTTCAGTTAAAACTAAAAATCCATATCTGTGCTGGTTGACAACCATTTATTGTCTTGCAGTTAGTATGTACAGGTAAATAAGGTACTGGACATCTGTCCTTGATCAATATTCAACTGGCATTGTTTTTCCAGAACTGGATTTCTGGGATAACTGCTTGGTTGAACCCCAGAGGAATGCAGATGTCACTGAAGACAGAACTTGTCAACAGCTGGCCAAGATGTTTGAAAACTGCCTGTCACGAGCCAAGAAGACAACGCTGCACTGCTCCTCTGTGCTGGTACCAGAGAAGTTGACACAGAGAATTGCTCGTGAGGTACTGAGGCTGGCGTCCTGCGAGCCCTGCGGCCTGCGTGGCTGCGTCCTTTACGTCCACCTTGAGCTTGACAAGGGCTGCAAGAGGCTGGAGCGCATTGTGTACGATGCAACGGTGGTGCCCACATTTGAACTGACTCTTGTATTTAAGCAGGATGGCACGGCCTGGCCCAGCCTACGGGACTTCCTTTTTATGGGAACCTGCTTTGCCCCAACTTTCAGGCACGTACTTAAACTGAGTCCAGGTTTCCGGCTTGTCAAGAAAAAACTGTACTCCTCCTCGGCTGGCACCGTGATAGAGGAGTGCTGAACTATGGAAGGGATGAGGGTGGGATATCAGGTTTCCTGTGGACAAACACTTCTGCCCAAATGTAAATGACACTCCTGTGGTGTCATGTTTTCTACAGTGTTTTGTACAATACAGTTTGTCAGTTCATATCGGAACTTTGGATGTAAGTTGAAGCTTATGCATAATTGAGCCTAATAGTTCTGGTCTGGCTTCAATGTTTCTAAGTGCATTTTTTTTTTTAATCAGCAAAATTGTTATATCCTGGAAAGTTCTTTTTCTTTTTTTTCTAATTGGAGCATTTGTTGCTCAACACAATTTTAAATTGTACATTTTGCGGATGAATGTAAAACCATGTTCAACATGTTTGAGAGGGACATACTGTGGGTACACTTTAGTAAGACACTAGCCACTTTGTCAATGCATCTGTGTGTTTCCAGATACGTTGAATGTGTTCGGCAGCAGTAAACACACTTGGGCTTGAATAGCAGACTGAAATATCTCTGGGGGGCCATGTGTAGCTTGTTGTGTAGTGCTGTATTTAGGACTGCGGATGTTTTTAAGACTGAATGTCTTGTGAAGAAGCTGCTGTCATGGTGTGGGTTTCTCACACTAGGGGAATGTGGATGCCTTAAATGTCATTGAAATGTACCTTTTCTCACTTGGAGCTAATGTGTGTTTAATGTACACGTGTAGATGTTTTATTGCATTTTTATTTTTATACCTCTCCCCCAGACACGCCTTTGTATGTTATTAAAAGGATGGAAAGCAAGGCTTGTTTTTTTTTTTTTTTTTTTTTTGAGGGGATGCATCTATAAATTGGCCAATATTCTCCTTGTTAAATGCAGTTGGCATGTTTACTGATGGCAGTGGCTAAATGTTATCTGTCGCTTCATTTTTGCGCTGGCTAAATGTGTTGGTGATTTGTGCTATGATTTGGACAGAACAGTCCTTTAAATATAGACTGTATAGATTTTTTTTTTTTTTTTTAAAGTCCGTTTCCCTGAATCACAAGGGGAAATAAATTAACCATAACATGGGTATCAGATTTTAACAATTGGTGCATTCCTAAATTCATGTTTAACCGTAGACATGGAAAGCGATTATCTTGTAAGTTGTAGCCAGTAAATAATTTTTTTTTTTTTTTCTATGAATTCCATACTTAAAAAAGAAATGCCATTCTACTTCCTGCTGAAGGAAACTAGGTCATATCTTTAAAACAATAAACAAATTCAACCCTCATTTTACATTTGTAGACTTAATTCTGTGCACTTTAAAAACAAGATCAGGATCCTGGAGCCATGACCAAGCCTGGAGTGGGCAGCCAACAGTGGTACAATACAGGCTTTCTAAACTGGGACAACAAGATCTCAGCAAGAATGTGATGTGTTTATTATGCAAGGCCCTGGCTAGCATGACAAAAGGGTTTTCAGTCTGACATCATTGAAGCCAACTGCAGTCATTGTTAAACACTGTTATAGGCATTATGTTTGTTTGGCACATATAATTCACAGAAACTAAAACACTGGTAATCACTTTAACAGTCTTGGATGATTGAGTGACAGCTCTTAGCACTATTTTGTGAGTCCTTAGGCTTATCAGTATTAATGTTAGTAATCCCATATGCTCCATGGGCTGTTGAGAAACACTCTGGTAAAAACATACTGTAGGTAGTCTGTGTACAGGCACTGCTGTAGCTCTTTATATGAGCACATCAGCTGCTTGTTGTGCCAACCTGCAGAGTTTGTGTGACATTTCTCACTGCCTTTAATGGAGCTGTCTCCATAGTGATTTTGTGGGCCTCTGTTTGTCATCTATACAAATGTGATTCTGATGATCTTAAGACTGTCACTTGTGTGGGAAATTTGTAGTGGTGATATTTATGTTTGTGACCCCATTCTCCAATTCAGCCTCTCATTTTTATGAATGCATGATTAGATGATGAGTAGGTAAGATATTGATGTCATGCTGTTACATGTCAAGTCCATAAAGATTTTATCACTTACGCTCTCATGTCCTCATACACACCAGTGAACAGTCACATGGCTATAGTAAGTTAATGACAGAAGCACATGATCTTGGTGCAAGATGCAGCACTGTCATTGTAAGAGGACAAAGCTCTAGTGATCTGCTCACACTTGCATGACTGCTTTCCCTTACAGTGCTAATGTGGGTCAGCAATACAAATTAGCATTGTGATATCTATCTGTAGAGTCAGTGGTATTATACTACTATTGTTACATAAAAACAAAATAATTTAAGTGGAAAATTCACTACTCATTACTTTTAAAACCATTTCAATTGGGGCATTTACATTATATTACTAAGGCAAAATTCCAAAATATAATGCAACCTAAAGAATCTGAGCTGCACTGTGCTTGGCAGCTCATTCACTGAAGCTCATGAATCTATTGGTGGTACTTGAGATTCTCAGTGTGACAGGACTTATCTGAACCCCGCACAGTGTGGGTTTCAATGACAGGACTGTGTTGGGAAATGGGTGCTTCTCTGCCAAAGCTGCAAAGTCGATCACACTGATCAGAGTGATTGCCTGCTGTGCACACAGCACACTCTATAGCCTTGCTAGTCTGCAGATGTTTACTAGCTTTGGGTCCCTCTTTATCCCCAGGGAGTGTCCCAGTCACCGGATAGGCCTGTTTAGTGTCAAGATGAACTGGGCTTGATTCCATGTTTCCTCTTGACGCTGGAACAATCCTTTTCTTGGAAGGTGGAAATCTGATGAACATGGCTTGGGGTGCACACATGTTGCACTGGGATCCAGTGTAACCCAGATATGTTTATCTTTCTTTCTGTTTGTGTTTAATCTTTGTAAACAATGTTTTCATTATTATTATTATTATTATTGTTGTTATTTATATATTTTATTTTGTCTTCAGTTATTTGACAATATAACCCCAGTCAAACTTATCAGACTGTTTTTCAGTCTGTATCTTTTATTAATTTAAATTCAAAAGTATATCTACAGGAAAAAGAACAATGAATATTAATACATTTAGAAATACCTTGTTTATTTATTTACCCATTTTGCATAAGCTGGTAAACAGGGACCATTTTTATGGTTTATGGTATGTCAACTTCCCCGTGAGACTTTAATCCATATTTCATAAGAGTGGAAACGTGCGCTTCTTCTAAACTTACAAACTTACAAACAGCAGAGAACGAGGTCTCGATCCAGAGAAAGCTGAACCTCTGAGGTGGTGTGCAGGTTATCATGAGCTTGCTGTTTGCTTTTCATTGTATGGTAGGATTTCTGGGTGTTGACATTCCAATCTTAATGCTGGCAGCATAGCATGCTGGTAAATGGAGTTTTAAATCTACTTTCTATCACCAAGTTGTAACACCTTTTCACCGAGACAGTCAGGTAGGATTTAATACAGGCTGAGTGATAGTAGCCAATGTGTTTACTTAACTTTAGATATCTTTTGAAAATGTTAGAAATCTTAAAAACTTATATAAGATTTGGAACGTGATAAATCACCGACTAAATATCAGCATGTTATCACTGTCATTCTGAGCGTGTTAGCATCCTTAGCTTAGCATTTAGCGTACAGCATTTAGCTGTACCTAAGGAAGCTAGCGTGACAGGTCACAAATTTTGGTCCATGCTATTTAGTAACAGTTTTCTAACATGAAATATTCATACTCTCCTAGCGATGGAAGCCCATTTTTGGACATGTATTGGAAATAGCTGGTTAGTCATTATCATCAGAAATTTGGACATTATAACATGGTATCTCCAAATACTGACATACAGTACCTAAAATAATGAGTTAGTTGGCCAAAAGAAAAAAAAAAAATCTTGTTAAAATAATCTTGAAAATATTACCTAGAATGTCAGAAAATGGCCAAGTATTGTTAGATATTGTGAAACTAAAACGAATAATGTATCTAAACTTATGAGGACCTTGCTCAAAATATTTTTTTAATATATTTTGCCATACTATAATTTTGAGATACTCATTATTAAATAAAGTAGGCTAAGTATGATAATGTAAACAGTTACTTACCATGTCAAATGATTCTTTAGATAATTGTTATCTAAAGCATCAATAATTGCTTGTGTGTTGATTTGATTTTAGGACATTGATGCTGAGGCTGTTCTTCTGCAGCATTGCTATATTGGATTTGAGATTATTTTGTACATTACTGATATAATGTCTATCAGTCTGGTGGGTGTCCCTCACAGCCTCTTGCTGTTTAAGCTATTGCAGCACTGTGTTTTATGAACTTGATAGCAAACAGATGTCTGACTAGCCTTCATCTAAACACACCATTAAAATGTTTGCCAGCACGTGATTTAAAATTGATTGCTGCATGTGGTCATAGATACCTTGAAGTCCTGGGTGGAACACAGTGCAGAGTACTGTCAGTGCCCTCCCTGGAACCTGGTGTCTAATTTTATTTTCCATCGAAGTATGTTGTATGTTTTGAAGTTACATATGATGTTAAGTCTCTCTGTGCTGAACATCATTCTGCAAATTCCCCTTGGGATAAACAATGTATTTTTTCCAAGTCTTTTTTGTTTTTATAATACTTTGAGTAAGACACATTTTTTGGAGCAACTAAGTAGAAAGTGGGCGAGGTTCTTAAATAAACCATTACACTGTGAAATAAAATATCCATCAGAGGCACATGATGCACATGTTTAACAGCAGTGTATTTCTAAAAGAAATAAGGATATTTTGAGATGTTGCTATGCTATTTGCAGCTCTGTGGATGGAGTGATATTTAAGTGTCACTACAGTGTTTATCTGGCTGGTGAGTGACCTTTGTAGGACACTGTCTCTGGAAGGTTTGGAGCTGACAACTCCTCCATAACTAATTCACCGTTGGCTTCAAACTGGGATTTCTCTGGCATCCAACAAGTGGGCGTTGTCCCACTTTTGACCTTTTATGGGGTGCTGCTGGAAGTAGGTTGTTGCCTGGGTAAAATCCCTTTTACAACAATGACCCTTTTCGTTAATAGAACTGCTAGAAGGGGAAGTGACATTCTTTACATAAAGCCCTGATTAGAGCAAGAGGCATTCCATGATTCCACTATCTATTAGTGGTTAAAAGTAAGATTGTGGATGGCAGATTGTGGTAATTTATAGATAACTCCCGGGTGGAAAAAAAATGTATGTGAGAAAGTGAAATACTGTGTAACTAAACTCTTATTTAGGCATTCAATTTAGCCCAGGAAGAAAAGTCTTACACTGTAAGACTTACAGCAACATTAAAGAGTCTCATGCCATCTGGTGGAGAAAAAAGATATCGACAACCTACCTAAAGACCTACCTAAGATTCCTATCAAGCAGAATTGCTTATTCCTTTTATATTTCTTTTATATATTTATATTTCCATTACATATTTCGTATGTTCTGTACCAGAAAGATGAAAACTACATACACTTAAAATGTGTTTTGTTCTTCGACATCTTTATTTATCATGATTGACAAACAATTGGAAACCGACATACTTTTGTTTTGAAAGTTTACAGGAATTGTTACCAAGGGGAAGTTGATGGGGTGGCCTAACAGTTGCCAGGGGCAACACAAGCACCACGGCGTTGGGTGACAATTAATACAACGTTGTAAATTTGCCGTTTTTCGCTTAGCAATCCTTACATATTTGGACCGACACATTTAGGGATGTTTTCCATGTTCTACGTTGTTCTGGATGAAAAGAACTGCCACTGAGTCGAAATGGCACCAAAAGCAGCTAAAAAAGGTTCAGCCAAAAAGCCCAGTGCTTCTGCAGCGGCAAATGTCAACAAGAACTGGGAGGCTGGTCTCGCCAAAGCACAGTTTGAAGAGGTTTGTTCGCCAACTTACTTGTCTGTACGGCTGAAACTAACGTTAGAGATACATATTCAATACATTTTTCTGTCATCACACTAATTGAATCTAGTAGCGACATAATTATCCGGCTACACAAGTAAGCCAACTTCTACTGTGTAGCGTGCTAGGGTGGCTAATTTAATGTCCTCATTTAATGTAGCAGAACCGATTTAGAATGGGCTGTTATTCACCAAACAAGTTCGGCAGCATAAATAAGATGAATAGGTTACATTGAAAAAAATATGTCCGCAAACATAACGATACTTTCTGGAGACTGTAACGGGAATTTAACGTGTTAAGATGCATTAAAAAACAGTATGCTCTTATTTAGAAGGTCGGATCCTAAAACCGGAAGTCTTGGTTGAAAAGGCTTCTTCTTTCCTGTAAAACTTGCTATGTTGTAGCTTCCCAGTTGTAATATGGCAGCTTCCCCACGCTCTTAAAATAATATTTAGCTTTCTTTTGTCAGTCGAAGTAATTTCAATCACAGTGTCGTTGAAGCTTTGTCAGCGTAGATTCTCCTTTCAATTACCGAAAGTGGCTGGGGTGATGTGGATGTAACTGTATTAGTTCATCTTGTCCTGTTATTCTAATTTCCTTTGCAGGAGTCATGGCAAACCTGTGTGTCTTTGGTGATTGGGAGAAGTTCAGAGGAAGAGAAACTGACATATGCTCTGTCTTTGGCCGTACAGAAACCACTACGCAAACTTTTCAGCCTCTTGACCTTGGAAAGCACCCTTGCAAAGGTGTTTGAGTTGTGTTAAAGATATTTTTATTAATATTTTATTGCAGTTTCATTGCTGCCATACAGTAGGTTACTTAAACAGTTTTCTAAAACCTAAAACTAATATAGTGTGAAATGAAAGTTGGCACGATGTAATATAAAAATGAAATTAACTGGCATGTCATGAAGGGTCCAGCCTATTGTGTGTCTATGCAGCTGTCAAATCTAAAATATTATATAATCAGAGATATATTACTCACATTTTCTTCTTCAGTCATATATTCCAAATGTGTAAACTAATTTCAGTCACCATCTAGATAACTCAATGTGTTGAGTGTCCCAAAATGATCTCTTCTTAACTCTTAGATTGAATTAAATAATTAGTATCTTTGGTTGCCATTCTTGCAATATTGGCAATAGTATGAATGGCATATTTAATAAGTACAGCATCTATCACCTAATCTGTTGCATAGACTATCAAAAAAAATCCCTAATAGCTTTTACTGTATAAATGTTCTCTTGTACACCCCTTTTGCAGATCCATGAACTGGGAAATCCTAAAGCAAAAAGACTGGATGATGTTCCCATGTTCTATGAGGTACACTTGTGTAGATTTTTTTGATGCTGTGTGACAGTCATAGAGGCTTCTGATAGTTGAAAAGAAAACCAGGTTGTTTATGTGCTTTCTTTTAATTCTTGTGTAGGTGACAGAGCCTGCTAAGGTGCTGCTGGATGCAGGACAGGAAATTCCGTGTGACCTGATGGCAAAAATACTGAAGTTCCAGCTGCTACAGATCAAAGTCAGTGATCAGCAGAGAAGGGAAGCCGAGCACGTGAGTGTTACTTCTATGTGTAATTTTTTTTTTTATCAATTATTAGAATTTAGGATTTTCCTCAGGGTTCCTCTGCTGCCATTAAGTTATTTTTGGCTCTTTAAGGCTGAGGAGGAAAGGAGAAAGGCTGGCCCTCCATCTGCCAGCAAGGACAAAGGAGGGGCCAAGGTTTCTGATAAAAAGGGAAAGAGTCCGCCCTCACCTATATTACCTTCCAAAGAGAAGACCAAGCTCAAACGCAGAGATGATGTTGAGCCACCAAAGTTCTGCGGTAAAAATTCAAATTAAAACCAAGTGTTTATCTTGGATATGTGTGTATGACAAAGGGAGGAGTTTGGCAGTGTACTGGATTAATTAATTCTGTGTTTTGTGTTATGTGTGTCTGGGCATAGATGATGAGCCACAGGATGGTCCTCAACACTACATCCTGCTACTGGGCTTCTACCAGCCTCAACTCATTGCGGCTCTTGATGCCATAGGTGTACATGTAGCTAATGTCATTAAATTGTGTTCTGAGGACACCAAAATCTCTGAGGGACAGCAGGGAAACAACACTTGTGAGGGAACTGAGCAGAGTCCTGTTTTGGATGAAGGTAAAAGGCCTTTAGTATACAGTGTGCAATTTATAAGGCACACCTTGACTATTTAAGAGCTTTACATGGATTCAAACTGAATTTCTATTTATTGTGTGTGTTGCTACCAATGTTGCATTGTACCTTTTGTGTTTCAGAAGCAGAGCATCGTGGGAGTCTTGAGCTGGCTGTGCAGGCCAAGAAGTTGGATTTATTCTGGTCAGGTCTGAGACCAGTTTTGGACAGTGGACCACTAAACTCCAAGCTCCATGATGTGGTTCAGCTCAGCTGCAGCATCCCAGATGTCCCACCTCCCTTTCTCATACAGGAACCTGAGGCTGAGGTGAAATATTGGCCACTCTGGTTGTGAGATCTGTTATTAGACTGATATTTAGAAGGTTTGAAATGCGTCATGGATCGTCTTTGTTGATTTTCTTATATATAATATATTATTTTCCTTTTCACATTTTTTTTTTCTTTTCACTATTGGTATTTTTTTCACAGTCATTTACTTATTTCCTTTATCTTAATTTTGAATAAGAATCCTAATCTTTGTATTGGTGCACTGTGTGTCCAGCTGGAGATGGGAAGCAAAATCTTTGAGCGTGTGGCCACTCTCATGTATGACTGTCTGGACTGGCGTAGGCAACATCAGCACTATCTGAACAGCATCAAACTCATCAATGTACCTACTGCTGCGCTGGATACAGAGCCTCCAGAGGTAACTCATCCATAGGGCTGGGACTATTGTTTTATTCATAGTGTGTGTGGAATAGTGGTTATTGCAGACAATTCCTTGTAAAAGATACTGACATAGCAGAGGAGGGTTTCCATCCATTGACCTCTGGGTTATGGGCCCTCTGCTGTTGTCATTGTGGCTATGATAGACTGAATGTCCAATGTTGCAATATGAAGATTTTTAGTTACTATTACCTTCGAAAACAAAATAAGGGAATCATCCAGAGGCCGTTTGTTTCGCTTTTCAGCCTTCTCTGCAGACTAGTTTCTTGGTTTTACAGAAAATTTGTCAGTGAGTTTGTAGCGTTTCTTCTTCAACATCATAGAGATTGTTTTAATAAATTTATGCAAACAGCATTTTCTTACAGCGTGGAATATCATGAACTATTCCTCAACATATACTGAGACCAGAGAATAGTTAAAACTAACCAAGTGTTGAGAAGCACAACAGTGACACTTAGTGGACTGAAGTGTGTCACATCCAAAATACCTGTTACCCCAGTCCCCACTCCGATATATAGCAGCAACACAATATTTATTAGAAACATCTTACTCTGTGTGTGTTTCTTGTGCCAGGTTGTGCCAACACCTCTACCCATGACTCCACGCTCCAAGAAGAAATCACTGCGAGAGGAAAGCCCACCTGATCAGGGTAAAAACTTTGTCTTTAAGCATGTATTTGTGTGTGGTAGAATAAGAAGCCTAATGCTTGGGGGACAAACTAACCTTTTTTGTTTGTGTCCTCTCTGTCTTGACAGCAGAGGCGGAGCAGTGTCCTCTCTTTGCAGAAGTTGATATGCGTCACTATAGCAACTTACTTGACCTGGTTCCACCTGAAGCCTGCTCTGTACCTCTAATCATGCACTGTATGCTGGAACAGGTCTGTGTATGCTTTGAGTGTGGATGTGTAGTATGTGATTAGACCAAGGTTTACAAGGTTAAGGTCCCTCATGATCTGTGTGTGACATTAGCTTCATATATTTATCAGAAGAGTATTTTGTGATTTGCTTAATGTTTCATTAAAAACTTTGGAATGAGGACAACAACAAACTGTACTAGTACTGTACTATTAGTAATTCAGATGTTTTCTAATGTGAGTATTATTCAGGGTTGTTGCCCCTTTGCAATTTTGGCTGACAAGAGGGTACATATTTCTTCAAAATCATGTTGTTGTGTTTTTTGTTTGTGTATATTTGTTTGTTTAGGTGCAGTCCACTATATCCTGTGTCGCTGAGGAACCCAAAGTTTACGATGGTCCTGGATTAGACTATCAGCTGCTCAACTTCATGCTCAAAAGTTTCCTGCCTCTGGTGCACACACAAGAGGAGAAGAGCCACATGTTTAGAAGCTTGCTGACTACAGCACAAAATGAAGAAGACAGGAAGGTACAGTGTTACTATAGAGCACATATATTAAAAAAACAGTATTTGGCATATATATATATATATATATATATATACATACATACATACATACATACACACAGACACACATATACATATATATGTATACCAAATACTGTTTTTATATATATTTTTACAAAATTTTTGATGAAAGAAATGTCTGCTTTGCAACATTGGTGGTTCAGTGGTAGAATTCTCGCCTGCCACGCGGGAGGCCCGGGTTCGATTCCCGGCCAATGCAGCACTTTCTTTTAGACTGGAGGGGCTGAGATAAGTGGGTTGTCTCTCAGGGGGCAGGTCCAGTCCCTGGGAACATAAGAGCCAATCCACACTTGCTCCACTGTCACGTCAGAGTGCTGGTGCTGCAAAATGTACCTAGTAGGGTGGGCCTGGATGTGACGTGGCGGTGTTGGGGGAGGGTTAATGCTTGTGTTCATGTGTGCAGAGAAAGCATGTGTGAGATAATGGATCTGTTCTTTCTTTTGCTGATTTTTTGGCTCATCAGACAGTCTCTAGCAATGTCTCCACCACCAAGAGAATGAGACGTATGGTTTATTTTCTTGCAAAGGTCATGATTAACATCAAGGTCCCTTGCTTATGCTGTTTCCATTTCGAAGGAGGCTGATAGTCTAGGACGGAAAAGCCTAGGTCAAAAGAGCACATGGAGGGGAAATAGGGAGAGAGGAGAAGACATCTAAAAATATTTGCACTAAAGAGAGAATGAGACATAAAAGACAAAGCTGTATAGAGATAAATTAATCTAAGTATTCAGTGGGCAGTTCTAGTTGTATGTGATAAATTTACAATAATCAGCAACGTTGGTATCACAAATAACCACAAGGATGAAGTGCCTTATATTTATACCCGGAGTTATATTCTTATACCAAATTTGAGGGCCTGGTTTGGGCTGCAGCTTTTTCACAAATATGCCTTGATGTATTAATTAAAATAAAATACTGTTTCATTATTCATAGAGGATTTTGATGGCATGCACCATAAGTGTTTGGATATAATTTTGATTACCTTAATATTTTCTTTTTTATAAATTCCTTGTTATATGTTCTTACACCTTTATCACTTCATGGTGTAAGGTGTCAAGCGAAAACATACATTTCATTGATTGGAGGCATGAGTGAGGATACATGAGAGCAACCATCACAGGAGTCTTTAACTGGCCATCGCACCCACATTATATCTGTTATTAATTGGACACTACAGCTGATCGGACTGATCTTATACAACACAACATCACTGTCGTTTCATACCGGAGTTAAAACTGATAACTAGTTAAAAATCTGTTTATTGTGGGTCGTTTTTCTACATTTATAATAAATGAAAAATGTTCTAAAATCTGTTTTCATACACAATCTGTAATCTCCCCCTTTCTGATTAATTATGTATAATATTCATGTGTTTCTTGCTGTCTGTTTGTCAGCAAGAAACACTTTTACGCCATTTTTATTTAGTCCCACAAGAGGCAGATCATTCCTGAGTGCATGACTTGATATGAGTTACACTGTTAAAACTTTCCCTAATAATCAGGATATAAACAGGATAGCCTATATACACAATAACAATGGAGTGCTCACACACGTAGGAGAGGTTCATAGAAGTATGTTGAGATCGGCGTCAGTAGGCATGGTTTTTACATTTCACATAAGTGAGAAACATATGAAGAGACTACAAGTGCACCCCCTGTCTTTGTTCCTGGTTCCCTGCTGCTTTAGCACTACTTTGGCGGAGGACCTTTAGTTGGCTGTTGAAACACAAATACAGACAGCAGAAACTCAGTGCCAGGGGTCACAGCAGGCTGGTGGCCAATAGCAAAAATCCCAGAATTACTTTTTTCTGCTAGAGAATAAAGAAAAACACATAATTATTTATCTTTCTTTTTTAACCCATCTGTTTTTTTCCTCACTCTCACCTAAGGGAAACAGCAATTCATGTATGTGTTAAGAAAAGTCTTCATCGATGCAGAGGTGTTATGTGTATGTGCCAGAACTGACTTTTTTCTTTGAAATAGAATCTGCTGGGAAATTATCTGCAACACAAAGGAGAGGATAGCAAGCACTGTATGTGTGTGTGTTGCCTTTTACTTAGTGTGTATGTGTGTGCACCCTGTGAATCCAGAGTCTTTGACTGACTCTGTAAAGATAAAAATCATTCACTTTTTGTCTTTGTTTTATTCTCTTTTGACAGAGGCTTGTGGAGAACTTTGGAGCTAAGGAGAGGCAAATGAAGTCTGAGCATCCTCTTATTATCAGACATCATAATGAGATGGCAATGCGCTTGAGGGATATCAGTGTAAATCTTTTTAATGTTTTGATTTTACTCTTACAGTGGTGTATAATTGATGATTACATTTCCATATGGAATTTACCATTTCAATTCTAAATAGAGTGTATATATGTAAACCTGTACAAAACCTTTGTTTTGAAAAAATATGTCTGTATATATGTGCCTCTCATAGGTGGTTCAGGGTTTTGATCCCACAGAGATGGAATTGTCAATGATGAGGCTGTCTCCAGTGTGGAAACTGATCCATTCTGTGGCTCAGCAGAGAAACAGCACCCCCTGTTGGATGGCAATCAAGCAGCAGCTACAACATTACTGCACAGACGGTCAGAAACCAGCTATGTACCTCAGCTCATTATATTAATGGCTGTTATTAATGTACTTGTATCTCTATCTCAGATGGCCGTTTGATCAGAATAAATATTTAGTTACAGCTGCTGGTTGGCCTGTATGTTTTTCTTTAACAGCTCAAAATGATATTATGATGATCCCACAGATGTTGTGTCTTGGCTGGAGGTGGAGCGTTTGATTCATCAGAGTGTATTTGAGAGTATGCCACTGACCAGACTGGACCAAAAGGGTGTACTACTTAATGTTCCTGGACCACTGGGAACACTGGCACCAACAGAGCAACAGACATCCACAATAATCCCTTGGGACAACCCACTATCCTTCGCTAAACAGCAGCTCGATAACCTACGGAATAAAGGTCTGTTACTACTGGTTAATTCAGTTACTGAGTTGGTGTGACTTTGGGTTGCATGTACTTCATAGTAAAACTGAATTACTTTTTACTTACTGTATGTACAATAAGACACTGGACTCAGCTTCAGTACTATTGCTTACAAATTATTTCCAATGTAGGTCCAGCATTTCTCACTGAAGATCCTGGCAACACAGAGGTATTGTTTCTATGTGCACATGACTGTTACTCATTTTTATAATATGATAAAACAATTATGAACATTTGTTCAGACCAAAATAATTTTGCATGTTGTCTTTCATTTAGCAGATCAGTGGGAGAGTGTGTAGCCAGCTGGACTTATCTGACATTCAGAGCTGTAGGCTAAGATCTCTGTTTGACTGGCACTATGCTGAACACCACAGTGCCTCTATCTTCCCGCAGGTGACTTGATGAAGAAACATGACAAGCTAAGTTCAGTTAAAAACATTTATTTCAAAATGTAGTTCATCTGTTCATGTTCCTTTACATTTGTTTTAATGTGTAGGTACTTCAGTGTGCCTCAGAAGAATACTGCTGCCTGGACACCTTCAGAGCAAGTCACAACAGCACGCTGTACATATTTTGTCACAATCCAATGAGCCCTTATCGTCAGTGCAAGGAATTCTGGGATGTAGTCCTTCACACTGATGTCAAATTCAGGTCAGATTACAAGGTCACATTTTTTGGGATGTTTTCTTCTCATTGGATATTGATTGTATTTTTTTTTCTCAGTTTGAAAACAAAAGAATACACTTTTCATAAGCTGCATCAATGGAATGATAAAATATGAACCTTATCAGTAGAGACTAGAGAAGCCAGATGCTCCTGACCTTTATCAGCCTGTAGCATAACTTGACTGGTGAAATACTGTATGTCTGCCCATGTGTTACAGAGACTTTAAATTTCATTGTTACCTTCTGACAGGAAATACCTGGAGTATGTGGCAGATAACATTTCAGATTGGACAGAAGCGGAAGAATTGAAGAGAGAGGCAATGAAACTCAGAAATCTCAGTCCGGTGGAGTCACCAAGAGGTATGGTAGAATGTCGACATACAGCTCTGGCAATATTACTAAACCCTACAAATAATCCAAATACAATATTTGTTTTGTTCTGGATTAGATGAAAATGCAACAAATTCTGCAGAGGAGGAGGACACTCTGGAGCCAATCATCAGGAAAGGCTCCCTTAAAGTCAGTGCAAACAAACAAATGAACATTCACTTTCACAGTTACAATTTTAGTAACCCTTTACAATATCTGAAGGGATGGCTAACTTAAACCTGACCTTCTTACTGGGTGATTTGATTTCCAATATGAGGAATGTATTGTCAGTTGCAGAATATCAAAACAGTATTTATTGAGCAAACCAATACTTTATCTATAACTGTATAACTGTATTCTTAGAGGATCGTGGGGGTCTGGAGCTGAGACAGGGTTCAATCTGTACCGATCAGTCATGATACAGCAATGACTGCAGTGGGTGCATGATGTTACAGGCCTGGAAGTTGGAACAGGAGCAGTTAAAGGACGAGGAGATGGCCAAGAAGTCAAAGAAGGAAAATGCACCAAAAGGAAAGCAGCAAAAAGAGGAGGCTAAGTCCACGGACAGCAAGAAAAGTAAAACTTTGTCTAGTGGCAAGAAGAGCAGAGCAGAGACAGCAGGCAGCTCAGCCAAGACTCCCTCAGAGTCCATCACTACAACAGCGCCCCCTGGGGAGGAAAACAAAGAACTGAATCCAACAGTGGAGTCGTTCAATGTAAGGTCACACACACAAACCAGGAATAAACTGAGGTTATATCTGCATTAGAAAAACAAACAGCGGAACAGTGTCAGTTCTGTCTGTTGTTTCCAGTACCACTAATTATCTTATTTAGAAGTCTGTGTAACCAATGATCTGAGGATCAAATGACAGAGAAATGCTAAAAAATAATATACATAGAATGATGGTGCTGTGTGTCTGTGTGTTTGTTGTTCAGGGCTTCACAGGCTACAGCATGGATGGAAAGTTGATCCATGTGTCAGGTTGTCTCCAGCACCTTTTCCCCTCAGATGGAGGACATATTACTGTGGAGGGTGTCAGCTATGTTGAAGGTAGTGAGAAAAAGTTGAGGTTGTGAAAAAATGTAGAAAATACTCTAAATGTGCATGTGCTTCTAAAATATGTATTTGCTATGCTGCATAAATGGAAATGTCCATTATTTTAACTGAGGTTGTTCAAAGTGCCTCTCACCTATTGTTCACTGATGCCGAGTGATGATTTTCCACATACACCCATGTATTTTGTATAATTTCACTTCAGGCTCCAGCCTCATGAAAGTGTCTGTAAAGAAAGACGGGCATCACTTCCACACACACATCAACCAAGTTGTTGTTGATCCTGCAAAACCTCCCATTCAGCCACATGGAAAAGAAGCCAATGTTACAAAGGAAGATTTTAAAGGTAAAGAAGCTGACCATCCATCAACACTTTGGTCCTGTACTTTTACAATTCTGTTTTCCCTGTCCTTGCAGAATTGAAATGTAATTTGATGGATGATACTGATGAAAAAGTCAAGATAACCTGAGAGTGTATCTGTGTATGTGTCCTTTTCAGAGGCTGTGGAAATGAAAAGAGTGAGTCAGGGCTCTTTCTCAGCAGTGTTAGACAATGGAATCAACCTTTCATATAGTTTCTATGGCCCCACAGGACAATACACAGGTACTGAACTTGAAAAAAGCCATTGACATATTTACTTAAATTTGAAAAACTGGTTAAGTTTGCTTACAGACTGGTTCATCCCAGTGCTCTAAATATTTTTCCTCTTATTATGTCAGGATTAAGCCATGTGTAATGTCTTCACAGTACAGACAGCTTTTACTGTGTTTCAATGATGTTCTAGTGAATCCTGAGGAAACAGAGCAAAGGGCCCCAGAGACCTCCACCGCTGTCCCCATCCCTCTCTCCTCCTCCATTCACCGTTTTAAGGAGATAGACATGGATTCAGTTCCGTTCAAAACACACAGATCTGCCAGTCAAATCAGTCCTCCAGAGACCCAGGTACCCAATACAGAACATTCTTGCACAAATTAAATAAAACTGAAGAAATGTTGTTAAATAGCTCTCAAACCTTAATATGAATCAGTTAAATCTGTCATAGAACAAACGTATATGTAAATTTGAGCATTTGCCAGTTGTGCTGTAAATAACTATAAATATATAACTGTGATACATACATTTTTGTGTATGATTTTGTGTAGTCAAATGTGAGTAAAGGCCAACTGGAATTGCCAAAAAGTCCATTCAACAGTCTCAACCTGTCAGTTCCTAATGGTTTGCTGCTGCAGTTTCTGCGAGAGGAATCACAAGGTCAGTGATGCACTTTTGTCAGGAATGCAGTGCACATTCCACAGGTGTGTTTATCCCACTCCCACACAGGAGGGGAGCTTGACATTTTGTTTATAATCTAGTTCCAGACAGGAAGAAATAAATGTGCCCTCTTTGAAAGCTGACAATAATATTCCACACTTACTATGACTCTTTCATAAATATTTAGAATCCATGTCTGTTTTTGAGCCCAGCAGTGTCCTCAGAAGAGCAGGGTATGCTGGTGAAACAGAGCTTTCCTCTTCATGGAAGGGGAGTTGTAGGGCAGCTCCAGGACCCTTCCCTCTCCAGAGAACTGTCTCGCATTGTCACCAGCCAGGGGGCTGTGATCCGGTGCATGAGAGGCGGGTCTACAGAGGTGCAACATCCCGTGAAAACTTGTTCACACATACATGCATACACACATGCGTGCAAGCAAATGTATAAATCACACATGTGCACTGCAGGTTCTGTTTGCAGATGGCTCAGTTAGTTTCAGCAAAGATTCTGGTCCGGTGTGGGTTCCTGACTCTGAGGTTGAGGAGGAAAACATCTCTCAAGAAAATGAGGACAAGAAAGGTAGGAGAAAAGCACCCTTGATATGAAACACCTTCAAATGAGAATCTTTCAATCAGACAGAGTTAAAAACCATCTGCCTGTTTTCTTTGTTTCTGTACAGAGCAGAGCTCAGAGCAGAAGGCTGATTCACAGAGAGGGTGTTGGTTAACTACAACTCCTTCTGGAGCTCGCATCCACACAGTGGGGACTACACACAAACACATACCCATTGAGCCCATTATCGCTTTTAAGGCTACAGACCCTATCACCAATGAGGTACCAGTGCACTGTTACTTCTGACAGTATATGGTTGATAATTGTTTTCGTAGTGGTTTTAGTGTTTCATAGTGAGTTTGATAGTGTTAATTGTTGTAAATTGTTTGTGATAGACTTAAAAAATGAGTGAATTGGTGACATTCTAGAATCTTGTTATTGCTTGGCATATTTTGACTTGTCAGGTAATGCTGAGCCGGGAGGATTTGGTGGTTTCAGTCCAAAACCCAAACAGATCTTTAAGTGTAGAACATGCAGATGGAACCAGGATCACCAGTCTGTACCAACAGAGACCACCAAGCACACAGCAACATATACTGCTGCATACAGGTGACCAGCATACAGGGCAAACACTTTGTGTTCAATACTTGGCTCACATGCACACACAGCAAACAGTCACAACTTCATATGCACAGAGGAAGCAGCAGTCATACCGTATACACACTCAAGAACATACACTTAATCTTTAAATTAAGTTCAAATATTTCTTCTGATATGAGCTCCTGTTTTGTTTTAACTTTACAGGGGAGCAGCCTGAGAGTATGACCCTCAAATCTACTTCTGAATGTGCATGCGGCTGCATCGAGTGTGTGTGTGTCACACGCTGTGCAGACAGCATTTATGAGAATATGCACATTGAGGATGATCGGGATAATGGAGAGGAGACTGGCAGGGGCAGTAGAGAGAAAGCATGTGCCATGGAGGGTGCTGGACATGCTCGTACACAGCTGACTGACAATGTGTGCCATGAAAGAGAAAGTAGTGTGTATAAGAATGGTGAGGAGAGTGTGTTTGCAAACGATACTGTGTCTGGACAAGGCAAGAGTAGTGCATGTGACAGTGATAAGGGGTCTACAAAGGAGCGTGTGGTGTTGGTGGAGAAAGAGGGCTGCGCCACAGTGGTGATGTACCCAGAGCAGCACACGGCTCATGTTTTCTTAGCAGATGGAACTGTCATCACTGGGAATAATAAAGGAGCTTATCAGGTGGGTGGTTTATAGCAAATATCACATCTTTCCTTTAAGTGAAAGATTTCTATGTGATTATAACCCTGTTTAAACTAGTCTTCTTACTCACCCGACTGCTGTCTACCACAGTGTCAGTCTTAATATGGACAATAGGTGGCACCAAAGTTAGACTCTTGTTCAAAGAGCAATAGTTAAATGCTCACTTGTTTATTTACCTTCATGTCTGTTTGTGTGTGTATGCTTGTGCTTATCCAAGGTATTCCCATCCAGCCTAGGACTCCTACAGATCCAAAGTGATGGGAAATGTGTGTATACATCTGACCCACTTGTAACCCCCAGTCCAAAGGGAGGCACTCCCACAAACCAACCAGGGAGCTACACCATGAGTCATACAGACAAAGTAGCCTGTGACATAACTGACCCCGATGGGAACCACTTCCAGGTTAGAAAAAAGATGGGGTCGTTTTATCATACAAGTGGTCATGGCAAACAATGAGACAGAGTTAGAGTTTATGTGTTAGAGGTAGTCCTTTATAGTCTCAAAGAAGAAGATAGCAGATAGCATGTTACGTCATTAGATCAATCATTTGATTTGAACTTGTGTTTTACAGGTGATGGAAGACGGACAGTTATCAGTGGTAAACTGTAGCCCTGCACCAAGCACAATTAAACAGGATGAGGAGGAACTAGGGGAGGAGGATAAAGAAATGGCCAGGATTCATTTAAAACACAGCGAACATTGTCCCAGGTGGGCATACATGTCTTATGTGCTGCACTATTTATTTGTTGTTGTTCAATGCTGGAAATTAAAAAAATGTCCTCAGCCCTATTGTCAAATTGATCTAATCTATTAAAGGATCCATCATGGAAATTTGCATATTTCTCCTTTAATGTTTCTATATGTAAAATTTAATATTCATTTTGCATGAACACAAAGTCAGCAGAAATTATATGATACTTAATCATTAAACTTACTACGTACTGCTTTTGTGGATTGCAACCTCACTGAAACTAATCATCATCTTGTGTTCCAGACTATTTCTTGTGCATGAGGATGGCTCCGGTACTGAAATACTGAGTGCACAAACCACAGAGGAACAGCTCTACCAGGCATACTCTGATCCAACCGTAGCACTGCTTAAGGAACCACTACCAGACACACAAGGTGCTGATGGACATCTTCCATTGAATATCAAAGTCAGGAAACATTATACTAATAATGTAGAATTTTCGGGGGGCTGATTGAATAACAGTTTTATTGTTGAGGTTCCCAGCAGCAGAAATAAAAGTGGTGATGCAGTCTTTGTTAGTTATGCTCCCAGACTATGCAACAAGCTGCCCATAGATATCAGAGAAGCCAGCTCACTATATGTTTGCAAAAGAAAGCTTTTAACATATCTCTTTACCCTAGCATGTAGCTTTGCAGTTGCTCTCTGCTGCACTTTTAAATACTGATTTTATGCTACGTTGCTACATTTTTATGTGATCCTTTGTATTCATTTTACACTTTTGTGTAATTATGCTTGTATTAAGATTTCCATATTCAGTTTACCTTACAATAAGTGGGCTGTTGGGGTCAGACTTAGTTTTATCCTGGACCCAACCACATGAAGCAAAGTCTAATATGTAGGGTGACTTTTCTGGGAGTTATTGTGGAATTAATTTCGATTAAACAAGACCAATTAAGGAATTTGTATTGCAGGACAGTGAACTATAATTTCGATAAAAATAATACGACATTTGTGATTATTTCAGACGAGTTTGGCATTACCATCCTAAAGCCCAGCCACCAGAACATATGGTCCCAGTGGTTATTGGGGAAACAGAACCCAGAAATTACCCCTCCCAACCTCAGAAACCGTAGCTGGCATGACTTCCCTGGATCAGAGGTACCAGTGCAACATATACACATATTGTACCTGTAACCAGAGACAACACACTCACGGCCTAACAATGATATTCTTCTCCTTTTGCATTTCTCCTTCTTCCAGAAGAAGATCCCAGGTCCTCCGTTAGGAACTGATATGGGACGAGGTTTGACTCTGAGAGAGAGGTCGGTTGGTTCTGCAGCACAGCGTCAACCTGTCAGAAGCTGCCCTAAAGTCCTGGAGATGAGGGAGCTGCACCAGCACCGACCAATCACCACACCATTCAAAAACACTGTAGACGCACGACTGAAGGTAAAACACACCCATGTCAAAGGTGATACGCCTCACTAGGCCTGTATCTATTCTAGTCTAATAGTGAAGTGTTTGAAAATACAATACAGCTGCACCATATTTCTTATTCTGTGGATAGTAATGGTCAATCTTTTTTTTTTACTTTCTTCTTTATTGGTTATAGATTTAAGGAAGAAAGCATGGTATACAAGAAACCACCAGAGAAACATATGCTTTGATTTTTTTTTCTTAAAGGCCTTTGCAACCTGAACTAGAAGCAGCATTAATGAATGCAAAACACATCCATGAATAACATTACATGAATTTCTCCTTATTATTCCAAAACTCAGTATAGTTCTGTTTTTATATACTGTAGTGTGAGATTAGGCAATAAAAAGAACATCACAAATAAAAGAAGTGTGACACTTCTCTGATATAAATTGTTAATGTGCTTTTTGAGATTGTGAGGCAAAGCATCAAAACCTCTATCTGCAATACTTCTGCTGTGAAAGGTTGAAACTGTGTGGAATAGTCCACCTTGAGTGTGAAATCGCATATGCAGGGTTAAACGTGCCTTTGACTGCAGGAATACATTGAGAGTTTGATGGAGAGGGAGCAGCGATCAGAGGAGATCAAAGTCAAAGACCCTCGCACTGAGGAGGAGAGTGTTCATGCCAGTGATCTGCTCAATCTAGTCCTGGTCAGCATGCACACACTAACACACACACAAACACTGAAACACATGCACTATAAAGCACAATAGATGTATTGACATTAACTTTGACAGATGGGTACCGACAAAAATGTTATAGCAATGATCTTTCAAACTAAATAAATATTGTTTTTAAAGTCTTTTGCAGAAGAGGAGGATACAACTTGCACCTTTGACAGGAGGACTTCAGGTGGGTGACTGCTTTTGTTGGCGGTGTTGGATCATTATACCCATTGAAATACAATTTCCAGTTGCAGGTACCTGATTTTATTCATTTAATATTGAAGCATACTTACAATTTCTAAGTTTTTAATTTAAAATGGAATCATTTTGCGGGAATGCTTTGAGTCACTTCTTGTATGAATTAAATTGTCTGTAATAATGAGCAAAAGCAAGAAGAATTGTTGCATGTGAAGTTTGGATGAGGTTGTTGTTGGAGTATTAAAATATTGTTTGAAAATCTATGTATCAAATTCTCAATAAACATTGCTTTCCTTTAATTGAAGTGAACACAATTATGATACTCTAAATGTGTAGTAGCTAAGTAGATTACATGCAATGCCGTTTTGGTTTGGTATATGTACACTCCTTTTAATTCCTTCTGCATATTTCCACAGTGGACATAGCTAATCTATACAGCCAAGGAGTTGGAGCCTCAGTTGAGCAGTCAGATGTTTCAGAAGACACAGCCACAGTTGCTAGTGAGAGGTTGGAGAGATTAAAATGGCATGCACGATTGATCAGATAATGTAATGCTTTCTAAGGTGACTGTTCCATGTATATAGTAATATCCTCTTAAAAACTTTCTGCTATCCAGTTTTGCTAATGGAAGAGAATCAAAGTGGACTGAAAGACTTGCACAGCACAGGTAAATATAGGATTCTTCCTTTTACTATTTTGTGATTTGGTATTAAGAGCCGAATGGTAACCTTGACATCAAATAGAATATTCAGCTGTTTAATTAACATTCACTGATACTCTTCAGTGCACTGAGAAAACATTGTAAAAATGTATGTACAGGTTTGCCAGTCATATTGTTATGTTAAAATTGTGGAAATGGTTACTGTGGTGACTCTCTGTTGGAAGGGAACTATTTGAAACAAATCTAAAGCATCTACTGCTGCTGCTACAGTTTGACTATAAGTTGGGGATAGGATAGATAAAGGACAAAAGGGGGAAATGATGGTTACTGGTACAAATAAGTACCATCAGCTCATCATAAATTCTGTGTGAATGTGCATGTCAGAGTGGAGATGTGTGAGGAACAGGCATATAGAGAGGCTCTGAGGAAGAAGAATATTGTTCCTTTTTTCCACCCAGAAAACTTTTCATTGTACAAGGTATGTGTTCACTTCCATAAAATATGCATATATTTAATATGTCTTCTTAAATTATTGAGTCAGCATTAGTATGTCAAAACTCTTAAGTCTAAAAACACATTCCTGACAAAAGATGCACCATGTATAGAAAGAGACACAAAACTGTTGTCTATTTTCCAGGATCTGCTACAGCGCCAAACACCAGACATGGGGAGGCTATCCATGGATCTCCCTCCAATTCCCAAGTCAGACAGTCCTGAGTCCTTCCTGAAAGATGCCCCTCAAGAGAACAGTAAGTAATTATACTGTCAGTATTCACTAGGATGAGCTGTTTCAATACATCTATAGCGATTTAGAGGTACATAAACACTATAAGCTGTAGGTTCAGTAACTCACATTGAGTGAAATAAGCTATATTTGTGTCTGTCTCTGCAGCCCCAAGACCCTTAAACCCAACACCTTCTCAATCTACAAGGTAATGGAGTAGATTATGTAAGATGTTTTTTCTTCAGTTTGATCTTACCTTTAATCATAAGGCATCTTCAGCTATTCTCTAAATGATGTTGACATTTGTTGACTCAGCTTGACCTCTGCTGTTTTGCTTTCAGCCATGCAGAAGGAAGTGACAGGGTGCTTGAAAAAAGACCCACAAACCCCACGCCTAAGAGTGCTGGTTTGTCCCCTAATTTGCTTTATATTGAAATAAATTCCCTAATCAGCAATGTCACCAAGAAATGTGTGAAAGAGTGCAGTGCAGAACAGAATTAAGTCAATTGCTATTTTTTCAGATTAGCAAGAAGCATAATCAATGAGGAGCTACATCTGAATATTGCAGGGACACTTTGAGGGCATAGTCTGAATTCTATTTAAAGCATCATCAGGCAAGAAAGTACATGAACCTGTCCTATTTTTTGGTGGCATGATGCAAGATCTTACAGTACAAGCATATCCTGCTTTTCTGGTCCCTCCAAGGTGATGATTTATTGTCACAGATTTCCAGATAATATCCAAGTTGGTTCCTAGGTAGGTTAGGTGGATAGAGTACTTCAAATGGCATGAATGGATGAATGATAATTTTTGTGTCCATGCCAGGTGAAAGAAGTCTGAGAGGTTCATCTGGACAGTGTAAATCAGTCCAGGTGGATGTAACAGGGAAGCTCAGGAGGACTAAAGTCCGACTGCCAACCTCTATCCTCAGTTCTAAACCTCGAAGTGTACCAAATCGGCAGGTACCCAAACACTTTCACATTATTCTTCAATATGTCACTGCATGCAAAAATACGGGTGAAGGATTAATGATATACATTTTTTTTTTAAAGGAATCAAAGAAATTTTGACTGTCTTCGTCAGTAAAAAGGAATATCAAGTAAAACGTGTGTTCACGTTTTTTTGAATTTCATATATATAAATTATACATTTTTCTGGTTTTAAAATGTTATCTATGGATATTAAAGTATCCAAAAGTGACATCTAGAGGTAGTGATGAGTCATTGTAAAACATGTTGAAGGGATTGAATGGCTTCCCTGTGTTTCTGCTGTGCAGCCCTTGACCCATTTTTCATGACTATTCTGAAATCGCATTGTTTCTGCAAAATATGGTTACTTTTTTTCATATCCAGACACCTACCTATACAAATTATTATTTTTGTGTTGCACACATGCTGTTCAGATTCTCTTTCACATATTACACATATTACTCTGTCTGTGTCACCTTTTCCAGTTCCTGTCAGTGGAAGAACCTGTGAGGAGAAAGTGTCGAACTATTTCTCTGACTGATCCAAATGTCATTGCAAGGGGATTCCAGCTGTTCCCGTCCAGTGTTGACTTTGGCACACTGCAGGAGGGCACCTCGTCTGCCATTACTGTCATGATGAGGAATATGGGTGTTGACACCTGCAGGTACGAATGTGCATAGACGGAAGTGTGGATAAATACATCTACCGGCAAATAAAGACTTCAAAACCAAGACATCAAACTATTAGTTTAGCTGCAGCCCTACCACTGCTTTTAAATGCCCTCTAGTGTGTCAGAAAGAGAGGAGAGCTGTGGATGGGTGCAGGCGATTTGTGGGTCACCTTCAAGTCCAAAGGGAAACCTTGACCTGTAACTATTTGTGGTTTGTTTCAATCTCTCTGCAAGGTTCCACGTGAAACAGCCTCCTCCTGCAACAGGCCTCCGGGTCATCTACAATCCTGGGCCTGTGAGTTCCCAGCTGGTTATATTAGCTAAATGTTCATGTCTGAATTAGCTTTTTCTTCACAGTAACCTTTATTTGGTGCTGTATGTGTGTCTAGGTGGCTGCAGGTTTGAATGTTGAACTGCAGGTTCAGCTGTTTGCCGTATGTTCAGTCCAACCAGGAGAGGTAGAGCCAAAGAAATACATCTCCCAGGATATCATCATTCACACTGAGACAGACATCCTCTACCTGCCTGTCACTGCCAATATCCTTTGAACATGTCAATAATAATTTTGCTTTGTAGCATTAATATGCGAAACTAGGCTTTTTAATCATCGGTTTCACTGATATGGCTATATAATCATCCAGCATTCAGCAGGTTTGCATGCTTTTACTAGACATTATGCAAAAAATCAAATGTGTCATTTTGTTAGATTAAAAAATTACTCACAGCACTGACATGTAGGTAAGGGTTCAGGGAGTGTAAATTTCTTCAGAGGAAGGAAACAGTGAATTAGTGTGTAAGTGAAGACAAAGTGCAGTTGTTGTGAGACTAATCAAGGCTTGGTGTCTCAGCCAGGGCTGTATACAAGAATCATACAGTGCAGTTGGCCCCTTAAATAATTTTACCCATTCTTCCCGAGAGGTTATATAACATTTGGCTCATGGACCACAAGAAGAAAGGCTCCAGGGTCCGTCAACTGTCGTCCAGCCTACCAGTTGGACAGCGGGCTGTCCAGCCCCCAAATGACCCGGCATTCTTCTGACCGGTCCGTCAGCAGACACTGGTTAGTAAAATGTGCTAATAAATCTTGCAGATATGTCTTTTCAATGTGGATAGCAAACATTTTCAATATCTGAAACAATTTTTGTTTGTTGATTTCAGGACACCTTAATCACACCTCTCCATTGTGAGGAATACACATCACCAATCTCCAATTATATTTCACTTCATTCAGACTCGTCTCTTGTAATCCAAAAAACGTCAAATATATTCATGAATTTTAATTTTCTTTTCCAAATAAAATTATTATCAACAGTAAAATAATTGTGGTGTAGTTAATTTTTCAAAAGCATTTTAACCTTTTTCAAACAGAAATTGGTGTGTATATTAGAGGCAAAAAAAATTAATTAATATTTTTTTTCTTATTCTATATTTTTTTTAATTGCAAGCCAACAAAAAGGACAAAACAATAACACACAGGACCGAGATGGAACAACAATACAGGACATTTACAAAATCCTCAAGAGATAATAAGGAGGAGTTTGTTTTGTCCCTGTGCGCGTGTCTATTTCAATTGGGGAGTCTCGTGCCTGTGCGTGTGCTCAGGTGTATAGATGGGGGTGGGGATGTTGGTGTATGACGTCAACGGAGACCCGACGCAAGGTGCAACCACAGCCAAACAAAGTTTAATGACGACAGCCCACCTCCTCGCGGCCGTTGTATTTCGATGCCATGCATTTATCCTCGACATTTTATGCACAAACATGATATAAAGCATGTTAGGTTTTTGCTCACGAGCGTCTTCCTTCATTTGTGCAGCTGCAGCTGGCAGAATCCTTGGCCCCGGTTGGCTCTTCTGCGCTGTCGGTCACGCGCGCACACGTGCACACACTCGTAGCTGAGCATCACGATAGACAGAAGCAGCAGCGGCAGCGAAAACGACTCGGTAGGGAGGGCGACGGGCTTTGACTTTGGATGCTTAGTCACAACCTGCCTTGACCAGAGAGGCGAGGGATGGAGCGGATAGAGGAGAAAAACTGAGCGGGTCAGAGGCAAGAAGATACAGAAAGAACGCAGGGGTGACGCTAAATCTGGAGTAGATGATGCTTATTTGCCGCAGGCCCCGCCATCGTGAAATTGGATACCGACTTGCGGCGGATGGGGTGACCGAGCTTGCTGCTCCGCCGGGGAGGTCCCTGCCTTCGGACGGTACCGGGGTGGGAGCTGCCTGTGCCCGGTTCTAAAGAAGGAAGGAGTGGCAAGAGGGAAAATGCAGACGGAGGAGGAGACGGCCACCGCAGAAGAGCCCATTTTGGAGGAAGGGTCAGGACGAGAGCAGGTAAGCAAGGACATTTTCTAAATTTGGCTGTATTTCCATGTGTACACAGTTGTTAGTGCGTGGCTAGAGAGTCCAGTTGGTGGAGAGTTGTACATATTTCCCCTCTTCAGCAACCAGCATCTATTTTTATGTCATTGGTGGTCGTTCCCAAACAACCCATGACTTCTGCATCATGTATGACATACTCTGTCGACTCCTCGTCTTTCATTGACAAAAACGTCTCTGCTGTTGTAGACGCGAAGGAGTCACGTTTTTTCTCAAAAGTCCTTCATGCTTTATAAGAGAGCAAGGACACGGGACAGGACCTTGGCTTTAATATGAATGGGGGCTAGGCAGTGAAGTAAACAGAGAGGGAAGGGAACCTTAAATCCCAGCCTACACATAAAGCCACAGCATTAACGTGATATGTCCCTCAACGCTTTAAGATGTGTCGCTCCTGGGAGAGATGGTCGTTTTCAGCATAGTAGAGGATGTCCATTTACCAGCTGACACCACTGAAAAACACTAGTGGGTGACATCACAGTTTACCCACACACCCACCTTTCAGCCAAAATTACACTGACACAATGTGAATGGTGAGAACAGAGAATAACACCTCCAACCAATGAGCTTGTTTATTTTTACCAAACAGTGGAACAGTTTAACAGGGATCTGCTATTTATAATAGTAGGATATATCCAACCAGTAGTGTAATTTTATTGAAATTTGGCAAATTCTTGATCATATCCTTTCCTGGACTCCTAAGCGGATATGACTGAAATATACAATGAGTTATCTGATGTACCATTATAATGAAAGTGCTTACACAGGGATATGGCATCTAGTTCAAAGAGACATTGTTAATCCCTATTTGAAAGGAAGTTTACAATACATTAGAAGC
>JAOWBC010000935.1:5867948-5884143 GCA_028566105.1 Hypoplectrus providencianus | reverse complement strand
TCAGATGTAAGTGAAGATGACATGATTTGAAGTGGAAGTGAAAATAAGAAATATTATTCAATGTCTCCCTTAAGAAAAATATACTTTGAAGACTCTGATCATTTTCCTGTAGTTGCATTTGACTATAAGCATTAGCAAATTGAACTGTTCTGCTATGAGGCTCATTTGCATCAAAAGGCCCCAGGGGGGCTTTACACAAAGACAATGGCAACATGATGAGGAAGTAGCTAAAATGTTTACCATGTTTTCATTTTAGTTAAACATTTTAACATTTGTTGGCAAGAACTTAGTGCTTAATGGTGCAAGTGAGTAGTTCTGAGGATGATCGGGAGGTTATTAGTTTTGCAGATATTTTACTTTAAGCCAAAAATATTGGAGAATTTTATATTCTGACGCAGTGATGGCACTGGGAGAGAGGTCTTGGGGATAACCACATTTATTTGGGTTCTTCCTGTGAAGCATGTGATTTACTGTACCAAATGTATTGGCATTCCATCCAATATTTGTTGAGACATATCACAGAAAACCCAAAAGCTTGGGGAAAAGTACCATGAATGTTTCAGCAATCCAACTTGTGGTTGCAGGCATGTTTAGGAGATCATCTTATATTAGTACCCTTAGAAAAGTTTCTTTTATATCCCAAAATCTCTAACTGTTTTTCTGTTCACTTCCTAAATAGCATCTGATCATCTCCCTCTGTCTTCACAGCAACGGCCAGTCCAACAGTCTCTGGCCTCCTCCCTGTGCCGGGAGTCCCATTGGAAGTGCCTCCTCCTGACCCTCCTCATGTACGGCTGCTTTGCCACACTGGCCTGGTGCGCTCTCTGCCGCGTACCCGTTCTCGGCTCCTCCTCCATAACTCTCGGCGGTGATGATGGAGCCACCTCGGCAGCCTACTACAATGACATCCCCCACCTGGAGAGCCCGTGCTCTAGTGGTTATGTCTACATCCCCCTGGCCTTCCTCGCCATGCTGTATGTGGTTTACTTGGTCGAGTGCTGGCACTGCTTCTCCAAGACGGCAATGTTGGCTCATGCAGAATTCCAGGTCTGTATGAAAACCAGTGTTAACATTCAATTAAGCATTTAGCAAGGGGGTTTATTAGTGTGAAAAATCTCAACTCAACAGCTAACAGACAGCGGAGTCTTCTGCTGCAGCAGGATTCCCGGAATGACCTTGAGCTCGACAGCAGAATGTGTTTACTCATTGAAACCTGTTCACTGTGATGGTGTCAGCAAAAAGCTTTCAAATAAGGAAGCTGATTCTGCTCAGGAAAAGAACAGCATATTTTTAAGTTGGTACAGCCCAAAATCTTTACATTTTAACAAGCAAGAACACTGTTTTACCCTCAGTTTCCTACTCTCCTAAAATAACTATTGCCCACTCATATGGAAATGAGCTGACCTGGGGCACCAGTCTGTCTTTTGTCTATCCGGGTCTGCTCTGTCTGTTATCAGGAACTCCAGGAGCGCATTGCTCCAAAAGCACAGTGGTAACTGTTCATCTTAGCTAAGTGCCATCGCCAAAAACAAAATATTTTCACATAAGACCAGACTGTCAGCAGCATATATCCTGTGATTAAGACAGCTCTAAATGGAGATTAAAAAACAAAACAAATCGCCATAAAGCAACGTTGGCAGGGCCTGGCTTGCACCAGATTGCATGGACTTATCTATGCTTCATACAAATAACAGGAAGAAGAAGCAAGAAGCGCTTAGGCGGCGACACATTTTTGTATTTTAGATTGTTGGTCTTTATTTCAACTGGTTTGCTTATAAAGAAATCTTTTAAATTTGGTTACAGAATTCATCTGTTTTTATCATTTCATTCTTTTTGTTTTCATTATCCCCTCATTCACTGACACAGGAAGTGTATGAGCGTGTGCAAAGACTTCAGCAGGCCACACCCTGCATTTGGTGGAAGGCCATTAGCTATCACTACGTGAGGAGGACCAGGCAGGTGACAAGATACCGCAACGGAGACGCATATACAACCACACAGGTGAGGGGAACTTTACTTTACATTAAAACTTTTTCTTTCATGTATTCATTTCTTTTTAAATTGTTCATAGCTACACTGTTAAACTTAAGTTATAATAATAACCACTATAAGAATCCTAATTTCTCCTTGTGAAACATTGTGGGGCTGTGTGCAAACGCCTGCGTGCAGTAACAAATACAATGATATTTAGTAACCATATTCTTTGTTGATGAAATAAAAGACATGTCTTGAAATGGTAAAATTTCTTCCCAAAAACGTGCCTCTTTCTTCTTTTTCTCCCATCTGTTCTCCTTCCTCCTCCATTTCAATGTTTCCCTTCATCTATGCCCTAACCCTTCCATCCTCAGGTCTATCACGAGCGGGTGAATACGCACGCCTCCAGTTCCGAGTTCGATTACGCCCGTTATGGTGTCAAAGATGTATCAAAGGAGCTTCTGGACCTGCAGCTGCACCCTGCTGTTCGCCTCCGTTTCACCAAATGTTTCAGGTTAGACTGAAAACGCATCTGATCAGAAGACATGATGGGGAAGGTTATTACTTTGGGGGATAAGTGAGTTATTAACTCATGTTTGTTCTCTTTAGCTTCTCCAGTGCACGGGCTGAAGCTGCCTACCTCACCCAGGTAAGATATCATATAGGACAATAACATCAACGACCGTTTCTGTTCTTTTCCAGCAATTTTATTAACTGAAAGTTTTATCAATAAAATCTGAAAAGCTAACAACGAATGCCCAGACCAGGTGTACCAATTACAAGGTGCTTCATTGTCAACCTTTCCAGTCAGCGCACATATGAAGCTTACAAGAAATAACACATTTTGTAAAATAATTTTCATAATCTATGTTTGATTTTAGACAGAGCTAAACAAAAGCGGGTTCTAAATTCCAGACAGCAGCTTTGATTAGGATCTGTCACTGGCAGGGTAAGCTGTGGCTGGCTCGCTCAGTAACTAACATTACCCCCCTGGGTTCATTGAAAACACTGTCTCAGTCTGACTTTTTGATGTTACAGCCAACTTTTCTTAGTTGACTCTTTATAAGGCTTCTCTCAGTGTCCATTTGGCAGGCAATAAATAAGCTTCTTCACAAGCTTATGATCAGTGTTGTGTGGGTTACTTAAAAAGAATAGCATTTAGTTCGAGTCACTAGTTCTCTCAAAAGCAATTCAGTCATTTTACAAGTATATGCACATAAATTGGTATGAGGGAAAGTAACTTTTGAATTCTGCTTTATTTTTTTTTATTAATGCACAAATAGATATATTATTTAATTGTTGCTATGATACAGCATGGGACAGGCCTGCACCAATGAATCAGGCACCTGAACCATAAATCTATAATTATATTGTTTATTTCATTGCAAGACAAAAAACAAAAGTTTTAACAGTAAATATATTGTCCAGAGTATTCAGGCTTGGTTTTTGTTTAGGGTCTTGGGAAAACAAGTAAGCCTGTTTATTTTCAGTAATTATAGTTGCATTATAATTTTGAAACTGCTGACTGCTTAAAGTAGTAAAGTAGTTAGTTAAGTTATTTAAAGCAATTTGCTTTGGAAGTGATGCTCTGTGAATTGTTTCAATGCTAATTCTGAAATGTTCTTTTACTCCAAGAGAGCGCGCTTCTTCGGGGAAAACGAGGGGCTTGATGACTACATGGAGGCCAGGGAAGGAATGCACCTTAAGAATGTGGATTTCCGCGAACACATCCTGGCCTTCCCTGATCCTGCTCACCAGCCCTGGTTTTCTAGGCACAGGGTATTCTGGCTGGCTTCTGCCTTCCTCCTGTCATGGCCGCTGCGGGTTGTGTCTGAGTACCGCACAGCCTATGTCCACTACCATGTGGAGAAGCTGTTTGGAGAGGACGAGGACGGGGGAGGAGGAGGCGGTGGAGGAGGAGGGCCAGGTGGAGGAGGAAGAGGGGATGGGGTTGAAGGAGGGACTGAGAACGGCATCCACCCAGGAGGAATCGGGATTGGGATCGGTCTAAATGGGACCAGTTACAGAGCCATATCACGGGTCAACACAGTGGACATGACAGAATTGGAGTGGCACATTCGCTGTAACCAACAGATGGTCCCCAGCTACTCTGAAGCCCTCCTTATGGACTTGGACATAAGTGGGGGGACAAACCCTACCGCCTCTACGCCCATCTCTGGCCCTACAGGCTCCACCCCCAGCCAGGGCCCAAACCCCCCTCCTCTGGCTTTGCCTGTTGTTTTCAACTCAGCTTACCTCCTTCAGAGCTGCCCCCGGTGCCGGAGGACCACGTCAAGTTCCAGTCTTCCTTCCAGGCTAAGGGCCCCCATGGGAACCACAGCCCTCCTGAACGCTACCGTGGCAGGGATCAGAGCGGCAGGCCAGGGAGGTGGGGGTATAGGTGGAAGGTTAGTGCTCAGTCGAAGTGGATTCTCTCTCGGGAGACTTGGAGGAGGGCGCCAGAACAGTCTGTTTCATTCAAGAAGCATGGGAGGAGGGCTGGGAGGAAGTAGGGAAGATGGAGCAGGAAATGGAGGCGGAGGAGGTAGCGGAGGAGTAGGAGGTGGAGGTGGAGGATTCCTCGGGTTAGGTTCAAGACAGGACAACGAGGAGACCAGAGGAGTGCTAGAAGGAGAAGGGGATGATGATGAGGAAGAGGAGCAGCAGGAGGAGGAGGTGAGGAGAGTGGAACAGGGAAGAGGAGACAGAGAGAGAGATGAAGAAGCAGAGCAAGAAAGTGGAGGGGGGGTAGAGTTAAGGGAGGGTGATGGAGGAGGGAGGGACCGTCCTCCATCATACCAGGACGCATTCTTCTTCCCTGTCCTCATTATACACGGAGAGGAGAGCTGCCATGCCGGAGATGACATGTGACCATCGGAAAAACAAACGCATTAAAAGCAGGAAAGTCTGGGCAGAGGCCGAGGGAGCTGAAAGAATGCACTGAACACAAAGAGATCAGAGAACATTCAATAAGGGAAAATGAGATATGATAGACATGAAGAACAAATTAAATGAGAACAGAATAAGGTTGAAAGGAAAGAGATGGATGACAGCATACCAACCCCGGAAGGAAGAAAGGATACAGCACAGAACAGAGCATAAGATCAGAACAGTTTTGACAGACAGAAAAGAAGTGGCAGTGCAGATGGACAGATATATGATCGTGCCGAAAAGAGATGTACTGTAAGAGGGCAGGAGTGGATAGTGGGAAAAGCCAGGAAATTCACTTGTTCAGAAGGAGATGAGAGCAGATAGGGAGTGCAACAGCATGATATAAAATCTGAGTGAAAGAAAAACTGCAACTGCAATTGTGTTCAGATTGTAAGAGAGAAGGGGGCAAATTGGATACTTTGTAGGAACAGAAAGACTAAAAACGGGAATGTCTATTTCCAGATATATCTATGCAAGAGCAGGAGTGGGAGGAGAAACAAGTCTAAAGATAGCAGGTTAGAGAGGAGTGGAGAGACTCAGCTGAGTGGTTGTAGGTATTTTTTTAAAGAAACAGAAGTGTAGGAATTGCAAAACGGCATTTTGAACACATCAAAAATCAGAAGAGGGGCAGACTACAAATTTGGCTCATAAAATAGATGAAATTCAGAAGGATAAAAGGATTCCTAAATATTTCTGATGATGGAGGAAAAGGATGACAAAGGATAACAAAAAAGGCAATAAAGTAGAGGGAGGTAAAATGGCATTTGGCAAGGTGGAACCTTAAAATATGGCAAGGGAGGGGAGTAAAATATACACAGTAACAATGGACACAGCAATAGTAGAATATAAAACTGACCAAGACCGAGCAGATAGTTTTCCATTTGACAGAGTTATCGGTAAGATTAACTCAAGAGGAGGAGAAATAGATATAAACGATTAATCACACAGACAAAAAAAACATCCTAGCAGCTATTCTGACCTTGAATCTAATCAGGAAACAAATAACATTCAAATACTTCCCTGAGTTTTCCAATCTGGTTCCAGTCCTTTTCATGTCTTTTAAGATTTACTACACAACTTCACACAGAATCTGGCAAGCAACCATAATAGTAATAAAAGAGGAGAAGCATTGATTTCCTCCCTCCTCCTCATGCACCCTCTTACTCTTCACTTCACCATTAGCTTCCGCACCACTCTCTGTCCATTACTGATATGGAGCTGATAGAAAAAAAAGACTCCTCTTCCGGCTTCTCTTTTTTCATGTTCCCATCTGCTCTCCTTCCTCCTTTTTGTCACCTCTTCTATTCTTTCTGCACCTCTGTGAACTCAAAACACATGCACTGCTTTTCTGTATCATGACAGGTTAGGTGCAACATCTTTTTTTGCAGTAAGCAGATGTTGTGTTACAAGTGAAGTGAGATCGGGTTCTACCTCAACACATCCATTGCATCCAGCATTAACTTCTCCCTCCCCTGTTCCTCTGCCATCTTCTCTCTTCCGCTCCTCCCTGTCCTCTTTTTAAAGTGGTGGTTATGTGATACACCTCTCTGCTCCTCGTATCAGATTTCATCTCAGCCCATTTCACAAATCACTTCTCCTCTAGGCATAGGTTTCTCTTCTAGGATCAGATTTTATGAACCAGATATTTCCCACTTATAACAAGTTTTTTTTTATGACCTCTTGCTATGCTTGTAGATTGTCAAAGAAACAGAATGAACAAATAATGATTGACCAGAATATACCCAATGCAGAGAGGAGCAAAATATGTCAACAAAATTGTCCTTTTAATGATACTGAAGAGATGTAAACACAGGGTGTGATTTGGCACACAAAGAGTAAAAAGTTGGGCTTATTTCCACCAGGTGTACCTGTGTAGTTGTTCTCTAGTTTGTACCCAAAGATAGGCTTGAACAATATAAAGAAAAAATAACAATAACCAGTAAAACTTTTTCCATTATCAATATACTATATACCAAAATACTGTATGGCATGAAAAATCAACTCTTTATCTCATTTATGTCCATAATATTGGACTGCATGGGAAGATAAACTTGAGCCGTTGAGCTCAGCTGGCATTTTCAGACTTGTGATTGCTTTATGCAGACAACAAAGTTGCTGATGAAAATAAAACCAACAATCTGATCACAATGATCAGTCACGCCCAGCCCTGTAACAGAAAACGTCCAGCCAGATTGTGCCATGCTGCTACCTCCTCCTCTTGAAGAATCACATGCAAACAAAGTAACAGTGCTCTCTGAAACATCGCCTCACTATAAAATGTGTAAAAGTTAGCTGACATAGAGATGCATGTATCCAAATAACAGCTATTGTGTGGGAGCGACGAATAGCTATGTAGCAAATATTTTTGCCATTGCAAAATGCAGTGCCAAAAAGCAGTGATCCATGATCAGTCAACATGATATTTTTAGATACATGTAGACAAGAATCCATAGGGATTAACCCTGTCCTACTTTGTAAGTCGGTATGTTTTTGTGGAGGTCCAAGGAGAGACAATTGGCACAGACAACACAACCATCAGTGCATATATTTTACAAAGCACACTAAACCTGCTACTGTAGCAAGAAGCAGCTAGAGTAGTTAGCTGAACATTTCTTAACCTTTCCTGCATTGTGCCCTTCAAAGTTCACTTCAGCCACTTTGTGATGTTGGAAGGGTCTCCCTCGTTCTCAATCTGCTTATGTCAGACATGATACTGAAAAGCACACTTAAAGAATACAGCTGGAGAGAAATCTGTTGAAAACAGAGCAAAAATGATGCTTAATGCATTGAATTAACAATGGAGATAATGGACATGTTCATGAGCGTTCACACAAATATGGATATGCTAGACATCCAACCTGGATTCAGCAGAGACAGCAGGGAACATTCTTTCAATGAAACTTTCTGGAAGGATAAAGTAGAGCACGAGCGCTGACCTGGTTTGGTGTACAGGACACACATTCACACACAGATTGTGGCTCACGGATCTTCGCTACCTTTGGGGGACTTTGAGCTGAAGTGGGCACAAGGAAACAAATGGACAGAGTAATTAACAGAACACAGTTGATGGAGAAAATAATCAGCAACAAGGACAATTGTTTCTATTTGAGTGAACAACTGGAAATTGACAAGGACTTGCTGAAACAGCCACTGAAAGGAAGAGAAAGTGAGATTAAAAGACAATTATTTTTACAGCTATTTATCATTATCTCAGTCTGTTGACTTGTGGATAAAATTGTCTCCATTAATGTCCCCTAACAAAAAGAAGCACTAAAAAGCACTGACCACACTTCTGTGTTTATTTCAATAACTTGCTTTCACAAATTTTCAAGCACTCTGTAATTTGTTCGTATAACCAGACAGACACTTAAACATGACTCACATGTAGTGAGCTCCAATTTAAAATCTGATTGCTATATTTATATCTAAATGCTCCATCAAATACAAGAAAATATAGTTAAGTCTGTAATTTGCTACTTTTATACCATCTGCATACTTGAGTAGACATTATTTCAGGTTGTTTAAGTGATGTCTGAAATCCAAATGCCTTTGTAAGCTTCAGAAATTTCTCACGTCTTTGCTGTTTTTTTATTTCGTTTTTTTATTTTTGTAAAACAGACAATTCTCTTGGCGTCCCTATGGGCTTCCATTGCCGAGCCTCTGGTTCTGAATTGCATAGGGTGCTTGGACCCAGTTATACTTGCAAGTCTATTTCATTTCATTTGTTTTAACAGAAATGTGTTTTCACTCATATGTGTTGTGACTGGATATTTATACTGTGTTTTATTATATCAGAGTGTCAAAAGTGTGTCCTCAGCCGCTTCAGGTGTGCCAAGAGAACTTTGTGCCCATGATGTCTTACACAAACGCACACTCTCATGCGCGCTTGCATGTTTAGCCACAGCAGTAAAGCAGCCATTATAACAGCTTATTTTAGACTAGTTTGACATTTATCCAGTTCCCATAATAGGCCAACACATGCAGAGTCTTAACACAAACATGCGCACACACTAAAAGCATGGAACTGTCCTGCGATGTTGCCTTTGTGTCCGATGTTGCCAACATTTTTGCTCAGGATTTCAGTTAATGCTGCATTCCCTGTGTCAACACAAGCTGTCTTTCACACATCCATCATGCCAAAGCAAAAAAAAAAAATAGATATATAATAAAAAAAAATAACTTAAGCATAACAGGGAAAATGCCTGAGCTTACACACATGCACATAGACAATAGCAGCTGGTCCAGGAGGGTCCACACAATGCCAACAGTCTGACCTGTGCTGGTAGAGTGCTACAGCACCAAACATTTGCACGATATGACAAAAGGGTGGGTTTACTCAGAAGCAAAAATAATAGATGCCTGCCAAGTAGAGCCCAATCAATAGGGAATCTAAAAATTTATATGGATTTGACAATGAAAAAATAACATATGTCTGAAAATGTATGTGGATTGAACAGTGATTTTTCACTGATGACTATGCAAATATTGCTTTCCAAAACAAATACCTTTATCAAAGAATATTTAACAATATAAGACATTTTGCATCCTGTTTTAACATTAACAACTAATCCTGCTGAGAAAAAGAATAGATAAAATAAGGATAATAAGCTAAATAAACACAATATAATCAGTCAATATCTGACCATTTAATTAAAGAATAAAATACTTAATATAATTTCCATGTCACCCCAAACATTATTTTCTGCATTAAATGTTTTGTAAAATATAATTTTTATTTTGGTGCAAATGGAACAACATGTATGTCAACACCAGTAATGCTGGTGTCTGTGTTTGGCTAATATCAGCCTTCTGCTAAATTGGTTGGGCTCTACTATCAAGTTATCTTAATCGGCAAAATGCCCAGGTGCAGCTCATGTAAATCCACCTAGAATGTGTCTTATACATTGTGGTATGTTTGTTTGATTGGGTATTTGTCCACTAGGTGGAAGCAAAGCCTTATATATTGTGACAACACAGAGCTGTGTGATGCTGTGTTAAGATGGTAATCCAACAAGGTAGAAAACAGCTGCTGTCCTGCTCCTTCTGTGTTAAACATGTTCCACATCTGCACACATTCAGTCAGTAAACCACATACCTTGTCTTTGGCAGCTGATAAAAACCACCTGCTGTGACATCGCTGATCGTGGGCAGATGTGTAACAAACCTGAAAGTTCAAACCGGCAGAGAGCAGTGCAGTCCTATGTGCATTCGTCTCCACGAATATTTTCATTTTCCTTTAACTGTGACTGAATGTGTTGCAAAGCAATATTACCCATATTCCTGCTTTGTGGCTGAACTTGTAGATGTTGCTCAGTAGCTTTCTGAACTTATTACCACAAGCAATGGGAGCTTCAGTCATTGAAATGACAGCACTATTACATGAAGGCGTTTGCATTTTCTCACTGAGCCTCCATTTTCACTCATTATCTTGTGCTCTATTTGACACAAACTACAAAAAAATGACAGAGGGGATGTGGTGTGGTTTGTGCTCCAAATTTTTAACACTCCAAAATACACATCTGCTTTCATGTGCCCACGTACAGTTTGTTTGTTTGTTTTGCGGGGGGCACAAAATTATGCTCTAATTTTCCACCCTTTTATCAATATCATCACTTGACTATCTTATAAAATTCTCTAGCAATTATGACCGATGTATTGTTGTCAATACTGTTACTGTTTCTCTTGTGGTCATGGGATGATTCAAGTAGTCATGCCGAGTTTGTCAAACACTGTAAAAAACATGTTTAGAATTGGTTTGACTTGAGATCACATGAATTCCAGCTGCATTTTTACCTTTGATTTCCAGAAGCACCTGGGTTAGTCTAATGTGGATACTACAAACTATCAGGTAACATTTAAAGGCGGTGACTATGATTCACATGCACTTAATGTAATTTATATGAAGTAAAAATTGACCAAAAAAATAAATTCAGGGTATTCTTTTGACCTCTGACCTCAGACACATTAATGTGAATCCGTGTCTCCCTCAGACCTGAAAAAAAAAAAGGCAGCCATGATTTGTGTCTGGTGTTATCAACAGATGCTTTTTTGCTGCTCTTTTCATAATGAATAACAAAGTTTTTTCATTGTGCAAAAACTAATGTAGCTATACTGAGCCTTGTATCTGTGGGATACATGTATCATGACCCTTTGTTTTTGCACTTGAATATTGAGCAGCTGATTGTTGTTGCTGTCCTTCATACATGATGACTGTATGTAAAAACTCCCACACTGTTAATCACATCATTCTCTGTGACTGTAATGTTCCAGTCAGAGTTTTACTATGTGAAAAAATTTACAGGTATTGATCGCTTTGTATTGCCAATGTGTGAACGTATTGTAACGTAACTTAAAATGGAGACGTTTCCTAACTTTCTCGGTTGCCTCTTACAGTCCGTGGACTGATTTCAATGTAAAGAAGTTGCCTTGCCTCTCTTCAGCTTCCCTACAGCACCAACAGCTTGCTCGCTAATGTTATCGCTAGCAAAATTCCATCTGAGTGGATATGTTAGGTGGCTGGCTCTCCAAATAGCTTCACCAGCTAATATGATACAAAATAATAAAATGATTTTGTTTAAAATTTCAGCAGTAAAAATCTAATTTTATACAATATGCAAGGATAGCTTTTGATTAGTCAAGAGGGATGCAAGGCAGGGGTGGCCAACTGGCTCACTGTACCCTAAGCTAAGGCTAGCTAGCTAATTTTGGTGTGATGCGCTTTACATTACGCAGTTACCTCACTTCTGGTAGTAACATCAGCTGAATATGTACTGCATTTCCAAATTACAGTTGCTTGGATTTATTTCACTCTTTTGTAACATGCTAACCATGTACTTTGTGCCCTAACCTCGATTAAGTAGTGTTGTTTCCTAAACCTAAAGAAACTATATTTGTAAATGTAAACATCATTGTTTGAAACAGCAAATGTTACATTTAGGAATGAAGAGATATTGATGAGGGCACTCCAGTATGTGTATTTGAGAGTTTTAAAAAAAGATGAGAGCTATGTGGTCTATAAGACTTGTTTTGGTCGATACTCAAGATGCTCGCTCAAACGTGTGAGCAGCAGGGAATCAACTCACTACAGTTAATTTAATGGCCGCCAATGCCATTTATAACAAGAATTTTCTGAGAAGTCCGCTTTCTATCTTAAAGGCAAAACGCAAGTGTCAGTATAATTGGCCTATTGATATACTGTGTCTGTGTCAAGGATAACTTAATGATATGGGTCAGATTATAGCTAGTGTCAATTTAAAAAAAATAACATGATTGGAGTGAGAGATGTACTTATGACGGGGTGCTTAAATATGTGCTGTGTCACCTGATTGTTAGTTTAGTATCACCATTGGACAACAAAGCTATAAAAAGCTATTCATTTTAAAACTTTAAGTCCAAAAATTGTGACCTAGCTTGTCAGTGCAGCAGGAGCCTCAGCTCTCAGTTTAGAGATAATCATGTCTCATGACTCTTCAGGATACTGTTTTTGTTCCTGCTATTAGTTAATGCTGCTGGATTACTTGTGTGCTGTCAAACAAATGAACTGTTACCACAATGTAGTTGTTATGTACATGCAGCCTCTGTGGAGTTCAAACAATAATGTCACATACAAATGCATTATTGTCTACACAGTGAAGTGCAAAGCCAGGAATGGGCTTTCTGTTCAAGCACCGTCGAGCAAAATGTCCTCAGTATTTAAGCTAATTAATATGTAACTGATAATGAGATTGTCAATATCACACCAGATTATAGCTGTTGTCACTGGTCTGTTTAAGATAATGTAATTAATTCATTTGAGTGGATGATGACAGTGAAGGTAATGGAGCTGGTGGCAATAACACTGTTAACTGATGCGGTCTTGGCGATGATGATGACAATTAATTATCATGGAAGATACAATAAAGTCAATCTGCTTGGTATACCAGGATTTGGTCTTGTTTTTTTCTGTTTTTAAACTTATTGATGTTTTCACTATTTCTTAAGTTTTATTTGTCATAAATATATTCTTGCTTTGTTTATCTGACCTCTCCAAAATGTGGTTAACCATTATATTAGTTTTGTTTGTTTTTGTGTGTGTTTTGTTGCTTGCTGCAGCACTTTGTGACTAACAGGATATGAGTGAAAAGGGCTTAATTTCAGAACTGATTCTGCTGTTTAATTCCCACTATTCTGTTGTTTGTGTTCATTAGCGAGACACCTTTTAAACTAGAGTGTTTCTCTAGAGTAAAAACAATGGATGATAATAAGAATGATTAAATTAATTACGTCTTTCTGTTAATTTGCTACTGAATTGTATTCATTTTATATGTAATTAATACAAATTTCTAATGAAAGGCAGGGGGCCAGGTGGCTTGGGGGTTTTGCAATCATTGGACTTTCATACAGCAAAACAACATAAACCTTTCATTCATTAGAATGATGTTTGTGAAAACAGTTTCATCATGGGATGTGTAAGATTTAGGACTCTTTAGTCAATATGATAGGTTAACCTGCAGCATAACAGTAGGGTTGTTATATTTGTGGCATTGAAGAGCCTGCATGAGCAGCTTGCCATAATTGTCTCAGGTTGGTCTACTGCACATACAACCAGTCATTGTCTTTGACCTCTTATCTGGGCCGATCCCAGCTGTTGTTGGGCAAGAGGCAGGGTGCACCCTGGACGGGACGCCAGTCTGACACATAGACATTCACACCGACGGACAATTTAGAGTCACCAATGAACCTAAATCGCATGTATTTGGATGTGGGGAGGAAGCCAGAGTACCTGGAGAGAAGCCACACCGACACAGGGAGTACATGAAAAGCTACACAGAAGAAGAGCTGCAGGCCGGAGCCAGTGACCCTCTTGCTGTGAGTGCTAACCTCTATACCACTGTGTGGCCCCACTATACCTTTAAAATTCATAAAATGTTATTACAACTCCTGTGTTATTCACATGCTGTAATACATCAAATATATTGTTCGTGCGTTTGTAATGGCATGTCTGCACCTCTGTTTTATTGTCTTTATATTTAGGGAGCACTTTCATCATGTTAAATTTGATTTAAGGTAAACTGAGTCTCCCCTCTCAGGCTTCTCTGAATTGGTTTGTCCCCTTTATCATCTTCATAGAATTGCTCACACTTCTGAGAACAGTATGTCAGGATTGAGAGGAGCTCTCGAGCTGTATTCTGCTGTATTCAAAAGAGCTGTTTACCCCTTGCACTGTACGACCAAGTGCTTCTTTTCATGCATTTATCATCTGATTTGTATTCTATAGGTACTGACATGAAAGTACTTCAACAAGTGTATTTCAGCTCAGTTATGTAGGAAGTCAGCAGGTAGGAATTTACTAGATTTTACGCATCCCATGGGAGCGTCTACAAGCTCTACTGTTTGTCTGTACTTTCTGAGAAAAAAAAACAAACAATAAACCTAATCTTTTTGAAGGCAGACTTTGCATCCTCTGTAAACAAAACTTCACATACAATGTTCTGCTGTCAAACAGGACTGACGCAAGGAATCTGTTGGTTGCATGTGATCTCACAGTGGAGACAAGCCGTTAGACACTAGAGGGCATCAGAGGGTTTCCATCCAGTGCTGACTGTTTCTATATGAGATAGAAAAAGTCATTCTCAACTCACAACTGCTTATTGTTACTTAACTTGGATACTAGTTGTCACTGCGTAAAATAAAGTAAAACCAGAGGATAGGGAGCAAAAAAGTTAATCTGCGCTTATTTAAAATTTAGAACATAAACGTATGAAGGTGACATCAAGACAAGTCCTATAGATACCACAACAGTGGATGTATATTTCACTTAAGTACTTGCACTGAGCATTAAAAAAAATTGAAAGAGAAGTTTTCAAAGAGGTCCAAAATGCAAACATGCTTGAAAGACTTTTCAGGAAGTCTCTTGAATTTTGAGTTGTGGATATACTATTTTTTATCACACATCAAATGATAAATCAGGATTTAAAACTGGGACTTAAACATAGAGCGAATTTCCCTTCAAAACGTGTCTAGTGTTGTAGTTTTACTCCACTAAAAAGCTCTTTTTTTATTATGTTGCTACAGATTGATCCTAATTGGATTTATGTCTTTCACAGACACAGCTGGACCAGCAGCTTGAATGAGTCTCACAAATGCCTTATGGTAGGTGTTGGTGCTTCTTGGTCCATGATTTATCTGCAAACTATTCCTCCTTTCCTTTATATTTATATACACACAAATATAAAATGAATTTAATGGAACATTTATGTAACTTGGGTGAATAGTTCTATGCAGTCATTTTAAGTCCAGTTCAAAGTAACAGCAGCACTGAAGCTCTGCTTTAACATCAAGCTAGCTGCAACATCAAACCAACCAAGAGCCGAGGAAATATTGGAAACACATTCTACATTATTTATTTGGCACACTACCTGGCCAGCACTGATTTAATTTAATTAAATATTTAATGATTTAATTAAAATAATTGGTGGCAACTGTTGTAAGAAGTGATTTATTTGATCTGAATATTAATACAGCATTCTCCCGTCTGATTGGTAACCACAGTGGCAGATCTGTCTAGCAGCCATCCAACATGGCAGCAACATTAAACGCTGTTTCTCTATATGTGTTGTCACCGTTTTCCTCCTTTCACTGCTATCAGCTGCAGGTGTTGACAGTCTTCTTGATGCTTGATGTTTCTTTTCAGATCTGGCTTTGTTGTCTTTGTCTCGCTGAGGTCCTGGCTGCACCTGTGGCTGTTTGCCCAGCTTCTTCTCATGGACTAGGGGGAAGACACAGAGGAAACCTGTTTGGAGGTAAAGCGCTCTGGAGGGGATTGGTTGTGGGGATAGACAGCATGATTGTCAAACATAGTTCTGTTGTTTTTCTGTAATTTGCTGGTCTGCAGCTGTCTGCTCCCACACAAAGAATGTAAATTGTATTTACATTGTAATATGCAACAGATATTAATATAGTTCCTGACTGAGCAGAGCTGACCTGAGAGTCCAGCTTTGACTCGTTTGACCACTGGGTGGCACAGTAGTTCCACAACTTTAAACAAAGCTGCTTAAACTCAGTTTAAATCAGACTAAAATAAGAAAACCACCAGAGCTCCACATCAAGGCTACAGCTCTTGATTTCTCAGAAATACCCAAAAGACAAAAGGGATTAGCAGACATTTGGAAAAGTTTATATGAATAAAGCTCACTTATAATTGGTAAAATTAAGCTCCGTTTTATGGGCCTGGATACATAACTGTGCTCAGTAAATGGGGGGTAAAAGGGGTTTGTGTGTGTGTGTGTGTGTGTGTGTGTGTGTGTGTGTG
>JAOWBC010000935.1:5697792-5723145 GCA_028566105.1 Hypoplectrus providencianus | reverse complement strand
AAAGGAATTTTGGCCTCGTTGCTGCATGGCTGTGTGTGTTTGTGCACGCTCACATCTGTGTGTGTGTGTGTGTGTGTTATTATTGCAAATTCAGCAGCAAACTCTTTACAGCAACTGAAGGAAAATGTGACATTAATTCTCACACAGGAACACACGCACACCAGACAAGCATGGTGGAGCAAACTGTAGATACTAGCTGATGTTTAACTCACACACACACTATGCTGCACCTGTATGCGGAGTCAGTGCAATGTGTTAAGATAAGAAGTTATTGATCCCCGGAGGGGAAATTCAAGTGTTGCGGCAGCACAAGAAACAGGCAGGAAAAGATAAGCAAAAGAAAACGGATGTGAAATAATGTCTGAATCAAAAACCTATACACAATACCTCACACCATTGTAAACACATATTATGTGCAAAATATGCTTTCGACAAGAGGAGCAGTTCCATTAATGCCTGAGAAATTAATGCTATAAGTATTCTGATATGTAGTTTTTTAATATCAAGTCCATTACAATGCATTAAGTTATGATTTATATTCTGTATTATGATATATACCTTTTTGTTTGTCACTGATGAAAAGTTTCTCACACACAACATACTATTAGGCAGTGAGATAGATATTTTGTGTTGTGTCAAAACTATGACTGCAGAGGGAAGTATGAGGCAAATTGCGTGCTTTTTTAAATATGTGTATGAATAAACTGAGGGAAATCTATAGATACAAAACAAAGAAAATTTGAATATATATATATTATAAAAACACTCTTCATTCCTGAACAAATGAATCACACATATGATAACATCTGTTAAACAGGATAGACAAGGAAAGATAGAAAGCAGGCCTGGAAGATGAGGTTGAGAGAGAATAAGAGAGCAAGAGGAGGAGTGTAAATGAATGGGACAGGGTGCTATCCATCTCTCTGGGTCAGATCGATCACCAAGTGGACGGATCAGATACACCCAACCCAACGTGTGTGTGTGTGTGTGCGAGTGTGTGTGTGTGTGTGTGTGTGTGTGTGTGTGTATGTGTGTGTGTGTGTCAGAATGCTTCGATGCTGCACTGCTCTAGTTGCAAATGAGATCTGCTCCCTAATAGAGGAAGAGCAAGAAACGACGGGGAGAGGGAGATGTAGAAGTGGGAAAGAAAAACAAGGTGAGAAAACAAGGCGAGAGGGAGCGTGTCTCTGAGACAGGCAGAGCACGGCAGAAGACAGAACAAAATGGTGTGTGTGTGGCAAGTAGGATCTGAGGTGGGGTGTGTGCATATGTGTGCATAGATTGTGACTAAGAGTGGAAGCGGGAGCGGCAAGGAGACATGGAGGGCAGCAGAGGCAGCAGCGATAGAGAGACAAAACAAAAGGAGAGGCAGAGTAGGTGAAAGAGGGAAAAAAAAAGAGGGGAGAATGTGGTGGGGTAGAGCTGTGACTGATAACATTGTCGTACTCAGGTTGCCTCAAGGGCAGACAAGACAGAGAGAAAGAAACAGAGGGAATGAGACATAAAGAAAGAAAATGCGGAAATTTACAGAGCAGCCAGAGGCAGAGGGGGTTATAAGATGGAAGGTGAGCAAGGATGGAGGCACAGGATAGAAACAGATAGACAACAAAAGGAGGAGCACAGTGGTGAGAGATAAATGCTAAGAGAGGGATGCTGAAGAACATGAAACAACTCAGTAATAGAGTCAGGGGGTTCCTTGACACAAGGAAAAAAATTGAAGAGAGGAAAACAAAATGAAGGAGGAGGAGTTATGAGACTGAGAATGAGCAGATAAAGGAGGAGATGAGAGGTGAAGGAAAGATAAAGGTTGAATAAAGGAGTGGTGAGACACAGGCCGCACAGCAGCAGAGAGCGTGAGTGTATTGACATTCAGCCAGCTGTGGGGTAAAGTGAGCTGTCTGAGGAGCAGCATTAGCAAAGCACCAGGGTATGCCGGTCGTGCCAGGACTGAAGTGCCACGCTCATTCTGCAACACCTGACATTAGGTCTTTTCAGGGCCGCCGCAGAGTAGACACATTTTTAAGCAGCATTTCCCTTTTTTTTCCGGAGCGTTTTCACATTTTAGCATGCACGCCTCCATGGGAGCTCAGGAGAAGTCGACTTCCAACAACAACTGCCCTGGGGACTGGCTGTCACTGCAGGCATTCATGACTTTGTCCCCCACCCTCCCCGCACACACCAACCCTCTATGGCTGTGAGCAAATCTTTGAAACTGATGACACCAGACATAAGGAAATAACTATCTGTGGTACCATTTCAGGGTAACAAGTTGGAGTTATATTTTTTAGGTTGGTTGGAAAAGGGTACAGAGTTCCTGGCAGTCATTAAAGCTGCGTAGGGCGACCGGACTCCACCTCAGTTAAGGGGCATGATCAACAACAAAGCAGTGTTTAACACTTCAGTCACTGTAGCTTCATGTGAATAGACATAAACTCGTCTTTTAGCCTGTCCTATCAAATCAAAAGGCATTTTCTTGTAAACTAAAAGCACATTGGTCTAATGTCTTGCCCAAACATCCTGCTTCATTGGAGCCTAAAGTAATCCATAAGTGATGTATTCTCCTCATCTAGGAAAGAAAGCGCTCATCTCCTTCCTTGTCTTTGCTTTAGTACTGAAAACACTAAGGAGGCTGAGATAAAAAGACAAGTTTTTTTTTTTTTTATCTTCAAGGTTAAAAAAATGGGACACTGGAGTTTTATAGAGCTCACATTATATAAGTAAAACAAAACAAACCATGTAGTTGGGAGGAGAGTTTATTTTACTGCTGGAAAACCCAACGCTCTGATATAAACACTACTCCAATGTCTGAGCTGCATGGTAACACCTCCTCTAGTTTCATGCAAAAAGAGCAAAGCTAGCACCTAATGGAAAATATTGAGCCAGCAATTTGCTTCAACCTGTAAAGTCAGCATGATATACGGTTATGTCTTGATGTTACTCAAAGTATTGGGTTGCATACATTATATATCACATGGCAATCACTATACTCGAGGCTCTACTCAACTGCACCAGTTTCCACACAGCGCACCCGTCTTTCTCCTGTGATAGTGTCTCTGTCTGTCTGTCTCTGACTCACCATCTCGTTCTGTCTCCTTTCCCAAGTCACCGAGGCTGTGACTGTTATCAACACTCCCTGTCACTCTCTCTGTATCTAGGTTACAGTTGCTATGACAACTATTATGCATGCCAATCAGTGGCAGTGAGTCATCTCTATACCTAACCATCACATAGCCGTATTTAGGGATGTCTGTGCATAGAGCCTGTGTTTTCTAGCAGATTTATTGCACATTACAATGGCCCTTTGTATGTGGGACCTACATTGTGCTTGACTTGAGTGTTGCTGTGGTATGAGGGCTGATAGGCTGCTGACCCAATTTGCTTCTCTGACCCACAGTCTTAAGAAAGGGTCAGATGATATAACACTTCTAATCCGCTCTCACAGGTTTCTAGGTAACTGTTACTATGGGGACTGGCTGTTTTCAGTCTTTTGGGATGTTGTTGCTAGGTGATAAGCTGTAGTGTTCGGTGAAGCGGTGCACCGGACTGTATATGTGAGAGCTACAGCAAGAAAGCATTTGTTGCAGGGGCGTCCACCATTGCTCAATATGGATTCCTTTATGCTACAAAGCACCAAGTGGGCATTACTGCAGAGTGGTACTCATTTAAGAAGAGGCCTTAGCCCACACAAGCATACATGTGTGAGAACAGTCTCTTGTTTCTGCTCTGTCTAGTCAGAGTAGGTGGAAGGCAGATAGCAGACACAAACACAGTTCAGACATCTCTTATAAAACCATCTTTGCCCAGAGAATTAACATAAAACTTTTTCTCTGTGTCTCCCTACAGGTCTGTGGATTGCCAGGCGTTCTACCATGCCTGTCCCCCCACCCCTCAATCCCCGCAGACAACAACACCTGCCCCACACACACATCCATCCCCAACAAAGGGCAGAACGTTCTACCTCCCCCTCCCTCTTCCCTCCATCCCTCCTCTCTCTTTCTCTGCTCCCCCCTCTCCTCGTGTCATCTTTGCCCTCTACATCCCATCTCGTCCACTGCGCTTGCCCAAGGGCCACTAAAAGAACCCTTCCAGATTCCGTCCCTTTCCCGGCATTTCACTGGCTGATTGTGGTCACATGCTGCCTGCTGCCTTCTCTGATTGGAGCAGGGGAGACGTGGGGCGTGGTCTCGGCCTGTCCCTTCCACTGCGTGTGTCGAAACCTATCGGAGTCACTGAGCACACTCTGCGCCGACAAGGGCCTCCTGTTTGTCCCCCCGCACGTTGACCGGCGCACAGTGGAGTTGCGACTGGCCGACAACTTCATCACTGAAGTGGGTGGCATAGACTTTGTCAACATGACCGGATTGGTTGATTTGACCCTGTCAAGGAATACCATCCATTTGATCCGACCAATGGCCTTTGCTGACCTGGAGAGTCTGCGCTCGCTGCATTTGGATGGTGTGTTTATCCCAAACAGATAACTTCAAATTTGAAATGAGTACATATATTTAAAACAAAAAAATAAAAACTTTGTATTGTACATAATTCAATGTAGGTCATCAAGGATCTGCATCATACAATATTACAAACATTTTGTAAAATATTCAGATTAAAAGAATACTTCATCTGGAAAACGATCATTTTTATATCAATTCCTCTTTTTGTAAACTTGAATTTTTGTGCAGAACTTGTTTTTCTTGCACGCCTCCACAGAGAAAGGAACAAGTAAATTCTTTGTGAAAAGAATGAAATTGGGACCAAACTGTATCAATCAAAAAATGTTTTAATGTTCAAATTGTTTTTCTACCTTGGAAATGTAAGGATAGTAAAGTTCTTTTCAAAATTCATGAGGCAACATGAGGAGTTTAAACTGACACCTCTAACTGCTTCTTTTCGTATTTTGCATTTCTTCCAGGTAATCGCTTGACAACGCTAGGACCCAGGGACCTGGCAGGTTTGGTCAATCTGCAGCACCTGATCGTCAACAACAACCAGCTGGTCAAAGTCTCTGTGCAGGCCTTTGACGACTTTTTGCTCACCCTGGAAGACCTCGACATGTCCTACAATAACCTGAGGAGGTGGGTCTTCTCTTCTGTAGTGATGACCCTTCACATGATGCATTCACAAAGTGTACTCTGTTCTGCTTTAACTAGAAACACACTGTAACACTCAGGTGTCGGTTTCAAGGCACAATGGAAGAACACGCAGGAGTCAGCAAACACAATGAGGAAGAACCAGTTTAAACTGCTGAGGTTGGGAGGAGTAGACTAAAAGCTCAGGAAATTGAAAGTAAATCAATTTTGATGAGGTCCTAATTTTCTTTGACTTCGATTTTGTTAAGATTTGATGAGTGCACGTCTGAGCTAACCTCCACTGTGCATGAGTGTGCATTGACACAGCTATTCTATATGGTCTATCCTTCAGCATACTGTGTAGTTTTCCCCTCATCTCTAACTAGGGCAAAGGAGGCAGCCTCACTATATTCCTCTGGACTAAATAATAAGTCGGAACAATGATGATATTCTCTATCAACCCACTATTCTCATCTTCATAGTGTCCCACTGCGGTGATGAATTCAGCAGCTTTTGGCTGTCAGTTCTGATTAAGATGTTTCATTTGTCTCCTCTACAGGAGCTCTCTGGCCTCTTTCCAACCTCCACCAAGCCATAAGAAAAGTGTAAAGACTTTTAATGATGCATACATTAGCAACTGCTGTTTGCTCTTTGTTGCGGTTACCAAGAGGAGTCTTTACAGATGGAGATTTAGAGTGCATACGTGCCACTCATGTTTTAATATCAAGGTTACACAAAACTGGAAGCAGATCGTGTCCAATCAAAAACTGCTTTGAACTCAACTCAGCTCAAGTGGTTTTCCATCTCAGAAACTGGTGTTAAGTTCTGCAGCAGGGATGGGAATTGCAAACTACAACTTCATTCATTAAAAACTAAACAAGTTATGTTCCAATGATTGTTTGGCTATACCTGACTGCTGTTATGTATCAAGGCCTGTTTGTAAGTCTGGCTTCATAACAAATGAAAGGGTTTGTGGGCAGTAATTTAGATCACATCAAAGAGGCATCCTTGTGCAACACTATCCTCTTTTATCTTCCCAGTCTGCACCACAAATGTGATTTCAGAAATCATTGGGCCGAGTACTTCTTTCTCCTCACATGCCTATTGTCTGGAGACAGTATACTTAATAGAAAAAGATAGTGGCCATCTGCTGTTGCGGTTAATAGTTTACCAACTTTTCCTCCCCTTGAAGCTATTATACTCATTAATTAAATTTATTTTATTACACAAAGCAATATATTCTCCCCAAATGAGCTTTGAAATCAACCCACCAATGTGGGGTATTGAGTGGTGGCAGGTTCTTTGTGTCCAGCATTCAGAGTGTTTATCAGATCAAGTAGAATTATACTTTAAAGAAAACATACACTTTATTGAAGTCAATAAAGATATAAAGAATAAAGAATAAAGACAGGACACAATATGAAATCAGCGGTGTAGGTATGACCCTAACTTCAAAAATCAATACATGACTTGAGTTATTTCATTTTGCTGGTTCTCTGTCGATTTTTAATGTATAATTTTACCGAAACTGTTCTTAAGTGAATGCTGGAATAAAATGAAAAGTAAATGACAACAGCAGAGGGTCACAGATGGGACTGGTGAAACCCAGAAAAACAGAAGTATTGAGAAGGAGCATCTGTTGTTGTAGTCTGTCATCGATGCGATTAGTCTTTGTATGTTCCCATTTTCCGCAGAGTAACTTAGAAATGTGCTCAGAACACAACACTCTGGCTGATATGATAGCAGCACTCATGTTTTCATCAGGTTGTCAGGGTGTCAATACATTCACAAGGAACACAAACCATCAGCCGTGGACCGGTCGTCACACCTGCCCTTCATTTAAAGAAATTCCATCTAATTCATCCACTCTCAAATCCAGAAAAAACAACCAATCTTTGTGTCTATGCATTCAATTCATCTCACATTAATGTCTAAGAGTTCCTCTGTTCCCTTGCTACAGGGTACCATGGGAGTCCATTCAAAACATGGCCAGCCTGCACACTCTCAACCTGGATCATAATCTTATAGACCACATAGCAGAAGGAGTCTTTGGGGAGCTGTACAAGCTTGCAAGGCTGGATATGACTTCCAACAGGCTCCGAACCCTGCCTCCTGATCCCCTATTTGCAAGGTAGCTCTTAAGCTTCTTCTTTTATGTTTCTCTAAGACGTGGCTTAGTAGAAAAAATTCTGTGGCAGACGACACCAAAGGGCCACCAAAGTGTTTTTGAACAGCAGCACCCTGGAACTTAAACACAGGTCATCATGATTGAAAATTTGTTGTTGCTCTATTCACTATTCGTTCTGCTATCGAACCATCAAATTGTATAGAAAGTAGATTCCACTCTTCTTCTTTGTTGTAACTTTAAATGAATCGATGGAAAATAATGAGGGAGGTAGAAAAAACAACAATTATTGTTGAGGTGCCAACTGAGCCCCAGGTAACTCAGAAATAACTAACAATTTAGCACAGCTGAGATTTAGAGTAAATTGTTGGGGATTTCCTGTTTTTGACTTTCGATAGTAATTGTCCACTGAATATGTGAAATATTAAAAGAACTATGGAAACTTGGTTTAAACCTTTAAAAGTTTACTTCAACTTTTTTTTTTTTTTTTGCACAGAGCTCTATGCATTAAAACTTAAATTCAAACCTAATTGCTTCCATAAACAGCTTCTTAAGTCTGCCATTGTTCTGTTCAGATGACTTTTTCTCTGCATCTCATTTTCTTTCAGAGCAGTAAGCTTTATAAAACAGTAATTTAACTTAACCAGCTGTGCTTTTTATCTCTGCATGTAGCAGTGGAAAGTGCTACTTTTTCACTGCCGTTTTCTTTCACAGCCCATTTTGCCTTTATATATATAATGCACGCACACTGCGGTTGCTGGGTGTAGCCCCCTGCTTAATCTGTTTGATTCACTGTATTTATCGAAAATGTACCTCTGTTAAAAAAAAATATGCAGGTGCTTTAGCTATTATGCTGTACCCCAGTCTTGAAAAACACATCTCAGAAACCTGTTTAAAATGAAGTCATGTTTTGGTCCTTGAAATGTGCAAATCATTCCAATTTCAATTTGGAAGTCCAGCTGCAAAAGGCTTCTCGAGCTGCTGCTCAAGTGTTGCTCTTGTTAGCTTTGAACTGCCCGTGGTGGATGTTTTTCAAAATCACTTGTTTTTTCTCATGCCGCTTTATTCATGCTGTTATTAACCTGAGGATGACCTCACTTTATGATAAAATTCATTAAACTCCTCCTTTGAATCCAGAGCAACTAAAAAGGGGAGATATTGCATTTTAACACAGCAATAAAAAAAAAGAAGACCAAGAAACTAAATCTTGACAAGGAGAAAAACATATTGATGAAAATGTTAACAAGATACCTCTGCTATTTGGATATCTGTGCTCAGACTGCTTATGAATCATTCTTCAATTTATACAGCATGTGGTGGAGGTCACTTATTAGGTTTTCTCAAAATTGATTGGTTTCCATATACAAGTCATCATAAACTCCATTAAGGTTTTGTGAAAATGAACTGTTGACCCTCTCTACTGTCATCTTCAGGTCCCAGACTGGTGCAATAAGTCCCACCCCCTACAATGCAGTCATAAGCTTAAATTTTGGTGGGAATCCTCTGCACTGCAATTGTGAGCTACTATGGTTACGGCGGCTCATCCGTGGAGACGATATGGAGACATGTGCTACACCTCCTCACCTGGCTGGAAGGTAAAGTATTTAAACAGAGAGTTCTATTCATTTAATCACAAAGCCTTCTTCAATGTCAGGGAAAGCATAACAAAGGTTACAGGTTGAATGATGTGATGAGAGTGAATAGTCATCCTTGTCTCTAGAACAATCTGTCCTACAAGCCCGGTTTTAGCACACATCCAATTTAAGTTCACACATTTTATGACATCTTAATTGGATTATCATGTGTGCAAGAATAGAACTGGAGCAAAAACGTCACGGGACAGGTAGGCCTTGTGGACAGTTATGAAACACCAATGTGAAACTGCTGTAGTCATTATTCTGATAGTACACATTTTTTTCTCTATCTCTCTCTCTGCTGGAATATTTCCTGTAGTCAAAAGTACAGAGTGATAACAAAAGGCTGAAAAGGAAAATGAGCAGCTGCTGTTGTCATCTGTCATGGCTTTCACCATATATTAGATTTTGCTTATTCCTGTTTTGTGCAGAGTAGGTGAGAGAGTTGTTCATACTACATTACTGAACTCTAGCCTTAAATTGATGGACGGGAGGATCTCTTATTGGGTTTTTCCCTCTTTGTCTCCCAGATATTTCTGGTCGATTCCTGAAGAGGAGTTTACTTGTGAACCACCTCTCATCACTCGCCACACTCACAAGCTGTGGGTGTTAGAGGGCCAGCGAGCCACCCTTAAATGCCGTGCCATTGGTGACCCTGAGCCAGTAGTCCACTGGGTTTCACCAGATGACCGCATCATTGCAAACTCATCCCGGACCAGCTCCTTCAGCAATGGGACCTTGGATATCTTAGTAACAGTTGCCCGGGATGATGGGGCATACACGTGTATTGCAATAAATGCAGCGGGTGAAGCGACTGCCACTGTGGACCTGAAAATAATCCCCCTGCCTCACAGGGGTGGAGCAGGCGGAAACACAGGGAATAACAACGTGAACACCAAAAACAACAGGAACGTGACCAATGGGATTTTACGGAATGATCCAGGCTCCTCAGATATCAGCACTGGGAAAAATGGAGGGATTAACAATGGTGCAGGACGTGTAGGAGAGGTGGAGGATGGTAGGAGAGCTGCGGATGAGGACGAAGAGGGCGACAGCAGCAGGGCCTCTGAAGGAGAGAGGGCTGATGGAGGGAGCATGGAAGACGACGAGGGGGACGAGGAGGAAGGAAGGATGGTTGGAGTACAGGGGGTTACGTCAACCTCGGCTCAGGTCCGATGGGATTTGGGCCGTTTGTCTGCAGCATATGCTGTCTGGATGTATCAGATTCAGTACAACTGCACCGCTGACGAGACCCTCATCTACAGGTCAGTTCTACTAAACACAATTTACACACTATGCAAACAGTGGGAGTCAATGTGAATCATTACTTTTACAGTAGCTATAGCTGCCAATAGGTATCTTGTCATCTTGTCCTCCACATGTAGCAACAAATCATTTTTGACTGCCGGCGTCTTCCCCTCTCAAAACCCGGATATCCTCTTTTCATGCAAATCTCCTTAAATATTTATCTATTACAGCATGACACTTCAGTAGTGCAACTGTTCACCTTGTACATGGATGGGTGGATAACTCAAGGGAAGGATGAGGGGGGAGACAGATGAAGGGATAGAGGGGCGAACGTAGTCAATAATTTATCTCTATCACTGTATGACACTGAAACCCAACAGGTGCACATGGGAGGACGAGTGGAGAGACTAAAGGGGGATTTTGAGGGAGGAGAGCGTCAAAATTTGTGACAGTGTGCAGTGGAACATGAAAACACCCAGAGCCAAGGAGGAAGAGCCTGACTCTGAGCTAAAGCAACACAGACAGTCGCATGTGCCAGTACTACCTCACCTTAACGTGATGGAATGTGTCTTTTTAATTTGAAGCAACATTTGAACCTTCAGTAAGCAATGTCATTTTGCATTTAAAATGAGATGCCTTCATACCTCACTGTCCGTGTTTACCCATCAGGCTCCCAGAGGAGGAAAAGCGCTCAAACATTTATGAGTTGGAGGTTAAGGGCTGCGATGTTGTTCTTGTTATCACAAATTATTTAGGATACCATTGCCCCACCCTGCCCTTAGAATTCATAGGTTACATTTTTTGGGGAGAAAAAAAAGAATGAAAACATGAGGTGAGATTTAGAGTTGCCCACCTTGTTGCTGTGGGCCAATTTGTACACAATTCAGTACTTTTGAAAGTTACAGCCAAAGAGCCAGAAAGAGAGAGAACCAGTACAGGCAAAGGGAGGTGTTCCTATTAAACACTACATTTTTGACTGCTTGGTGAAATCACATGTACTGAACTATTGCACTGTAAATGAATTATGCCAGCATAAATTGAAGTTCACTACATCTGTATTTACAAGCAAAGACTGATGAAACATTTATATTCAGTGTGGTTGTTACTGAAAAACTGAAAGTGAAGCACTGACAGAGAGATGGAATAAGAGAAGGGGGTGGAGGATGGAGAGAGACTGCCATTTCTGTTTGTTTTTCACTCTGTATTAATGCAGGTTCCAAATGTGGCTTCCCCTATATAAGAGGGTATTAAGCTGCAAGTAGAATTGAGAAGGGGTGAGGGGAGCTAGCCGTATGACAGGAGGAGCAAGAGGGGGACAAGCAGATGGAAAGATGATTGGATATATGAAAAACTGTGTGCAGGTATAATCAGAGGGATTGAGGGGAAGCTACCGAAAATGGCAGCCAAGGGTGGATGAAAAAAAAGACGGATGGAGAGGAGGAACTAATAGTTTGAGTGATGGATAGAGGCGGAAGGGAAGAACGGGTGGATTTTAAGATCGAAAAGAGGCCTCAGAGATTTCAGAAGTAGTGGGAGAAGGATGAGGAAGATGGGAAAATCAGAGATGGGCTCGACCCAAATCACCTTGGGAGAGATTGAGAAGAAAGAAGGATGGGTGGAAAGAGAAAGAATGACAGACAGTGAGGTGGAGAAGAGAGTTGGGTGGGGCCCAGATGATCCTCAAGCAAAAGGCAATGAAGCAAAGATGGAGAGAGGGAGGGGAGGATTTTAAATCCATCACTGATATAAAGCATGAGAAAAAACAGAAATACACCAGGGTATGGAAATAAGGAAGACAACGTGTGGAGGGAGAGAAGTTGGGAGGACCAGTGGAGCAGAAGAGAAAGGAGTCCACAGAAATTTGGGACAAAAGATGATGATGAGAAGGAGTCCTTTAAAAACACACACAATGAGTGACACCAGGGAGCAGGGAGAGGAAACGGAGATGGGTTTGTTGTGGTGAGAGCGTTGCAGCAAACAGGCGAAGAGGTGTCATATTGAAATGCCATATTAAAACAGACAAGTGCAGATTCGGTGCAGTCCCATGACACATTTGTGACAATTAAATGTGGCGAACTAATTACATGATTGAATTGAATGAACTGAATGAGATCTGAACTCCCTTGCTGATCAGCTCTATTTACTCCTCTATAGGAAAAAAAACCTTCATATTAGGAGAATTAAGAGATTAAAGGTAGCTTAAAGAGCAAAGCATATATGATGTATTTATTAATGCAGAGAGACAAACAGAGTTCACTAAACACCTTGACAAAAATGTACAACAAAAACAGAACACAGGCTTGTTGAGGTGGATTTCATTAAGCTGCACAGCTGTTAATGATAATGCTTCAAATCCCATTTGCCCTGACTGAATTTAGCCTTTGCTTACCAAAAGGCGACACAGGTAAAACATCCCTTTCTCAGGGAACAAACTTTAAAAAGAAATAATGGAGCTGCAGCGTCAGTAAAGGTGAGGGCTCGGCTGTGCAACTTGAGACAAGAAATTGCTGATAGACACAAAGAGTCTCGAACAGAAGCACAACAGAGACAAGATAAGCGTGAAAGGCTGGGCCAAGGCGAGCGGCGCCACAGGAGAGATGCAGAAATTCAGCAAGGAGGGAGTAAGAAGTCGGAAGTTTGACTAAACTCTAAACAAATCACTCTGCCAATCAAAACAGAGGGAAGGGATAACTGCCTCAAAGGAGATATAGAGAGGTTGCGGCTATCTTAAAGGTGAAATTGAGATATAAAATTGGAAAAGGGAAGAAAAAGGTTGAAAGAGGAGACGAGAAGTCTGAGGGCTTTGAGAGAGGAAGCAGGGAAATCGGTCTCTGAGGATAGATAAAGAGGAAATGGAAGGGGGGCAGCGTTTGAAAGGAAGCATGCCACAATGCAGCCAGGGATTTTTCAGTATAGATTCTATCACGCTATCACCGTGCCAGTGCCAACCGCAATATCACACCAGTTAGCTAGACTGAGAAGAGAGGAGTTGGCCAAAGGGAGTCTGGCTTATGAATTCAAAAGGAGAGAATGGACAAGTGAGATTTCATGCTTTCTTTTGGGTATTTGTGTTCATATTTTCTTGTTGCTGCTGCTGTATTTGTGTCTGGCAGGTGGTAAAAACACACCAGCTCTGCTGAATTGAGCCCACAAAAGGGGAGGTGCAGAGACGGAAGAAAACAGAGGATTTAGAAATGGAGAGCAAGGAAAGATAGGGACACAAACTGAGCTGCATAGTGAGACAGATGTCCATACCGTAAATATAGATTACAGAACAGCAGAGCATAGTGTGGCTGCCAGATTTAATCATCTTTAAAGGTCAGTCGCATGCCAGACAACACCAGCCTCCATTTTAGCCTGGCTTGTCTAATTCTGATGGCATCTGTGACAGTGCCAGGTGGGATGTCGTCCATGTGGCATCCGGTGGGCACCGCTCACCCCGTCACCCTCAGCTCCCCTGACACTGTCAACTGAGCCTCCTTTCCTGGAGCTCTGCCACAATGTTGAAGTATTACACTTTGATTTGATTGCAAGAAAATGTCTTAGATCCTGTACCATGACATGGCATTAAGATATACTGAAAAGCCTGCTGATACAATAATCAAGGATTTATGAGGGTTGCCGGTTGAATGTGAGCAATCACTACATTCATATGTTTTGTGCCCACACATGGGTCCAGCTAACCTGAAGGACAAAGAATTGGAGAAAGAATGGTAATGAGGCAGCATTTGTAGAGTGACCTCTGGTACCATCTGTTCGAAAATTTGAAGTCTTTTCACCAACATTTTCTTGTTTGCTGCAAGAATTTCTTATTCAAAAGGCCATGAATGAAGGCGTGAGATGAAAAGTGCATTTGTAAACCACCACAGAACATGCACGGAAGGACACAATCCAGAAGCCAATCAGACTTGCAAAAAATGCTTCATTTATTAGTAGGTAATGTTAAGCTTTTGCTGTACCAGAAACATGTAGAATCAGATATTTCTAAAGCCATTATGTGTCAAGTAAATAGTGCCTAATACCATTCAATTCTTCTAATTTTTTTTTTGCAGGGGTAGTTTAGTTTTAGTATAGTCAGGTCTCCCCTCAAAAACGACCCCTAGCTTGTTTGTATATGCAGAAAAACAAACCCCATCTTTAGGCTTTGTCAGCCTTTCATCCAGGAGAAAGGGTTGTGAGTCCCGCGCAAGAACAAAAGTGAACAACGTGATATGTCACAGAACCTCTGTTTGTCATGTTTTGAGTAACTATGTCACTGCCAGTCGTCTTGTCACCCTCGTAACTTTGTCACGCCCCGAATTTATTTACAGTTTCACTGTTTAAAACATTTGGCTGTATTGACGACCTATTCCGTTTTCATTACCTTATGAATTTCCATTGCATACAATATGTCAGTGGGGGGTGTGGGGTTGGACACAGCCAAAAGTTTCCAAGGGCTTTGACAATCTTCACAATCTCGCCAATTTTACAACAGTACCAATGTCCCTGCTGGGCACTCAAAGTGCCAAGTTTGACACAGAATTTAATGGAAACAGAAATGATCACAAGGCATATAGAGGGGGACATTTAAGAGAACATCATGCGGAGCTTAAGAAATAATGAGAATAATGAAAGTAAAAGGGACACATGGTTCGAAATGACGGCAGACATGGGAAAGGAGCAAGCAGAGATATAGGCAGATCAGAGTGTGGGTAATGGGCAACAGAATGAGAGGGAAATCAAAGAATTAATAAGAAATAGAACCTGGGAATTACATGGCAAAACCACTCATTTGCTATTGCTCAGTACAAAATATGTTTGGCTGATATTTCAAACAGTGCAGAAGTTTTCCATACATATAATAACAAATGCACAGATATCTAGTTGCTGCTTCAAAATTAAATATGTAGAATTTTCCTACTGTAAAAAAAGCGAGTTGTTTGAGGTTTTGTCATGCTACATACGGCTCTGTTTAATGAAATATGATGTTGCTGAAGAAACTAATATCAGCAGCCAGTTTTAGCCGTGGTAACTACTATACAAAAACATACAAGAAAGTTCAAGTTCATCCACTGAGGCAGGGATGGATATGGATGGAAGAAGAGATGTAACAGTAAGGCAGAGGAGGAGCACGCAGGCACAGACGGGGAAAGAGGGAGGAAAGTCTTAGACATCCATAAGGACAGAGGAAAGGATAGGGGAGGGACAGGAGGTTGAGGGTTTAGAGAGTACCCCAGGGGAAGATGTAATTAAGTGTTAAACTGCTGTGTCAATACATGTGTCCACTCACATCAGAGACAGAGGACAGAAGGAGAGAGAAAGGGTCAGCACTCAATAATCATGTCAACTTATATTATACTGTAGGGTCAGCGGAAGGAGGAGATCTCTACTACCTTTTATGATGGGGATAAAAAAATCACAGGAGAAAGAAATAAGGGAGAAAAACAAATACTGGGGGATTGGGGAGAAGAAAGAGGTCATGAAATAAGGAGCGGGAATAAGAGGGAGAAAACAACTGAATGAGACGGCGCGGGAAAATCAGGCCAAATGAGGGAGAGCAGAGAGAGAAGGATAGATTAAGGAAAGCGAAAAGACAGAAGGAGGGATGAAACAAAATACAGAAGGGAGGGGGGTAGAGAGAGATTGACAGAAAGACAGATCAAGGAAAACAGAAGAAGAGATCAGACAAAATTGAGGGAGACAGCCAACGAGACAGTAAACAGTCCGGCAAAAATCAAGACCAAAAATGGAAGAAAGGGTAAACGGACAAAAGACATGACATGGAAAATAGGAAATGAGGGCAGTATAGATGTCAGCCAGAAGAGGAGATAATTGCTTTGTTGTTCCTGCTCGTCTCTCTCTCTCTCTCTCTGCACATCGTCTCTCTTGCTCTCTGTGCCCAATCTTGTCTGATGTCAGACCACCAGCCTTGGTACCACTGATAGAGAGAAGAGAAGAGGGGAGCAAAAGGGAACAGCACTCTACCACTCCTATATCCCCTTGCTGTCACTCTTTTCTTTTCCCCTCTCTCTCTGGTACTAATAATTACTCGTTTCTGTGTCACCAGCTTGAACAAAGCACTCCCTTGTCTCTTTCACTTTCTCCCTGCATCTGTGTGTGTGAGCGCACGTGCCTTTGCAGGGTTTAACCATAATTAGAGGCGCAGAGACACATGTGCACACGCTCGGCATGTGGGGTGACAGAGCACAATGCCAGTGTCTGCAAATACACGGATAGTAATGAGAACAACAGTGCTGCCTCTTCCACATAACCATTTAATCAATTTATTTTATTTCAGAACAGCAGTCCGAAGCTATATGCGGAGCACTTTATATTCATGAACACATATTGTCTCAAGAGCAGTGAGGACTTAGGTGAATAACATTTCCCGTTTCCACAATGTGTAGCGCACACCGCAGAGCCATGCATTGGCATGTACATGTGACAATAGGGATGTAAATATGGTTAAAAATGCATAATGCAGTGAGTGGTTGCGAATCAGCATATCAAAGATGCATGCGTTTGTGAATGCGTCCAGGCCTTCCATGTATATTTCAGTGAATATGCTTGCCTTTTTCTTTCTCAAAACAACTAGCGATGTGATTCACAATCTCATAAGAGAGGGAGAGGTGGTGAGGCGGAAGAGGAGAGCCGTGATATAGGGAGAGGAAGAGAGGGACAACAGGAAATATAAGATAACGGCAAATGGATGGCGGAGAGGAGAGGAGAGGAGTGACCTTGGATGTTTAATAATGGTACTCTGTTATGGCTGTGGCTAATAGAGACATAGTAGCATGATTGTAAAAAAAGCAGAGAGGCTGGGGGGGTCAGGTTGAACCCTGTGAGAATGGCAGAAGGATTTGCAGTGAGCAGAGCTGATTGGCTGCAGAAATACAGTGGAGGTAAAAGACCCAGAGACAGACAAAGGAAAGAAGGTGCAGAGGGAAAGAAGACTTCTATAAAAAATGTAAGTCAAGTGGTAAAAAAAAAGGCGCCATGAAAGAGGTCACAAGTGGAATAAGAAAAGGAGTGCACCACTGCAGATTCATGTAAAAGGCAAAGGCTGGATGGACGATTACAAAGCAATAAAAAAGGGCAGAGGATATGGAGAGATAAGGGTGAAGGACTGATCAGCGAAAAGAAGGAAATCTGTTCATAAAGGGTGGATGGAAAAAGAATAAGGAGGATAGATTGAGGGAGGATCAAATAGGAGCTGAAAAGAAGGATAGGGGAAAGGATGGAGGATGGGGTGAATGAAGGATGGGGTACTGAATGGTGGGATTAGGAAATGACTTCAGGCTTCCCTCAAGGTGCGTATGTGATTCATGGTCACACAATGGTGAACCAATTGAATGGTTTGATGTTGTGCACCTGTCTATCATACGTAGACTGCAAAGAAAATTCAGTTGTTATAAGTTAATCTGTGTGTGTATATATATTTAAATATAAACTATATATACAGAAAATAATTTGCCACGGTATAATTCAACTACATATCAGCTAGTCGAGTGGGATTTCATCACAAATATTACTTGTATAAGACTCGGCAATGCAGTTTCTTTTTTAGCCCTGAATCCAATAAAGCGTGCAACAATATATCGGCAATATTAATCAAACTGAGACACTGGGCATCGAGGGAAAAGAGGGGGGAAGAAAAGGACAGAGAACTAGTGTGCGTCAGTGAATCAAAACTCATTTAAATGAAACCTTTGTAACAGGAAGTGGCCTCTCAGGCGGGTACACCGCTCCCCACAGTGATGGTCAAGTCTCTTTGCCTTGCGAATTCTATCAATTATACACAGACACATAAAAGCCCTGGATGAACTGACACTGTAATATTTCTCAGGCTCTTTTATAAGCCTATAATACGACCAAGGCCTTTTATTCAGAAACAGAGGCAGCTGCAGCATTACCAGTGCTGCTTCTTGCATATTTCATGCAGGAAATCTGATTGAATAGCATGTCTTGGTACAAGTGGACTTTACAGGCGCATTTCAATATCCCCCAGTGTGACTGATTGCTCAAGACAGGCTTTCATTTCGGGGTTTTCATTCCTGAGATATTTGGTTAAAATGCTTTGGTTTGATTTCACTTCTGAAGATGAATAACAAAAAAAAGTGCTTATTTAAAACCTTCATTTTACTGCTTTCTTTCTCAATTTCAGGTAAAGCTCTGAAGTTTTGGACTTTGAAATACAGCCCGTGTCCATCATTCACAGAGCTGCCTGACACCTTGAAGAATAACATTTCTTTGAGTAAAGAGTAATTGGAGGAGACATTCAAACTTTTCCAGCTATTTCACGCATGAGAAGAGATACCAACACGTTTAGCAGTTTCATTTAATTGTGTGCTGTTGGTTGCTGTGATTTGGTGAGACAGTTTTTATGTCAGTGTTTGCTCTTTGAAAAGAAAGCACTGATTATTATCCTGGGACAATAATGAAATTAGACACATTTAGTTTGTTGATGCTGCATGAAAATAAGTTTAGGACTGCAAAGTCCTCTTTAGCCACCTGATGACCACTGTACAGCTGATTTTTAAAGTGAACACCCCATGTGTCCATTCAGTTTATATTGGCACAACTTATATTGCATTACAATTCCTTATGCATCATGCTGAGCTTCTGCAGGATTCTCAGTGTATTATTGCGCTTGCTTTTTAAATGAATCCAGGAGATTTTCTAAGTCAGTGTAATGGAGTTTGAAACTCACAGATCTTTGCAAAACAACATGAAAAAAACATGTTTAATCCTAAATTATACTTGTGCAGTACTTGATATTCTGGGCCTTTGTTCAGAAAAATTCCATTTTTGTTCACTTTTAAGCCTTGAGAAGTCAGTGAAATTCAGAGATCAATATTCCTACTTAGTAACCCAAATCCGTGGGTCTGTCCGCTGGCTTTCATTGAATTGCTCCTGCTTTTGTTTCCCAGACATGTAATCTCACAATTTCTTTAACACTGATATAAATATGTTTGTGAAAATTGTCAAACTGATTTCCCATGAATTACTTAAGTTGCTTAAGTAACAGCAGTGTAACTACTCCCAATTCCAAACCAAAAAGGAAGCAGGCTGCACTGTTGCCGCCCTTGGTGTCTTTATTTTGAATGCATTTTAAACAGACGTGGGTCAGGGAGCCTCTGTGGTGGCTCCCCCAGTGTCTGAGTCACACTGGATGGCATTTATAAGATGCAGCTCAAGACTGAAGGGAGCTGGAATGGTTAGCAACAGACGATACAAATAAGCCCTTTGATGTAGCGAGAAGAGGGAGAGAAAAAGGGGGAGATGAGAAATTTAAAAAAAAGCAGCAGAAGAAAGAAAATCACAGACAAAATATTCATGGTAGAAACATTTAAATACACAAACACACACTTGCCCACACAAGAGGCTTGGACAGCAGAGGGTAAAGTCATACCCATCAGTGACAGACACTTGAGCAATACTCTAGTCTCCCACACACACTTTACACTCACATGTCACATACACAAACCCACTGACATGAAAATAGACTGATTTTTATTCTCGCATGGCCTAAATACAAACACATGCACACACAGAGAAAAGCACGTGACATAACTTATATAAAAAGCCTGTGGCCCTCCGTCCTCATCGCCACCTCTCTTCATTGTTTTTCCCCTCTCTCCATCTCTCTATTGTTCACCTCTCCCCTGTTTGTTAGTTCTAACGGCAGCTCAAACACTTAAAATGAGGACATATTCAAAGCACTTCTCTCTTTATTATCCCACGCAAGCACTCACTCATTACAGACACACGCGGTAACACATTTGCAGTCAAAATACAACACTCTCGTTTGATGTGACAATGCATCGACAGGTTCAGTTCCTATAATGAAAAAACACATAAAGCCCCAGCTTTGGCGTAATCCTAGCCCTGACTGTCCACACCTAAAATGGCCTCTTTTTTAAATGTGAGGTCCCACAAAATGGCTTGACGTTTGCTTCTCGAAGGGATTCAAGTACGAGCACGCACACACACACACACAGCCCTGCACTGCAAATGAGCAGACAGAGTTCTCTTTTCATGTTCCCTGGGCGCGCTCTCCATCAATAGCCTCATTTTCCCTCTCTACCCCTCCTGCAGTATCCACTCCTGCGCTGTTTCTAGCCATCCTTCCACCCCTCCCTTCCTCTACTTCTTTTTCCAATATTCAACCCTTTCTCCCCACTTCAACAATAGTCAGAATTTTCATGCTTGGCTTCGAGTTTTTGCAGATATTTTACATTTCACCGCAAATCCTGAGCTCAGCAAGCTTCTTAATATAACTGATCTCTACTTTTTTTTCTTTTATTCCTCTTTAGAATTCTGCCGTCGACAAGTGACCGTTTCCTGCTGAAGAACTTGGTCTCTGGTGTGGACTATAACCTGTGTGTGCTGGCGATTTTTGATGACACAATCACATCATTGGCAGCAACAAAAGTCCTGGGCTGTGCCACCTTCTCCACCAAGGATGTTTACCCAGCATGCCGATCTCTCCAAGCCCATTTCCTGGGCGGGACGCTCACCATATTGGTTGGCGGTGTTGTTGTTGTCACCCTGCTCGTGTTCACTGTGGCGCTCATGGTTCGCCACCGTGTTTGCAACCATGGCGATCACATGATATGCCACAACAGCAACACTGAGGCAGGAGGCGGGGCCTGCTGTCAGGGTGGAGGTGTAGGTGGTGGGGACAAAGGGGGAAATAGCAGTGGGTGCTACCAATCGAATGGATCCGGGGACATGATGATGGTGGTCCTGCCAAATGGATTGCCATCCAAGAGAGGAGGGGAGGGCAAGGACAAGGAGAAGGAGAAGGAGAAGGAAGAAGCAGAATCTGCTTCCTCGCTGCCTCCAAAACTCCCTCCAAAGCCCAGGGCCAAGCCTAAAGTCAATCTGGAGCAGTTTCTTTCAGCTGGGGGGGTTGTTTCGACGACGACAGGGGCGGGAGGAGAGATGGCGCTGGTGGTGAGGCAGAGGAAGCTGGAGAAGGCCCCACCATACAGCCCCGAAAGTGACAGAACTCCCCTCTACTACTCCCCTTCCCCTTCATCCACCCTGCCCCGTCTGTCACACTGCAGGGACCGCCCAAAACCTCGTCTGGAGCGAGAACTGGCCAATCGTGCCAGTTTCTCTCTGGCAGCACCCCTGAGGGACTCAGAGCTGCTGGACTGGAGAATCAGTCCCCGAGGCAGGGACAAATGGAACTCCTCACAGGCTTATCAGAGCCCTCTATCCCCTCTAAGCCCTGCTTGCGGGACTGTTAGCAAACGGAGGCACTCGCTGGATATGGGCTCCTCTGTTGCCCTAGCGACTGATGCAGCCGCCACTGTTGCCAAGCGCTACGGTGCTGTCAATTACGCCAAGCGGCTGAGCGTGATCTGGACAAGACGAAGCCAGTCTCTCCATGGGATGCTGGTGCAGTGCGCCTCAACGACAAGCACAACATCTTCGACAACCAGTGATGAGGAAAGTGCCGGGGGCTTTGGGGCACGCTGTGAGTTCCAACAGGGATATATCCATGCTTATAACACCACCAACTCCAACTCTAACACTGGAATCACTGTTGGGAAAGCAACTAGTGCAAAAGACAGGGGGAGACAAACAGGGAAGGATGGAAGGAGTGCTGAAGAACTGGAGGAAAGTGTTGTGTAGGGGGAACTGCAATAAAAAAAAAGTTAAGAGGGATAAAGGGTCTGTGAGAGAGTTTGAATGGGATCTTGATTCGAGGAGGGCAAAGAGGTGAAGTCAGGGGAGAAATTGAGGGAGCAGGACACGGAAGATGAAGTGATTGCAGATGAGGATGGGGAAGGTTGTGAGTTTAGATGAAGGGAGAAGAGTAAAATTGGTTTGAGTCTCACTTGTGCAGCTCCTTGATTTGCCCTGGGAGTAGTGAAAAAAAAGCGAGGGGGAAGGTGAACCTGGAAGTGAGGCGAAGACTTTTAAGAGGCTGTAGAGTGATGGGCGGAAAAATAAGTGGGGAGAGACGTGGCAGAAGGAGGGGGAGAGTGGGAGAAACGTAACAGCTGAGGGGTTTAAAATGTTCTTTAAATGTTCAAAGCAGAGATCAAGCTATATCAGTTAAAATGAAGAAATACAACATTTAAAAAAAAAAAAGGAGGAACACAAAAACAAAACTAAGAAATCTAGACAGAGAGTGACAGCAGTAGGAACAGACAATGTGAGTGATATAAATAGCCGCAAAGGGAGAGACATAATCAAACAGGGGAACACATCAATAGAGCATGAGAACAAAGGTTACATAGCAGAGACAGAGATGGCCTGAGCCCAGCGTGGATCTCACTAAAGCCTATACACGAATAGAACCAGACTCTCGCTAACACTTCATCTCTCCAGGGCCTCAGCCCCTATGCCACCACGAGGGTTTACACTCAGTCAAAAACAACAACAACTCCACTGGTTATACTGGAGACACACTCTTGTGTGACAAACACACGACAGTAAAAAAAAGATCTGGATGACACAGTGCTGCTTTATCACGTTTTTTGACCCCCCGACACTGACGGCCATTTTGAAACTCTTTGCCCAAACGCGATGAATGTGACTTTTATGTGTCCTCTGTGGCTGGACAATGATTTTGGCTTGCCGTGCCTGCGGATTATGGGGGCATAAATACAGAGCCGGGTGCACTGGACATGATCAATCGATACTGGCTGGAAAGAGCGAGCGCAGCACAGACATTATTAAAAGAAAGACATTGGGATTACAATGGAGTCGATATGGATTACAAAATGGAGGAGACCGGGGCGAGTGATGGGACGTGCGCGTGTGCATTCTGAAAGACGGGATCGTATTGGACGTCGGATCATAATGGACCAAATAAATGAACAGTGCTAATGGATGCATAAGTGTGTATGCATTGACGGATCAGGGACAGGATGTGTGCAAGTGTGCCTGTGTGTTGGTGTGCACACATGTATATGAATGTTTGTGAGGGGCAATCCAGTCGGCCAGACTCCATCTGTGTTAATAAGGTTTAGCGCTTTCTGGACATGCTGGAAAATGGAATATATGTACAAATTTAAGATTATCAGTGGGCGACCCAGAGTAAAAGGTTTTAAGGGACTTTCACCAAAACCAGAAAAAAAATCTCTATTTCCAGCAATGTAGCATGGTCAGAAAGCAGCAAATGTCATACAAGGGGATTTCAAATTCATTTCTGTGACTTCAGACTTCTTTGTGCCACATGGATTCACTTTCAATTCCAAAAGTGAATGTTTTCAGAAAGGGAGCAGATACAAAAAAATTACAGAACTGCTACAGAAGCTACTGACAACATAAACTCTTCAAGACTTAGTAAAACTTGTTATGGGACAACTGATCCAATGGCACAGACCACAGAGACTCTTAAAAACGTCTAAAACGAGGAAAAAAAATGAAAAAGAGAAAAACTTGAAAGTACATATATATAGTATATATATAAAATGATGTTACTTGTCGCACCATGTGTTTCTGTTTTTAAACGTTTTCTGGGGAATGATGTTAGGATCAATTGCAAAATATACTAAAAATGTGTGATTTTTTGTTTTAGACAAAAAATCTTTATGATTAGAACAAAAAATGGTGATTACAACTAGGCAGAAAAAGATCTAAACAGATGTTGAACAATCACACACACACACACACACACACACACACACACACACACACGCACACAGCAGCATATAACACACAAACTGGCAGGCACACACATCCCCAAACACAGACACACTCAATGCCTATAAAAGAGAGCCAACTCAATAATGATGACTTCTACCATTACTGTTAATTCCTTTCTGTTTTATTTCATTTTGCCAAAGTCAATATTGTTCTCTGGACTTGATATAAATAATAAAAATTACATGTATGGAACAGAGACGGACTCATTAACACAAGGGAGTAAGACGTGTGTGTTGTGCATGTGTGTTCAAGGATGTACTTTACTATTTTTGTACTTTGTTATATATATAGTCATTTGGATGCAGATGAACTGGAAACGCTAGCTTTTGGTTTAGTTTGAGTTTGGACAGAAATGGGTAGATGACTCACTCTGAAAATGCTTTGAGCTCAAGGCACACTTGTGAGTCAAAAAAAATCTTTAGCGCATGCACGTCTGTGTGTCAAAAATAAAGTTGTTTACTTGTCAGTCAGCGTTGATTAGAAGGTAAGGGTGAAGAAACCCTTGAGGTAATTAAAAGCAACATATGAGACAGAAAGGATGGCAGAAGAAAGACGATGCATAATAAAAAAAACATGGAGGGAAAGAGGGAGATCAATAGTTCCAGAAACAAGATATGAGAAAACCAAAGACTAAAAACAGAACAGATTTGATTCCACACACAGAGAAGGCAAGAGCTGAAGTGACAACAAACAGATGGAAGGATAGAAAAAGGGCGAAAAAGCTGTCAGACTAATGGATCATGATTCTGATGCTTTGTTATTACCACCCATATCTGCTGGGTTTTAATGTAAAACATTACAAGAGCCTTTTGCTGCTCCCTGCAGCTGAGTTAAATACTAATTTAGCAGCAAAGCAAAGGCGTGAGCTGGCAGCAATCTGCAACTGAACAGAGCCAATTAAACTTCTAAAAATATAGATGAGCAGAAGGAGAGACAACAGAAAACATGAACTAGAAATCATCAGTGGATTTATCCATGTTCTTCATCTGGGGTCACTGTGGCAAAAGGTGAAACAGTGACCTAGACCTCTTCCTCTCACGCCATGTTGTCTTTCTATTACTGGGGGATCCTGAGGATTTCCCAGGCTACATGGGAAATATAATCCCATCAGCATGTTCAGGTTTTGCCTCTGGTTCTCATCCCAGTGGGTGTATCCACAACACCTCCATAGGGAGGCGTCTGGAAAGGCAGGCAACAAAAACAGAAAGCAGAAAGCAGCAGACTGCCGTTCATTCTCAGCTGGATCAGCAGTACCCACATTAGAGAGACGCATTCAATTTAAATATCAAAAGTAGTGCTTATGGGAACTAAAGCCTCACATCTGTGAAAAGAGGGAGAAAGGCAGAAAGGGATGGAAAGAGGTGAAAATACGTTCAACTTCCCTCAATCCCATTCTGTGTTTTCATCCACCTCTCCTCTCACATATTTTTCATTTTTTATTAAATCCTTTGCAGACGCTGCTAAATGCCCAAAATGGAGTGTGTGAAAGATGTGAAGAGAGAGAGGAAGCGAGGGGGAAAATGCTGACACACCTAGAGATGGACAAATAGATGATGATGAGCAAGGCAGAGAGGGAGAGAAGTGAAGGAAGGTCATTGTGTTGAGCTTTCCATCTTTGTGTGTGTGT
>JAOWBC010000935.1:5687523-5697692 GCA_028566105.1 Hypoplectrus providencianus | reverse complement strand
ATGATGATGAGCAAGGCAGAGAGGGAGAGAAGTGAAGGAAGGTCATTGTGTTGAGCTTTCCATCTTTGTGTGTGTGTCCGTGCGTGCGTGCGTGCGTGTGTGTGTGCTCATGCTGCGTGTTGGTTGGCCTTTTTTGTCACGCAAGTACTTGCCACATTTTATTACTGACAGGGTAACTCATACTCATGTGTGATGTTACACATGCTAAAAAAATGTATTTGTTCCCTTGCCTATTGAGCTTTAGACAAGACATTAACAGAGTGGAAGACAGTGTCCTAATTTGAGGACATCAACAGAGAGACCAGGAGAAACAAAAGGAGAGAGGCTGTGTGATATAAGGTTAAAGGACAATCTGATTTGAAACTCGTGAGTGACCACATTAAAACTAGGACCGAGTCTTTGCACTCATCACCTCTGAGAAAGAGTGTGTGCGTGTGTCTATGTATGCGTCTGTGTGTGCGCCAGTGTTTCTGTGTACGTGTGTGTGTGTGTGCAACGGGCGGGAACAACACAGTGCAGAACACCAGCCCTCCCTGCGCTTTCTCTGCCGTCGGCAAAACCCTGGCCCAATTTGACTAATTAAAAAAATGCTGAGTAACAAACACATGCATGCACACACAAACTCACCTTTTTAATGACTATATACACAAAATGTGCATAACCATACACTGCAGGATAACCTTGTGGCAGTGGCGGTTGCGTGTTTCTGCATCCTCATGATGTGTGTGTGTGCATGTGTGTGTCTTGAAAGGCCATGGCTGCCTTAAGTCAAACTTCCTCTGACATTTGTGGTTATGATCAAGGTATGATGCATTTCCCCGAAGTCTGCTGAGTAACTGCTGACTCAGGGTGCACCCCCCTGCTCTACAACCAGTTGGACCAGTGCTGCACCACGCTGTTTGAAACAGTCGCACCAGCTCTGCAGCACAGCCAAAGAAGGTCAGCGCATCGAATAATGATTACACACCAATGGCATTTCCATGGCAACTGTGCAGCTGTGGTACACACTCAGTCTGAATGTATTAGTTGAACTCCTTTGATAGAGACCTTAAAGCAGGACACTAGACAAAAAAATACAGAAAACAGCTGAATGGTCCTCAGGAGATCCTTTAAAACATGACTCAACCTTCTAGAACTTGGCTGCGGCTCAAACTGATTTAATAAGTGCAGACATTGTAACTTACAGGGACACAGTTCTGCTCAGAAGAGAGACTCATAATATTGTAAAAGAAATAATCAGGCACTAAAAAACAGATTTGAATCAATTATCAGGGCATGGAGGGCATAATAAAGACAACGCTCTGGAAACTTTCATTTTTATTGCTCTAATATTCCACAAGACAAGATACAGACTTTAGTGAATATTTAGGTAATCTATACTTTTTTCTTTTATCTTTTTTGAAGATTATTTTTAGGCATTCTTCAAGCTTTATTGGCTAGTGACAGAGACAACAGAAAGGGGAGCCACGGGATGACATGCAGAGAAGGGTCATCAGGTCAGAACCCGGTCCACCGCAGCAAGGTCTCAGCCTTAAGGGTACATGCTCTACCAGTGTGAGCCACCGGGGATACCCCAATTAATCTATGCTTTTGAACTGTTAACTTGAAAGTGGATAAAGAAGGATTATGAATCTGTAAAGAAAAGCGGTAGCGGGAATCACTTGGTGCTTCATATCAAATGAGTAGCTTAGCATGGTTCTGTGATTAAGATAATGTGATTTAAAGCTATATTGACCTCAACAAATAATATGCTAAACTAAACAATAGTTGTTTTTTTATTTGAGAGGCTAAAAATAAACATCTCAAATAAAGTTACTTCGAACAACTTTTGAGCATAAAGCTATTTCTCATCTGACCTTCTGTTCTACAACACACTGCTGGATAAAACATGATGCGTCTGTTACCATATGTGCAAGTCATCTGGCTGCGGGAACACTAGCTGTGCCATTTCATCCGGTCTCTTTACATTTGTTGTTAAGCTTCTCTGTCATGTTCCTGAATTCAAGAGACTCAATTAGCAGAGTTTGCTTGTATGATAACATATCAGACAGCTGTTTTAAACTCAGCTGTTTGTCAGAGTTGACAGCTCAGATGTTTTTTTTTAAGGTACCGACTGCTCTTTTGTTGAATATCTAAATAATGATGGGAATGTAGCGCCATTCTGTCAGGATGCTTCAAATCTTAAATATATAGAATCCATGACCACACAGACATTAATCTCAGTTTCTGTTCAATCACTTTTTTGTTTGCAATTATGCTTAACAAGGCTCAGGGGAAATGAGGCTTGAATGATGACTACAGATTGTCAGGAGAGCTAATGATTAAAGCTGATGGCTACAGAATGTTCATATTGAGTCAGTGTCTGTCATATTGCTCTATTATAAGGTTTGATCCACTAATTCAAAGCATTTAGAAAAAATTTTCCTGGGTGGTTTAGACCAGCTAAAGGAGAGACATAGAAAATATGTTTCTCCCTTCAACACCACTACTTCCTCATATGCTGTCAGTTACTCTTTAGCTCAGCTTTGTCAGGACTCCTCACCAGCTCAGCATGGAGAAGATGAGAGGGAGGAGAGTGGGGAGAGAGGATTGAAAGATGAGCAGATAGAAGTAGAGAGATAGCAAGAGAAAGGTAGATAAAAAGATTGATTGGGTATAGAAGAGCAAAGAGAAGAAGGGAGACGGGAGTAGCTGCACAGGGAGAGATCGATGGAGGAAGTGTGGATGGGAGCTGGAGTACTACATCAGCAAGAGTGAGGGGAAATGATCATTTAGGTACATGATACAGACAGTTTCTTATCTCCATCCACTTTATTTGTAGTTCCTAAAGGTAGCAAGTAGCATGGAAAGGTAAAATCTGAATTTCGAGGAAAAAAAAAAACAGATGAACAGATGAGACGTAAGAAAAGAAGTGATTATAGAAGAGCCTCCTACGCAGCTTTACATTATTAATTTCTTCTCTCCCTTTCTCTCTGACTTCTCATTCAATCCTTTGTTCACTACATTCGCTCTAATCTCCACTTCTCCCTGACCGCCTGCTCCTCTGCTCGCATCGCTCATTGTTTTGTCAGTTCACTCTGACTGCCTTTTACTCGTTTCCTGACTGTAAGAAAAATATTCTTTGCCTCTTTGTGTCTACCGGCATTAGAGAATATTAACCTTCTCAATCTTCTTGATTCTCTTCTTTAATCATTTTAGTGTCTCTGATCTTCACTCCTAATTTTGGTATCGGGAGCATCCCACCACCTACCATTTTGAACTTTCTCTCTTAACTTTCAGCGTTTCACACAAATATATTTTGTCATTTTATCCGTGCCTCTCTGAGCCAGTCCCTTTCCATTCTTATCTTTTGGCTCTGATCCTTACTGCTCTTACCTCTCCCTACTTTCACCTTCCATTCCTCTCGCTCTCAGCTGAGTATTCAGTGCCTGGTTGTAATTAATCAATTTAACTTCATCCCTGTTGAGGCATGGGAAGTACCCAGATACTTAACTTGAGTTAAAACAGCAATACAACAGTGCAGAAATATTCTTTTACAAGTAAACGTCCTGTATTAGGGTTAGGAGCAGGAGGTCAGGGAGGAGTGGAGATCAGGACGGAATGTTACAAAGGTTTGAATGAGAAATCGGTGGACAGTGAACATTGTGAACAGTTGTACATTGATTGCATATTACAAAGATAAATACAGATGTAAAATTCAGTTTTTATTCAAAAATCGTGACTTATAGCATGAATAGAGATTTTTTTTCTATTCAACTTAGCTGTAAAACAACAAGATCTCAATCTCAATTCAGCAGCTCTCTCCTTCACCTCTGCCCTCACTCTTTACATATTTCTCTTGTTTCTCCCTCTTTAGCCCATTACTCATACAGCTGACTCTATAAGAGAAGGTTTTATTGATACAATGATAATCTCCTGTTCTTTCACCAACCTCCCTCTGCATCCACTCAAGCTCTCTTTCTCTCCATGTAGAATTTAAAAATATTCTTCTGCAATATGTTCACGGGCATGATTGAAATCTGACTACAGATAGTTTACCAGCAAAAAAAAAACAAAAAAACATTCAGGAACAGAAAATGGGATTATTGAATAAATGCCTTCATCCAGTGTGCCCTGCACCATCATGTTTCCTGTATCCCAGCAGGAAAACAAGCCCTCCAATCTTAGTGTCACCGTACCCTTATCTAAGCTAGCTTTTAAGCTATGTTGGGAGGAGGACCCCTGACCATGGCAGTGTCAGTAAACGCTTACCAATTGAGCTACATTATGTGATCACACAGCTGGACGGGCACGCTCAGTGGGAGCTGTGGAGTCCACCTTTGAAAGAACACAAATTGTAATTGTTAGAGGGCAGTAGGTGGTCATTCCATTCCTGAGGTGAAGAGGTGGTGTTAAAGAGGTGGAGTATTTGGCTCACTACAACATCTCTGACCTTGATGTCTTTACACCTGGAGTTTCAGGATGCAATGAACTGCTGGTAGGTTGAATAAGAAAATCTAATCAGTAAAACAGATAAGGTTTTGTGATGAGACTTAGAGTTTTCTCTTCTTTCTAACGAAAATGTCATGATCAGATTTAAGTTGAAATAAAATTTTAAAAACTATGGTTGTATATTGATACTTCGCCATCAGATTATCCTCTTTTTTTTTTGGCTCATTACATTTGTTGGCCCCATTAATGCTTCAAACACCATTAAAGTGGTGTTTATTTGTAAGATTATCCTGCCAAAAAAACATGTGTCTGAAACGTGTGTCCAAAATCCCACAGGCGAATTCTCAATAGACTTGAAGGCCTCCAAAAACAGGACATTAAATTTCCTTTCTACAGTGTGTCCTCTCCTCCAGCAGCACTACAGAGGTACTTGCATCTTGCCAGTCGTCTCATCCGGTGACACGCTGGACTCTCTTGGCCACTCTCTGCTCTCACCCTCTCTCTGTCTTGCTGTTTATCCAATTTCTGTCCCTTTCCCCATTTTGCTCTTTCAGTACTGGCTCTCGATGGCCCTATGATTGTTTGTAGTTGTTTCCTCTCACTCCTTTCCTCAATCTCTTTCACCTCTGCCAACTTCCCTCGTTTAACTTGTGTCTCCTGCTGTAACGAGGGCAGCACATCACTTCACTGACAGGTTCTCTTAGAAAACCTGAGCTTGAGTTTCATTCTCTGCTGCTCCACAATGCCTTTTATGTCACCCCTTCACCTCTCTATCACTCATGCTTCTCCCAGTTTCCTTTCAGTACATTAAATTTTGTTTCTTGACATCTCTTCTTATATATTTTCCCAGATGTGATTTTGCTTTTTTCCCCTCCTTTTTCTGACTTCTCCACAGGGGACGCTGCTCATCAAAACTCCTCTCAACATCCGGCCTACTGCCCATCTCCTCTTCACTTTTCCCCCAGAACAAGGAATAAAACTAGAGCTTCCTGCACTCTTTTCATCATTTTCCCCTCCTCTTTCTCTTTTTCAGTCCTCCATGTGGCGATGCTTCCACCTACTCCTCCGACTCATCATCCCTGCGGGCTTCTCTCAGTCTTCTGATCAGAGGGAGGGAAAGAAATTTTGTAGCTTCTCTCATCTTGTGACGTTCTGCGGTTTCTCTTCCGAGAGGGTGACGGTGGGAGAGCTTGGTGTGTCAGAAAAGCAGCAAAGAATAAGAGACAGATACAGTGGGGTGTCATCTTTCAGGCATCAGCCTGTTTTCTAGAGAGCAAGCAAGAGGGGAGACAAAAATAGGGAGCGAGCAAGGAGAGCCGAAGAGGACAAAAAACACAAGAGACTGAGTTAAAAAAAAGATAAGATAGATGTCAATGGACAAACTAAATGTGTCCTTTTTCCGGTGAATATCTCCTACTTGCGAAATGACTGCTACGAACATTCATACTGTTTCTGCTGATAAAGCAGCTTATGTTTCCCTTTTGTGGCCCCTCAATTAGAGAGCCTAAAAGCCCCACAAATCAACTCCGAACCAACTCCATTTCCCATCACTAAAAACTGAAGAGAGTTGTATGTAAATACCTATGCCCAATTAATGTTTTAACTAATTGCTCATCAGTTATTCCCTCCCTTCTTGTGGAGGGAAGAGATGATAGTCATACTCGATAATTTAGCTGCAAAACTTATCAGAAAATGTGTTCCCGCTGCTATGTCGTACATCTTTGCCCCAGGTCATACCACTTACTATTCTACTGGGACCTAAACTAAGATTTAAAAAAATCACCCAGTCACCAAGGTTCCTCAGGACACACAGCCCAGACAGTGTGGGGAGTGCATTTGGTTTGAGCAGTTGAGTTTAAGAAGCACAGCTTTACAACCACTGGGAATCTCAGTTGAGCTATAAGTGGGACTAACTGCTGAGAAAGAGTCCTTTAGCTTTTCAGCTGACAGCACCAGCCTTTAAGCTATTTAACCTTGCTCCTTATCTAGCCATGCCTAAAGGACAAATGCTGTGGGGGATCGTTACTCTGAAATATTTAGTGGAGGTGGATATTTTGGATCTTGGTGTGCTGTTTACATCAATGATGCCTAACGCATAACAGTCTTATTTGGATACTTGCATGACAAACATTTTTGTCCCAGACTCTTTGACTTTAATATTGAACCAAACCCAAATTACAGGTTTGACATCTTCTAACAACCAAACAGCTGAACCCATGTCCAACCAATGGAGGTGGTCTCTGTCTGCTTCATTTCTAGAGTGAAAGCATCTTTTAGGATTATCAGACTTTCACATGAGACTGGTCTCTCCTCAGAAATGACTATCAGCTAGGCTAAATGATTACTTCAGATATAAAAATTGGTCTTTCGCTGTGACACAAGTAATGTGTCCCAAGTGAAAAATAAATTATGTGATTTAAACATCATGGAACGTCCTTGTTAAAGGTTTTGTGCATCATGTGACGCAACAATCTCACTCTAGCAGTCACTTCAACCCCCTAATTACTTCTACTTGGGACATTTATTCTTTTTATTATGCCTTACCAAAGATTATTTTGCCTCAAACTTAGATTGGTCCTTTGGTATCCTCAATTCAATGAAACTGCACTGAATTCTTTGGGGTCCTAATTGATTATGATCTTGTTGTTTAGACCAGGAGTTTCTGGCATGGCATCTCCATTTTATGAGAGTAAGAGAGAAAGACAGAGGACAGCTGACAGCGACAGGAGCAGTGAAGAAATGAGCAGTTAAGCTGCTTTGTGGCAGTAAATGTACAGTGTAGGTTTCTGTGCGTCTCAGAATAAACACTGCAGCTCGTGAAGACCCAAGAAAAATACCTGTGTATCACTTCGAAACAACGTACAAAAACTAAAATGACATGTGGTAGCAATGGGAAATAAAGGAGTCACATGTACCCAATGGAAGAAAAACCTTGAGCAGACCTTGGTTCTATCCAAGCTGACTCCATTGAAAGTTTGAATGTGGAAGAAAGAACAACAGTCAGAAAAAATACAGGCTCTCAAAAGAGCTTGAGAAAAATGTGACAGTGTTTTCATTTAACAGAGGGTTGCTTTTTACAGTCAAAAAGGCAAAGACAGCTGGCAACACATATTTTAGAATAAACCCTTATTGCCATTTAAATCTGCAAGTACAGGGAGTAATGGATTTGCTTAATAACGTTACATTTCTGTGTTGTACTATGGAAAACAAACTATACAAGCAGACTTTCTGCAGCACAGCAACTTTGCAGGTGTATGGGGAAAACTTGTTTTAAAAAGGAAATGCATTTCTGTTGGCCTTTTCCTTCAAAAGAAAACAAGTGAAAATAGATTCCCATCGGATGACACAATGGGCTGTCACTCACAGCTCTCTGGGTGAGGGCTGTATATACAATATCTACAGCTATGTGGGTTGAATATTGTCATCTGTTGCATCTTAAGCCACGGCTTAGCTTGTGGTTGTTTAAGATCAACGTGCTGTCAAACATCCGCAGCATCGAGACTACAAGGGGATCAGTGAAGCTTTAACAATGTCCCGTTGGTTGCCGGCAACAGCACAACGACACTGAAGAAAATGTATTACTTCCATGAAAAATTCAGAGTTTAACTGCATACAGAGCTGTCAGATCTTGGCACAATGCTCAGTGCTGCTCATGGCACTCTTTCCAGAGATATATACCAAAACTTGCTACAATAAAATGATTTGCTATGTGAGGAAAATACTACTCAACTTCCAAGTTGTAGAATTCAATAAAATAAAGTAGTGTATTGCTAACATTTTACCAAATCATATTCCAGAAATCCACTGAGAGGAAAATAAAAATATTTTATGTTGAATTTTCTGTTCCTGTAATCCCAGCATTTTATCACCAAATTTATCCATTCGCTGCTATAAATAAAAACTACCTGCTTAAAAAACATTGTTTTTTAAGGAAGTGATCAATCATCAATTTGTGTGCACTCAAAATATATATTTGAAAATATTAGATGACTGGTCTTATTTCAGAGAAAATGGCAACAGCCTGCAACTGCAATCTATCAATGATGCCTCACAATATTGGGCAAAAATACAATGAAGGAGAGTCATTTAGCAGGGATCTGTCTTTGTTATGTGCAGGCTGGCCTGCATGTGACAAAGATCCCAGGTCTGACACTAACACCTACTAAAATCAGTGCAAGGCTTAATAATAGTCATACTGTAATCAGTGTCCCATTGTGTTCCATTGCTTGTACAAAATCTGAACAATTTTATTTTTATGCTGTAACTTAAAACAGTTGTCACAGCGTGCTCCAATCTGTTAAATGGGTAACAATCTGTCACCTCCGCTAAAGTACTCTCACTTTGAGGAAAAACTCTTGTGAGTTATTTTATTTTAAACTTTAGCACAACACAGTTGGGTTGATATTTACCAAACAAATCTCAAAGACATATAGACTTAAAAGTACGTCTCCACAGGGAATGAAACCCTTCAAAACAGCACTAGTTCTGCTTCCCAAGGAACAACAAATAAAAACAAGGTGGGATTAAAAGGGACTATAAAAAAAATTCCAGCCTTGATTGCTCTCTGTTGTCATTGAAGGCAGCAACACTGCCTTTGCCGCCTACACACTCCAGTTGCATCTGTCAGGAGAGCATGAAGTAAAATAGCAAGATTAAACTGTAGCATGCCATTCCCCTACTGATCCACTGCTAGTAATCCTATAATTAATAAACTTCAGTGAACTCTGGGTCATTAAACATCTGCAGGGTGTTTCACTCCACAAAGGACAGAAACAAAGTCCACACACACTGCACCTTGGCAACCTTGCAGGCGCTGCTGCACGCCCACAACCACTGACCCTGTCCCTCCTGCATGCTCTGGGTTTGCTCCAGCTGGATTTGTAAACCGGCATTATAGTGTAATATTGAATTTAATTGAACCTTCCAACCACACTGATGGCAGCCTGAAGGCTCAGAGCTGGACGTGTTACAGCAGTGTATAATCATTCAGAGAAATGTATGTATGTATATACTGCTTATGCACACATGGATGCACAGCAAAAAAAAATGAAGGTGACACATGCACACTTGACATGTTAGCCACACACACAATGCTGTTAAAGGTTAGCACAGGGCAACCACCCCTTCCCCTGGACACCCACCGCACACACTAACAAAAACATGGAGGTCTGTGGCTACTGCAAACATGAGCAAACCTTAGCAGCTAACAAATGCATTGCTAATTTCTACATTTAATGCCAAGAGGAAACAATCAAGGAATCAAAATGGTGGATGGATAAACCAAAATAAATATAGGCAAGGGAAAAAAAAGAGCAAAACAAAAACAACACCAGGTGAAACTGTACTGTAGAATGCCAGTGAATGACAGGACAATGAAATGAGAATAGGACTAGAGAAAAAAACAGGAGGCTGACAGTTAAATTGCACAGCCTTTTATTTGCATGTACAGTGTCACCATTACGGTGGTTCAAGTGTATTTTAAATAGAATAAATCCCCAACTGTATGGGCAACTTAGTGCTGCACACCACCCAAATATCACCGCTTGACCAATTTCATTACACAGTCCACCACTATGCTGGGACACTCATTGTAGTCTTAAAAGTCCTGACTGAACATAATTTCCCCCTTAAAGAGTCTCAAAGGAACGAACAAAAAGAGAACATTTGTACGGCAGACCTTTAACCGTGTCTACAATATCCTGCCTCCTCTAAAACTTTACACGCCACACTGCTGCTGT
>JAOWBC010000935.1:5614127-5627833 GCA_028566105.1 Hypoplectrus providencianus | reverse complement strand
CCCGGCCGCCCGGGATTCGAACTCGCGACCCTCGGCACCAAGCACTCTTGCTGTAAGGCATGAGTGCTAACCACTGCCCCAGTTTATATGGGTCCTTCTGCAAAATGCAAAATCTAGGAGGTTGTAGGTTGTATAGCTGATGGTAGTGGATAGACTATGGTTGTGAAGCTTAGTTTGACATCTTCGGCTGTTGCCATATGGGGAAGGCCACCACATAAATAGATCAATCTAGGGACCATAACACCATATTTTACAAAAAGATCATGATGTATTGAAAAGTAGCATTTTCAACCATAAGCTCATTAGGGAAAATGTTAATTGAGGAAATACATCAAGTGATGAATAGGGTTATTTTCTCATAGACTCTCATAGACCATTTTCTCTATAGACTCTGACTGGCTGCAACAGCCTGCACATATGGACTCTCCTGCTGCTACTTTGTACAGTCTTTTTTAAAATTCATGTGTTGTTTTCCAACTTATCTTCCACTTAATGATGTCTAAGTGTTTGAGTTTCTGCTTGAAAAAAATGTCACGAAACTCATTTGGTTTATTTGGTTTCTATTATATTCCTCAGCGTGATGCATCCTCTCATATTCCTGTGCAACAGACCAATTTTCTCTCCAGGAATTATTTAACTTCTCTCAATTATTCCAAGAATTGAAACAGGTAATCATTACTCCTCTCATAATTGGGAGGAGATCTATATCAGTGTCAGGGAATGAAGACTGAGTAACTGAAATTATCCCAAAAATCTATTGAATTGATTGTCTGTAATAGTTTTAGGACTGTGACAGGGAATTTCAGAAGGTGCGCTCATGCATGTTTCCCCAATTTTCAATAAGCTTTTGTCTTTGAATGACAATAGATTTTAGTGTTCAGCTCATTGGACTCTCAGGAATGAGCTGCAAGAACAGGAGGAAAAAATATTTGAGGTTTTGGCCCCTGATTGCATTCTCTATTTCAAACAATAGACATTCCTCAGCACTTTCAATGGTTGAATATCTGTGATTAAAATGTTTCTGACTCCATATTATTAGTAATGATTTCAGTGCAGGTTATATATTATTAGTTATGATTTTGCCTGGATATTTTGATGGATTAAATTGCAAATGACAAGAGGACACGCAGAGAGGTAGAGGGGATGGAGAGGCATCAGAGAGGCAAAATAGGGAAAAGAGAAGTGAGACAGTAATTGGACAATACCGCCGAATGCATGAGCAGAGAAGTGAGTGCACTAATGGAGGAATGGGAGAAATAGAAATGTAAGGCCATAAAAAACTGAGCTAATTTGGACCCATAATTACTATAGGGGTGAGTGGAAGAGATGGAGTGGGGAGCATTGTATCACACTCACAGATAGATGAGATTTGACCAGAGATTATGTGAAAAAGACACCAGGATTGTGAGGCACATAGTTACAAAGAGGGACACACTGTGACAACCATTTCTCACCAGAATAATGTACTCTCTGGAGACCCACACGTAGACTCCAGCAGAGAGTCAGCTCACGTTTGGGGGCTTTCTCCGTGCATGACCCCTCAAGGTCAGAGGTAGTTTCTTGGTGATTCACAACCCGTACGGCTGTGTGTGTATCTCTAGTGCTGGCGCTGTGGCCTCCTGTGTGAGCTTTCCATGTTTTATCACTGTTCAGGTTCCTGGGTGCTACTTGAGTTAACAAGGCAGCATGTGAACAGTGTGTGTGTCCTTCTTGCTCTCTAGATTTAAAACGTCTGTGTATTGGTTAAGTGCTACATGTTCATACATGTAGTTTGGTTCATTTGGTTCAGACTAAGGAAAAGGAGATACACTGGGGCACTTTTTCCTTCAAGCATGAAAAAGCAAATGTTAGCTTTTGAAATGTGCGGTAAAATTATGTCTCTTCAACTGAATGAACAGCAGAAAAGTTGGCCTATGGTCAATGGTTTTAATAGTGACAAACTAAAGCGTGTTTACATCATTTATCATTAAAACATCGTTAAAAATAAATAAACCCTGCAACTGTTCACTGAACTTGTTGAGTATATGGCTAAAAAATATACTTTCATTTCACTCTATACTGGATGTTTTACATTCTTTTTTACTTTTGCTGAACCAACACAATCCCCTGGCACTGCGCATTTCCATACCTGCTTCTGTGTCTTCCGTGTCATAAACTCGAGGCCTCTAAACCAAGTATATGAGCATGATATTTAAATGACTTGCATGATACTAAGATTTCATGAATCACACGTGAACCCTGAGGTAAGATGATTTATATGCTCAGATCTGTGCTTGTTTCTAAGTTTTATTAAAGGGACAGTGATTGGACTGTCACGGTGGCCCTGCATTATCAACACTTTGGGGAAAAATCTTAATGATTTAATGTTTGACAAAGAAATTCAAACAAGAACAAAACATGCATTGACATATATACATAATATGTATAATGATGAATTACTACACTGACCACTGAGGCTGCAGGATGTTCATGTTGTGCAAATGAAGGCCTTTCCGATACGTGGGGAAGCAAGACAAACCCACTTCCTCTAATTAGGACTCAACCTATTTTAAACCCAAAATTGATATTTGGGGGATGGGGCACACACATATACAATCACAGGCAAAGAAACAGACGAGCTTGGTTACACTCAGCAGCATTGTAAAACGTATTATTAAAACAGTGAGTGACAAATGCAAATGTGCTCCAATAAAAGAAACAAACATGAGACGGCTGCATGTTGGGGTGACAAGAGAAAGAAAGAGCCCAATGCAAGTGAAGCTGGCTGACACAATGAGGAGCAGAGACAACTGATTTATAGGACGACATATGGGATGTCAGTTAAATCCTCTTTTGATATTCAAATTTAAACTGTCAAGGAGTAAAAGAAGATGGACTGAAGTCTTGTAGCTCCCTCCTGGCTACAAATATTGCAAGAGTAGGAGTTTCAATTCCTCTGGAGCTACATGGGTTGTGCTGGATATTTTTTAAAGAGTCAATTGAATAGCACATGACAGCAGGAAGGAAGGACAGTGGGAACGTGGGGAGAGAGACGAAACGTCTCTTGGAGAAAAGCAAGAAGAAGAAGTGTAATGAGGTGCTGAGTAACAGAAGGAGGTGGATAATAGGAACACAGGGAGGAGAGAGGAACATCAGGATTTGGCCTTATTACTACTAGCTGTTTTTTTGTGGAGACAGAGAAGGTGGGACGGTGTAAAGAAAAAAGAAAGTAAGGAAAGGACATATAAAAGAGGCTGAGTGGATGAGAGGAATATTTAGGATGAGAGGATGGGGGAGTGGAGGTTGGGAGGAGAAGAAAAAGTGGAAAAGTCTGAATAAAAAATGAGAAATTAGTTAAAAAGTGAGTTTTTTAAGACGAGTTGAAAGAATAGAGAAGGAGAGGATGGATTTAATGGCACCATGATGGAGGGATTCACTTCGGATAAATGGCCATGTCTGTGACTGATGGAGAGATCTGCAGAAAGATGGAATTACAGAAGCGAGATCGCTGTTCCACTGTTGATGCTATCAGATACTGAACAAGACAAATACCATGCATGCTCACTCTTTATTCACCCTTTACTCTGATACAGTATGTGTTTTTTTTACTGCAGCGTGCAACTAAGCCATATTTCCTTCTTAACTTCACGGGAGTAATCGGATCGTGGGCTTCAGTAAATTGTCTTCATCATCCACTTATCACACTATGGGAGTAAAGGCCTTTGCACTGGTGCTGCTTAGAATAAACTTCACATATCAGCCAAGGTAAAGTGATCGCAGAGCTTATGTTCCAAAAGGTTTGCAGATGCTCTGAATGTGATGAGTGCCTGCCGAAGAAAAATAGATTAAAATACAAAATGTCAAGGTGCTGCTTTAATACTCTCCACCTCTCCTTCCCTCCCTGCTCGCTTGATCTCAAAGCACACAGTCCATCCCTCCCTGTCATTCTGTCGACAGGGCTGCCGCTGCCATCACGCTCCAACATCCATCACTCCCCCATCCTTCCTTTTCCCCCTCCACCCACATCCTCCGCTTCAGTCTTATTATTTTTCCCCTATGCAACCCATCTCTCTCTGTCGTCTTTACGTGATAACCATTCCACCTGGATTCCAGTGCAACTTAAAAAGCTACGAATGTGAAGGTAACATAAAAACACAAGTTATTAGTTGAGATATTCTAATCTGATTACAGCATGTGCAAATCTACCTCCAGTGTTTTACCAGACGGTGTTTTGCTCCCAAAGCAGCAGCACAGCTTCACTCACAGAGCTGCCAATTAAAAAACTACTCTTCCTTCCTACTTCTCAGTATTGCATGAGGTTCAATTAATATTAATATGATCATGGATAATTCATTAAAATTTATATACATTTTTAATTTGAGATTTAATTTTTAAATGTAATTCTTCAGTGTAAAAGCTAAACTGCTAAAGAGAACCTTTTTGATGTCAAAATGCACCTGTGATGGTTCTGGTGTTTTAGAGCATAGTTTGACGCTATCCAGACTATCTCTACATCTATTCTTTGACGGACAGATTTTCATTAAGGGTCACTAGCTCACCAGGTGTTCACGCTGGAGACTGTGGGTAGGGATGTAATCAGAGAAGATGAAGTACAAGGTGAGGAAACAGGCTTGAGTAATCATTTCACCATCAGTCAATCAGATGCCAAACACTGCACAGTGATTTCTGAGATTTTACCTCCCTGTCCTGGGTAATGGTCCCAATGCTGTGTTATGTTCTCACTGAAATCAACTGAGAGGTGCATTTCCCTCCATGGTCTATTTTGAGAAGTCTTTGAAGGACATAGTATGGAGAAGAAAGGCTTCCCAACTCATTAACATCGGTTTAGGACAGCCCCCCCTGAATACCATTCTAGTTGCAACATTATAATAAATGAGCTTCACTGGTTATTGCTGAGCTTGGGAACAACAGTTGACATGTTGACCCTAAAACTAACATGGGTCAGGTTCCATAACAACTATGTAAACTCCACTGACGACGAACGGCCACAAAAAACTCCAGTGGTAAAGTAAGTGAACCTAAAATCGGGATTATTATTTGTAAAATAATAGAAAACTGTCCATAAAATGGACTGCTAAGCACTTGCTAATAGATGCACTCTGCATTTCATTGATTTGATCTTGTGACATTTGCAATGACAAAGCTGAATCTACTCATATGAAGTCTTCATTGGTCTGAAAAACATGCTGCAGTGGACAGTACCAAAGAGTCATAGTTCAGACACAGTGTAACAGAGGCGCTGATGCTGAAATTGTGGGTCAGACCTGCAAATAAAAGCTCAGGAATCTTTGTCCCTAATACTCTTCTACCTTTCTCAGTGCACACAAGCTACCTGGTTTGTTTGTTTCTCTTCTCTCTGCTTGCAGATCCTCTTCACCTGCTCTGAAAGCTCAATTATGAGATAAGACAGAAAACTCTTTGCCTGTTGTCTTTATCTATTTCCTCTACAGAAGAGAAAACGACGTTAAAGAGATGCAAAATTAGAATGAACTAAATACTGATTTAACGTGTTGGATCACAAAGTAAAAGAAAACAAGTTCCCACTCCTTATTTTGATTCCATTAGTTCTCCCATTTCTGTCCAGTTCATCTCTTCCACCCCTATTTCTAACCCAAACAACCCAACTTCCTATCTCTCCCTCTGTTCTAAAATTTTCCTTTTAATCATAAAGATGGAAAGCCATTCTAAACTAGTGCTCTGTACAAGACTGCTTGTAGCCTCTTTAACTCAGTGTATGACTCCTCTCCTGTTGACACAGCTCTTTCATAGAGTTGAACATACAGTGCTATAAACACGTTAGTTTAAGTTTCATTCCACTGTAGCAACCTTCAAAATCACAAACTTCGGCCATTGGCTTTTACAGAGATTGGGCTGTCCTGTACTGGGATATCTGGCTTGACTTAGAAAGAGTGAAAAGAATTGACTCCATCTCCAATTGTCAAAATAAATTATCCAAGTTGTGACTCAAGTGGCCAAAAGCCCATAGCGTGACGACTGTCTCACCCTCCTGCCATCCACCTTTCACTGCCTCTTCACTCAGCTGCTGACCTTGTCACAGCCCCTGGGTAATAATTTATTCATCTGTCCCTCAAACATAGCATTCCTCCATCCACGCTTTTCTGTGTTGATTGTGTTTGGTTCATTCATATTGCATGGTAATGGTGGAGGTGGGTTGTCACTCTGTTGACACGATTCATAGCCCAACTGTGCAGCTAAATGGTGTGGGAAGGCAGAGGAGGAGAGGGAGGAGGAAATAGATGGGGAGCAGATAGCAAGTAATGCTCGAAGCACAGGAGGATAAGGATGTGGGAAAAATGTGCATGATTTTAAGATGAGTGGTAGGTGGGAGGGAAGGATCGAGTGATGCGGGAGGGAGATGTTGAGTATGGAGTAGAAACAAAGCTGAAAGTCCTTGATGTTGAAAGGTCACAAGCTATTCCATGATAACTCCTCTCAGGCAATCTGTCAAAAAACAAGCACTACAGTGCAAGCAGGTATTTTTACTGTGAGAAATAAGACACCCTGAAAGTGAGAATGCTACATAAAGAGGGATGCCATCTAATAGCTTTTGATTTTTTTTAGCCTGCATCCCAAAAATCAGATGTCAATATATGCTGCTTATTTGAATAGGAAGCTAATGCAAAGGCTAAATTGAAAAAGGCTTCATTCAAGTATGGTTATTTATCAGGTTAATGTTGAAATAAAACATTTGGTCTGATCATTGAGCCACATAAACTGTTAATGAACTAAAACAACTACCCCCAGGGTTTCATTAATGGACTCAAATCCATTTGAAATAAATCTGTGTGCGCAACACAACTATTTATTTCCCCTCCTCGCTCAGAACCAAGAGACAGATGATGATTTGTTTGATTGGAAAGCCACCAGTGCAAGTCGAATTCAATCATGTCCAAGGAGTTAAAAACCACTGTGTTAAGTCACCGGGCGGCAATGGCAGTAAATTACTCACAGCATCCATGAGCAACTCTAAGAAGGGGAGGAGGGGGGGACTAGAGGCCCTCCTGGTAATTTATAGTTTCCCAATTGCAGTAAATATGACAATATCATTGATCAGTCTCGGGGGTCAGCGTGTGAGTGCAGCTCGGCTGTATACTGCAAATTCCTGACAAGATTCTGAAGAAAGCTTAGCATTATATTACTTGATCAGGGTTGGGGTTCTCTGCATCGTTAAAGAATTACTTTAACTTAAATTTCCCTCAAGCACTTATTCTCCTCTCACGTTGAGCAAAGTCTCTGCTACACACCAAACAAGATCCATCCATAGCAACTGAGCACACCAAGGATTTTTATGAAGCACAGTGCTCTGATGGGGTCAACAAACCATTATCTCTTCACATTATCTTTAGCACACACACTGATTTGTTTTCATTCTGATGAATGGTCTTTTATTCTTATTAAACCTTGTTTTAACTAATGTTCCATTTTTATTGATTCAAACTGGCTTTCATTTCCATTTAATTATTTGTAAAACACTTTGTGACACCGTTAAGGCCTATAAAAGCTAATAGAGAATCAGCAACAACAAAAAAAACACATTAAAGACAGAGGGAACAGAGGATGAAAGGAATAAAAGCAAGAAAGAGAAGGAGTGTGGGTGGGTGTACAGTCACGGGTAAGGGGCAAAATGACAGCAAAAAGCATTCAGAGATCAGACATCATCAGCAAGAGATATATTTGTAAAAAGACAATGTGAAATGGCATACAGTGTTCAGTTATGTGTCTCGCAATGTATACAGAGAGACATTTGTGTCTTCTCATGTGTGTAAGCTGTCAAATGAAATCTCTGGTAATCTCACACAAAGGATACAAACTCCAAACTTATTAGTAAATAAATATTTACAAAAAAAAAAAAAGACAAAAATCTATACACTAAATACAATAACACACTTGCAGTATATACTCCCCCCTCACTGAGAGATAAGTCATGCAGTAACACAGCAACACAGAGGGAAATCATCCCACTCTGACTTCAAATGGAAATGTTTAAATATAACTGCAGCACTGAATGCTACCATACAGATCATTGTGCCAGACCTCCTATTTGAGTGCTAGTTGTTATATGCAGCTGTGACTGCACATGTGCACTCACACCTGGATGCTGATATTCTGTTATTTCTCATTTCCATCAACTGATATTTTTGCTTACACAGAACTGTTTGAGGTGTGAAATACATGTTCGTACTATCTGTCCAACTGGGAATCAACAATTCCTTTATATCCACTGTAAAATTCAGTTAACTGCTCTCAACTGCTGGTATGTGTGATTGATACACAACAGCACCATAGAAAATCAAGCTCTCAAAAGCGCATGTATGCTGCACAAAGCATTCAGTACATGAGATGAGGAGAAAGACCTAAAGCTGCATCCACACCAAATTAGGAGATGCTGCAAAAATGCCAGTTTTCCAATTGATTCATTCAAGAGACTGTACAACAGGGAATACCGAAAAACAACCCAAATACAAACGCTGCAGCCTGCAGCAGAAAAGCCTCATCTCTTGGAGGAGCAGAGTGCTGAATGCAGCCTCAATGTGATGCAATGCAGCTTTGCAATTATATGATATATGGACCTAACTAAAATTGAAGACATTTTTGCCTGATTAGTAGAAGAGAGAATTATGTTGGGTAATTAATCTTGGAAGCAAGGAGCTTAATGTGCCCAGCTGGGATCTGGCATTTTACCACTTGATGCTGGAACTGGACAGTATCTCAGTTAAGAAGAACAATGTGCTTATAAAGCGAGATGCACCATCTCAGTAATAGAGAAACTCATTTTGGTTTTCTGTGTATTGTTTCTGTTGGAACCACAAAGTATGTTGCTGCTAAAATCTGACATTGAATGATACAAGATTTTTTTTTTTTTTTTAAGTCTGCAGATCTTCAACCTGGTCTGCGTTACAGGCAGTACATGCAGATAACGGTGCCCTGCCTCCCTCACGATACCAACACCCATTCAGCATCACATGGTACATTTGTCTGCTTGTGCAGTAACACAGAGCTAGTTGAAAGTTGGCAAAGTTTCACTTAAAGTTAGTCAGTTACATGTAAAGATAACCAGGGGACACAAACACATATTGAAATGTTGAACTTAAACATGCAAGTTCCTGCAAACCATGTTATTTTTATTATATATGTGTTACTGGAAGTTCTCTTAAGGATGTGACTGTGCGTAGCTGAAGGTCAACACACTATGATATGTGATGGTTGACATTCAGCAGTGATTTGTAATCCCAAATTGGATTGGCCTCATGTAAAACTACTTTAAGTATAAATTTGCATCTTACGTTCATCATCATCACATCAATTTGCAGACTTTCTCTTAACTACAAAAGGGCTGTCGCAAAAAGAAGGAACTGCTCTACATATGTACATGTCAATAGCCTTTAAGTCGTTATTAAATGAAGCCTACCTCAATCCTTCCGGTGTCTGGTTGGAAGCCTCTGGACGGGTCTTCGGTTGTCACCCTGCACTGGATCGCACAGCCATTCACCCTGATCTTGTCTTGTTTAAGGGACAGTTCTGGCAGGCTGCGGCCCTCACACACATGCAGCTGGGCATGCACCAGATCAACACTGTTAGAGAGAGAGAGGCGATGAGGTGAATAAATTGATTGAAACCTTGAACATGGTGTGAATAGCCCTTCATTTCCCTTGATGTCCCTGTGGAGAACATTTTTTCTGCTTATACCAAGGTTTAAAAGACTGGTAAGGCCATTTATTCAATATAAACATTTTAAGCTTTTTAGGCCTCAAATCTGAATAGGGAGGGTGTGAATCTGCAGTGGATGTGAGGAATTTTTTTCCCAGGACTTCTCATTTGAACAAACAAATCTGTGATGCGTGACAAGCAAACCATCCCTCATGGATAGCTCTTAATGGCAAAAACAAAGTGATTAAAATGAAAGAAACTTTAGGTATAATTTGATGTTGTTGAAACAAAGGCTCCTGGGGAAGATAGCCGGAAACGGAAAATACAGCTTTACATATGAAAACAACTAGAAAATTTGCAACTGAACTTTTGTTTGATTAGAGCTTAATATGCGTTCTGTGAAGAATTTCAATCAACCTCGACAGTGAGCTCAACATATGCAGCTAAAAGCAGCATTCCTGCTAAGTCCAGTTGCTATGTTTGGGGTGGAGGGGTTACCATGACAATGTACACACATTTAAGATATGTTAAGCACGAAGGTCAAAGGCATTGAGAAGGATGTTTTAGGTCTTAAAGAGTACGATTTTGCTTTAGATGAATTCCAAGCCTCTCCTGAGGACAAGGAGAGTCTACAATGGCATGACTTCGTAAAGAAGCTTTAAACGGTGTGTGACAAACCCAAACCTCTACATTCAACTAAATCAGGACTGTGACTCTGCTGTAACAAGTAACATCTGATTCTGTTGTATACTGATAAGCTCACTACAACTCACTACAGCAGAGTGCATTGAAAAAAAATTATCCGCAAAACCTGGTTAAAAACTAACAAGTGTTTTAAATTGCTTTTAATTCGAAAGATAACAACAAACTGTAGCCAATACAAAATTGGGTTTAAGTTGAATACACTGTTGTTGCACACAAAATCAAGCTGTTTGAATATAAAAGACATTTATAATGTGATATTTGAAAATTCAAAAAACATATGCACATACACACACATAGAACTATATTATGCTAATTTTTATTCAGCAATTACCCAATATTAGACAGAATTTAAATATGACAGGGCCAAGGAGAAGTTATTTTCTTCCTTTTCCATGAGTTGTAACCCTTAACATCAATTTTGGCTCATCTGTATGCATTTATTTAAATGTAAAGCTCAAATGAGACTTGGTGGGTTAAGCTTCATGACCTTGTGCAGTCTAACACATGGCCAAAATGTATAAAAGCATTTAGTCTTCATTGTTTTATTGGACACATTTCAAATGCAGCAGTGGATGGAAACAGACAGTGGGACACATAATTCTTAAACGTGTGTGTGTCCCTGCACCCAATTCGCTGCCAAACATCAACACACTCAGACAACTGGGAAGCTCGCCGCCTTGAAGGGTGAATGAGAGACAGAAGGCGCACACATTAGCAAACAAGCTCGGATTTTGGACACCGTCTTGGCCTAAGTCTCCTTAATGTCTCAATTAGCTCGTATCCACATTCTGGCCAAACAGAAGGACAATTATGCATCAGCCTGGTGTGAAAATGTGTTGGTGGAATAAGCAGATCCAATCTTGATAACTTGGACTGGCATTAACGTCATGTTTTTGTTACACTTTCATGAATATGTTGGTATTTTTGAAATTAGACAGCTCAGCTTCCTAAATCAGAAAAAGATGCAGTGAGTCACTTTGTTAGTGCTGCCCCTGACAGCCGTTAAGGAAAGTATTCTGTGTTTCCAAGTATTTCATGGTTTAATTAGAACACCAGTTTGTTTCCAGGCTCAGATTGGTTGTTTTTGGTGGGTCCAGCATAGCATCAGCTGCCTGGGACTGCAGAACTTTAAAGGGACAGTTCACGCTAGAATCAAAAATACAGATTTTTCATCTTACCTGTACGTTATTTATTCATCTAGAATGTTTTGATGTGAGATACTGAGTGCTGGAGTAATCAAACTCCAAGATAAAAAGGACTCTTAGCCACTAAATTTGTGGTGCACCAACATACACATTTGGTTTCTTGAAAGAGTGACATTGTCAGGATCTCACTCAGTGAACCTTTTAGTGAGCATTTTCAAGAGAGAACTATACTCAAGAATAGAGGACGGAAAGTAGATATCTCCAACAATCCGCAACTCACACCAAAGCAATTTTAGATTAACGTACAGCATGTCAGGGAAGAGGAATAAAATGTAACTTTGATTTGAAGTTGAACTGTTCCTGGATGGATGGATGATACCCCTCATTGTTTCTTTGTTGAATTGTATTGGTGCAAATGATTAAATATTTGAGAATGTAATCTGGAGTGTTCAGCTCACTCATTACATAACATATTTTGCTGAGATGGTAATCCTTAAATAATATTCAAATGAACATGTGTCATTTAAACATCTCCATTATCCATGCATGGATTTTATTACATATAAATCAGGTTTGGCCTAGTTTTTTTTTTTTCCTCCCATAATTCTTCCACTTTGAAAACATAAGGCAACACTGATTGAATGAGGAGCCTCAAGGGTTTATAGAATCCATTGTATACTAATTTGACTCAGACAAATTAAAGAGCCTGCAGCAACATCTGTCCCTCAGTGCAGCCAGTTACAGACTGAAAGTCCCTTGTATCATTAGCAAGTTCCACAATAAGGCAGAGCAACACAGGAAGAGGATGAGGGTTATATGCCTTCAGCGAAAGTAGGAGTTGGAAAGACTCTCCAGCACATGTACGCAATAAAGGAAGCTGGTTTAAACAGTTGGCGAAACTGGATGTTACAGAACACAGGGGATTAAGCAAAGACCATGAGGAGGATTGACCTGAAACATCTGCACACTGGCAGAGTCAGGCAACACCAGCATTAGCAGGGATACTTCACAGCTAGTAGAATGTTTGAGAACTAGGATTTGACTTGAACTCAGGAAGTCACAATAATAATGGAAACCATCCAAAACGCATGTCTGTATTCACTGATACGTTTCCATTACATGTCTAAACATCAAATTCTCCTCCGTTAGGGGAAAATCTGTTTCAGCTGCCAGACAGATGGATAACTAACAACCGCTTAATCTACCTCTGATATGTTTTGATAGTTTATATATGTATGCAATGAATTAAATTAACTTGTATGGAGCTTCTGATATCATTAAATTAGACTTGATGTATAACTCGTGAGCCAAACATATGTTGAGAGTGTGCATAAAAGGTGCTGGTAATTATACTATTCTTACATCATGTAAATTGTATTTGTAAATAAACATGTTTCTTAATTCACGGGTTTCTTTGATACGCTTTGGCAAAATTGACAACCTATATATATAATTCTCTACCATGAAAAGGATCATTAGAAAGGGACACAGTTCAGTACTGAAGAGCATCATGGAATGAGTAGGCTCAATTCTAGATTAATTCATACATTTTGCATTTATCTGTGGCCAAAACTAATCTCAACTCAAGTTCTTCCACCTGCTTGTTCACAAATCTGATCTGGAAAGTTGCTGGCTCGCTCACTTCCAACTCACTCTTTGTGTACTGTGTCATGTAAGAACCCATCAAGCAATGTGCACACAGCAGACTACACATGGCACTTTAATTATATTTTGTCTAGAGCCCCAGGAACCAAGAAGTACTCCTGAGCCGCCATGCTCCCTGGTAAGTTGGTGGAAATTTGATTAAACAGAAATTTATTAAGGAATATGCAGCACATAAGCACAATAATACATGAAATAATATGGTCTTAAAACTAGTTTTTGACTCAGGCCTTACCTACAACACAGGGCCTCGAGATTACAATTAAAATGTGCCTTATTTCAGATAATAGTGAAGTTTAATGATTCATATTTCCCCAAATTAGCAAATAATTACATTATAAAAAGCCAAATGGAGCAAAGTGGAAAGTCTGGCTTTTTTTTCTAGTATGCTGCGGTCAAACAAAGGGTTTAATTAAGGTATTAAACATTAAAGGTGACATTAAAACACTTGTATCTTGCTACAAACAGAGAAGGAAAAAATTATCTGACTTAACATTGTGTCTATTGTTAACCTTCAGAGATTTA